>JAKOGI010000349.1:122500-257500 GCA_029747015.1 Carnegiea gigantea | reverse complement strand
TACTTTTGACATATTTCCTGCAGCTGACTTCCTCTTGCTACTTTGCGCATTGGTGAGGCTAGGATACATCATTAAATCAACTAGAAAGTAATGAAATGTATCTAGAGTTGAAGATAGAGAGAAAGGTGAGAGTTACCAATCACACTTAATGCAAAAATAGAGTATAATAGGATTATTTGTGGTTTGTTCATCACTTATTCTCACTAGTCTAACCTAGTAGGTTAAGTCTAACCCGTAACTAACAACATATTATGTGAAACTAAGTTTTAAAGCCCTAACTACAAATATGAAGCTAAAGCTTAAAATCCCATTAAAAGGGAGGAAATTGAGAGATTGATACTAGAAAGCAGAAGAAAAGTTAGACTAGCAATGAAATGTGTTAGCTTAAGGTCAGGCAACCTATAGAGGGGGCATGAATATAGTGACTACTAAAATTTTGAGCAATTTAAAAAAATTACACCCTGAATGTAAGTATCATATGCAATAAATAGTTAGTTAGAGACTCTAACTCTAAAAATATGTAAGGTAGTAAGGATTCAGAGATAGATAATAGACAGTTAGGAGAGATCAGAGATTCTCAGTTGAACAAAAACAAAGGAGGTTATGCATGATATGTATTCTCAGTTGATGTATAATTTCCTGATTCTCCCTTCTATATCATTGTTTCAATGGTCAAATGACACAACCTTTAGCAGCTTCATCGCACCACCAACGATGATAATGATGATGAAATTAAATACGCAAACAAATAATAAAAACATCCAACTTGTAAAATATAATTTTCTAGATGTACTGAAACCCTTAAAACTGAAAATAAAAATTAAAAACGTAACTTTTTAGGCTGTCTTCATATGTTATGGAATTTTATTATTTTTTCAACTATGGTTTAATGTATTTTTGCATAGTCAGGTTGTGTTTAAGATCTTCATTACACATCTCTTTTTAATTTTCTCCTTATGGGGTTTGTGCGAATGAACAGGGTTATAGTTCACTTTTGTATGTTACTAATTAATCATGCTTTGTTTTTAGGTCCTACCGCTCGTTTAAATGGATAAAAGTTGGATTAATGTGAATACGACATCAACTGAATATATTAAAGGAGTTGAATCATTATTAGATTTTGCTTTCTCCAATGTTGGGGATAGTAAGATAATCATTTGCCCTTGTAATCGGTGCAAGATTGGGCGCAATCGTTGATTTAATAGAGATGAAGTGGCATACCATCTCATGTTTTATGGATTTTGGCCTAGCTACATAGAATGGGTGCATCATGGGGAATTATTTTCTGTGCAATCTACTTCAATACCTCAAAATGTATGCCATAATGATGCTAGTGTTGAAGTTAGCTTTGAAGGTAATGTCAGCACTATTGGATTGTTGAATGATATATTTGGGATACGTAATAAAGGAAACATTGAAAATAATGCTGCTAACAACATATAGGACATTGGAGATCCAATATTGGGGGTAGATGATCAGTTTGTTGATGAATTTATGTGCAACAATGGAATGAGCAAGGGAGAGGGCGATGACGATGTTGGGTATAGAAGGCTAGAAGAGCAAGCTGAGCAGGAACTATATCCAGGATCGAGTTTTTCAAAACTATCTTTCATTTTGCACTTATTTCATTTGAAATCCATGTACGCTTGGTCTGTTAAATCATTTGATATGTTGCTCCAACTCATAGTAACTGTTTTCCCCTAAGTTAATCCGTTTCTATCATCTTGGAGTAAATGTAAGCAGTTGAAGAAGGATTTAGGGCTTACCTATGAAAAGATTCATGCATGTCCTAACGATTGTATCCTGTATTGGGATGGGAGGGAAAACCAAGATGAGTGTGACAAATGTCATGTTTCTCGATGGAAGGATAAGGATAAGAAAGTGGCAAGTAAGGTTTTATGTTACTTCTCTCTTATACCAAGGTTGCTGAGGATGTATAAATCCTCTAAAATAGCAGAAGATATGCTTTGGCTCCATAAAGAGAGGGTTAAAGATGGAATCCTTAGGCATCCAGCAGATGCAAAAGCATAGAAAGACTTTGATGAACAGAATTCTCAGTTTGCTTCTGATCCTCGCAATGTCCGGTTAGGACTTGGTACGGATGGATTTAACCGTGTTCGTGTAATGAGTAGCAAACATAGTGCTTGGCCTGTACTTTTAATTTCATATAATCTCCCTATGGCTTTGTATGAAACAATCTTCTATCATTCTATCCATGATCATTCCTGGGGAAAAGGCTTCCGGTATGGACATTGATGTCTACCTTCAACCTCTAGTTAAAGAATTGGCAGAGTTGTGGGATGGGGTAGATGCATTTGATGTATACTCAAAGACAAAGTTTAAACAACATGGGGTTCTTTATTCTACTACTAGTGATTTTCTTGCGTACGCAAACTTATCTAGATGGAGTACTAAGGGTTGTTTTGCTTGTCTATATTGTGCTACAGATACACATTCCATGTGGTTGGAAAATGGACGTAAATTTTGTTACATGGGCCATAGGAGATGGCTTCCTGAAAATCATTCATTTCGTTTTGACGATGTTGGATTTGATGGAAATATTGAGCTTGGTCTTGCTCCTAAACCTTATACTAGTAATGATATTCTGATACAGTTACACGGGTCAAGATTTTCCTATGATAAAGGTGAAACTAAAAATATCGATATCGCTGAAAAGGATGAGGAGCAAATATGGAAGAAGAGGAGCATTTTCTTTGATTTGCCATACTAGGAGAATAATCTTCTTCGCCATAATTTGGATGTAATGCATATTGAGAAGAATATATGTGATAACTTTTTGGGTTCCTTATTGACTCTTGAGGGCAAATCTAAAAATAACTTGAAATCGCGTCAAGACCTACAAGTGATGAAAATACGACCAGAGGTCCATCCTATTCAACTAACAAATGGAAAATATGTAATCCCTAATGCTCCTTACACTTCGTCATCTGATGAGAAGACACGTTTACTAGCTGTCTTGAAACATATAAGAGTCCCAGATGGATATGCGAGTAATATATCTCGATGTGTTAATTTGAAGGAGCGTAAGTTATTCAATCTGAAAAGCCATGATTGTCACATATTGATGCAAGATTTGCTCCCCATTGTCCTAAGAGCAGCAAAAGATTCTAATGTTGTGGATCTTGTATTTGCATTATCAGTATTTTTGAAGGAATTATGTGTGAAGGAGTTGTCAGTTGAGAAATTGGATGATATCGAAGTTAATGTTGTTATAACACTGTGTAAAATGGAGAAAACATTCCCTCCTAGCGTTTTTTACAATTATGATGCACCTGCTTATACACTTAACTGAGGAAGCAAAGCTCAGAGGGCCTGTCTTTTAAAGACGGATGTACCCCATTGAAAGGTTAGAATATATATTTTTTCTATCATTATTTTTTTCTAAGTATTTGTATAATGATAGTTGTATTATACTAGTTTTACTTTGACCTATGTAGGTTTCTGGCATTCCTAAAAGGTCTTTTATATAATAGGGCACAACCCGAAGGTTCAATAGCAGAAGGATACATTGCGAATGAGTGTATAATCTTCTATTCAAGGTACTTCAATGGGTTGGAAACAGTTTTTACTCGACTACAACGAAATGATGGTGGTAACCCTAATAAGGATGTCTACTTATTTGATACTGCTGGTCAACCCAAAGGAATGGTGCAAATGGTTGAAATTTCTCAATTAAGCCTTCTGCAAGTTCAAAGATATGTACTTTTACACCTTGACGACATTGATGAATATCATAGGTCAGCAGAAGTCACTAATTGCTCCTAAAATTATTATTTGCTAATCGAACATATTAAACTAATATGACCAATTATAGGGTATTTTTGAACGAGCGTATGACATCTTATCTTCATGTGGCAAGTGATAGACTTAAAGAAAAAGTGGCTACTTGAGGAATTTCCTCGGTGGATCCAGGAAAGGGTAAATTCACCTAGATAACTAATGTCTTTTCATTTAGCATTGTGCTTTATCCATTTTGGACTAATTATTTTTAATATTTACACCTTAGGTATCCAACAAAGAATTCGATGATCGAGAATCAAGGTTGTTTAGGGATGTTGCTGCTGGCCCTAACCCAATTGTAAAGCGAATGAATGCATTTGTTATCAATGAATATCGCTTCCATACTCAAAAGAGAGATCAGGCAAAGAAAACTCAAAATTTTGGGGTCATGGTAGAAGCTGAGGGAAAAACCTATTTTGGAAAAATCAATGACATCATTGAGTTAGATTACTATTTGAAGTGTAAGGTGGTACTATTTCGTTGTGATTGGGAGAACGTAAACTCCAGGGGTCTAAAGAGGGACAAAAGAGGGTTCACTCTTGTAAATTTGTCACACAAAAGACATGAGGGAGATGCTTTGAAGGATGATCCATATATCTTTTTATCTCAGGCACAACAAGTATTCTATGTTGAAAATGAGAAAGATAAGGGTTGGGAGCATGTTGTTAAAGTAAAGCTGAGGGACACATATCGTCCAGGACCATTGCAAGTTGATGATGAGCCCTACCCTGAGTGCATGCCTGCTGACATCAGAAAGGAGGATGAATTTAGAAATCCAACGTATTGGGCCAATGTAGCTGGAGAGTTGTGAAATATGAAACTGTTCTTATTAGAGTTTTGTTGTTATTGAATCTCTTTTTTTTTTTTTGGGTATCACTAGAGACGTTTTCCTTAATATAATGATTTTGTCTCCGAATTACATTTGTTAGTTTTAAAAATCATGCTTATGATTACAATAAATTGTGTAAAGCGTTGATATTGCTTCTAGTTATAATTTTAAAAGTTTGTTATGTTACAAATTTTGAAATAATGTGAGCTTGAAATTCAGGTTCAAATATAAGGAGTCATGTTTCATTTACGATGTACATTTGCTGAGTATCAGAATTCCCTGCAAAATGAAACTGCAGCAACAGAGGAGCTACTTGTAGATGACGTTGATGGTGATCACGATAGTGCCAATGAGGTGCTCGATGAGAATGACGAAAACAGTGATCCTATGATGGATTTAGATCTATCCCTTGTGTCTGTCCCAGAAGGACTTAATGATGATGATGAAGTGCTTGTCATTGGTAAGTAACACTATTACAATCATAAATGGTGACAAAGCTGGTTTTATACACTAATTTCGATTTCTAGCCACCCACCCATGTCTTATAATTGTGATTTTGCATTAATTGGATGTTGTGAGTTGATGATTATGCTCGGAATTTGTTTATTTGTAAGCTAAACGATGGATTTTTGGGTTGATTGCTTGTATTGGAAGAACAAAATGGTAGAAAACAAGATGAATTTTCGATGTTCACAAAAATCGTGTAGTGCTTGAGTTTTTGCGCATTATTAGATGCGTGGAAAATTCTGAAAATTTTACTGTAGGTTAGACATGATATTAGGCAATTTCCTAAAAATTGTCATGAATTTTTGATATGTATTTTGTGAGTTATAAATTGTTTATTAAATCTGCCCTGCTAATTTGTGCTGAAAT
Organism: Carnegiea gigantea; assembly: GCA_029747015.1. Taxonomy (NCBI): domain Eukaryota; kingdom Viridiplantae; phylum Streptophyta; class Magnoliopsida; order Caryophyllales; family Cactaceae; genus Carnegiea; species Carnegiea gigantea. The sequence goes on along the minus strand of JAKOGI010000349.1, from coordinate 251,997 downwards.
TTGGGTGATGTTTGAATTATTGTGAGCTATTGGGTTGGAGAAAATTCATGAAATTTTTACTATAGAATATACACGTTATTTGGCAATTTTCTGTAGAGTTTCATGAATTTTAGATGTGTATTTTATAAGTTATGAATTTGTTTTTGAAGCTGCCCTGTTTTAAGCTGGTTGCTATTTAAATGTTCTGGTAATTATTGGCTTGATAGAAAAGTCTGAAAATTTGAATGTAGGTTCTCTATGACGGTTGTAAGGTTTTTGGAAAGTTTTATCAATTTTGGATTTGTTCTTTATGAGTTGTGGTATTGAACATGATAGCCACTCATGGTCTTGATAGATGAATTGCTATGCTTTATCTTTAACGTCATTTGCTTCCATTTGATAGATGAACAAGGGATTGTAAGCAAGCTTGGAGGGTGAATCACTGTAAAAGTGGTACATGGCTTGGATGTTTCGATTAGAACTCTAGTGCCTTTGAACAAGTTTTTATAGCCAGTAAAAAAAGCAGGAAGCGTATTCAACCGATTCCTTGCAGATGTGGCGAAGTGCCCTCGTTTTTGTCATTTAAATTATAAGGTGTGGCGACTTGTACCTTCTTTGTTTAAGGATCAAATTATAAATTATATAAGGGTGAGGTTCTTTTGTTTTTACTTCTAGTTGTTGTACTTGTCAAACTTAACTTATAAACTTCATTATTTTCTTACACTGAATAAATACAGAAGAAGTTCGTGATGCTAGCCACCCAGTCTGTTGACGAAAAAGTTCTGAGCACTATTGGGGAGAGGGTAAGAGGATACAAACGTTATCTGAGAATGAAATACATTAAGGAAGGTACAACTAAGGAAGAGTTGTACACTTTACCAGCAGCTGAATCAGGAAATACTACAGGTCTGAAACATCCTTGTGGAGTAGGTGATACAATGTTGTTCGAATTTGTAGACTTATGTTTTTTAGAGAAGTTTCAGGTTAGCTACTACACTCTAATAGTCTACATACGTGATAATAACTTTAGTTTGGAATATAAATTGTCACATATACATTTTTTTTTATATATAGAAATACTCTGAGATTGGGAAGAGAGCAATGGGAAAGCAATCACATCCTCACACTGCTGGCTCACAGAGTTTTGCTATTTTGTGTGAAAAGTTTGTGAGTTGGCTAAGTGTTGCGTTTCTTACGATGGCATTATTAATAGGCATGCATAAAACATGTGCTGCTATTATTCATTTAAATTGACATAGTTATGTTCTGGTTTTAGGAAAGGAAACATAATCGAGAGCCTGGTCTAATTGAATGGTTTATAGAGACTCGTCAGAATAAGAAAGATAAGACTTTTCATGATCCCATCACCTAACAATTTGTGGTAATTGTATATGTTTAAGTTTATATTATCATTTGCATGCATTGAAGGATTGATGGATGTCTTAAGTTACATTTTTATTGTGAGTTAGGATTCAGCAAAGCATATTATCAAGCAAAAGACAGGGTCCGATGAAGTTGTCTTCTTCGAGTCAACCAAGCAAGTGGAGAACATTGCCTATCGAAAACTAATGGGTCCTGAAACGCAGGGAAAAGGGTGGGGATTAGGTCGTGGAGTATCTGCAAGAGATTTACGTAATCTACGTTACCTGGCTGAATCACCGATTGTGTTGAAACTTCTAAACAAAATGCAAACCTTGGAGAACCAACTAGAAGTGCTGAATGCGAAAGTTGGTGCACAAGCTTTAGCTACTCCGCATGATTTAGTAAGTCGTTTGGCTACGGATGTGTAATCTGTGCATTGTATATTCTTTTATGTAAATTCTTTTGTTGTGTACTCCGGGTGTGTGACCTGTTAATTTGTGAGCGTCGGTGTGTGGCCGTTGAGTTATTGGAATATTTTTTCTTATTTTTCTCTATTGTAGATACCTAATGTAAGGCTTTAAGCCTGGGTTATGGTCAGGTTTTAGACGAAATGTTGTCCGTTAGTTCCAAAAATTTTAGGAATTACTAACACTTCTAGCTGAGGACCAGGGGTGTTACAGTGTGCAGGGCTGTGTGTGCTGCTACATTGCTTGTGGTGTCATCTGCTTCTTTTTTCGTTATTTTGTTCCCCTTTCTTTATGCTCTCAGTTTGCACAAGTGTTTATTAGTTTTTTTAGGTTATTTGTTGTAATACATGCTCGTTAATCTTTCTTAAATTTTAATCCTTACTATTTATATAGAGTACAGGTTCCCAAGAAGTTTCAAGGAATGCCCAACCATGCAATGGATCTCAAAAAGGTTTAAGGCCTAACACACGTGTTGATCTGGATAGAAGCAATGATTCATCCAAATATGGGGATGCCTTGTCTATCTCTAATGTCCTAGGTAGTTAAAGATTATATGTTTGTAAGTTATGCTACATTTCATTTTAGTACTTGATTATATTTCTATGCTAATTGCTTGTAGGGCATGAGAACCAAAGAAGCACAATGCCATCAAAGCATATCGACTCCATGCAAGGTGGTCACCAAAAGCAATAAGGAAAGACACCAGTAAGTAGAAATGATATATCATTAAACTGTTACTCATCGAAAGCGAAAAAATGTTTCGGTGGTTAAATTCGTTCATTTTTGCCTTTTAATTTTTTTTTCCATATTCCTAGTCATTATCCAAGCAATCAAATGGTAACATCAGAACTGAATCTCTTAATCATGGCGACAAGCGATCTAATCCTGTCCAACCTAGTTCCACACTTCTTAATGATGGTGGTCTCATACCTAATGTTCAACCATCAAAACAAATTGCTTTTAATCATGATGGTGGTCGCTCTCATGTGGAACTGTCAACAAAAGCGAATCCTACCTCAGGAGGCACTTTAATAAAGGGCTGCAAACCATCATTGCATAGCCATTCAGAGAATCAGAAGGTACATATATCAATCAAACATTATGTTTTCTTTAACATAAAGTATATGTTCAGTTGGTTATGCATTTATTTATTTTGTGTCGGTTATTAGAGAACTTTTATGGGAATGAACAAGCAAGTCAAAACCACTCCTATTATATCTTCACATATGCTTCAAAAGGCAGCTGTTGCGCGTAGAACTGCAATACGACACGAAAAAAATTGTTTAACTTTAGTAAGAAGATTTATATTTACTTTGAAATCATGTAACATTCATATTGGTGTGCTTGTGTTGTGGTATCTCATACATTGTCACATATTTTGATTCTAGTTAAGTCGTGCTCAAGTAGGCATATTGGTTGATACTGTCATGAGAAATCATCCTAAGGAGGTGCACCAATGTCGTTCTTCAGAGAAGAAGGAACTCATTGTTTTCCACCGAACGGGAGTGGTACAAATTGCAATATTTTTTTTCAAAGTTTTAATTATTTATTATCATTTTTTAAAATTATTTTTCTCTAATATCGTTCTTTAGAGAACACGAAACTCGTATTTTTTTTTCTAAGTTCTAAATTTTTTACTTTCATCTTCCTTGTAGGCTATGGGAATTTGCAAATGTAAGGTTGAACCAAGTAGGTTAGATATGGTGCTTCGTGAAAAATTGGATGAAATTACACTTGTAAGTTTATCACTTCTTTCTGTAGTATATAACAATGTCTTTTATTTTCAAGATGATTGATGTTTGCTTCAATTTCTATAATGTGGAGTATTTATTCTAATGGATTGATATGGTATTTTTAGGTGACAACCAAGGGAAATGTGCGACGAGAAGGGACAAGAAATGGAGGAAATTTAGCCCTTGATTCCCCTCTCCCATTTTAGACGTTACACATGGATTTTAGTTGAGAAACTCTTGCTTATTGGCTATGTGTTTATGTCACATTCTTAGAACATATTTTCAGTCTTAGGATGCATCCGGGATACTTCATTTCTATTTTACTATCGCAGTACTTGTGAATTCTTGATAGCAACAATTATTCCAATAATTATTATGATTTTGTCGTATTATTTTTGTAATTTTACAGCTTATATATATATATATATATATATATATATATATATATGCGCTACAGTGCTCAAAGTTTTTAATTTATGAAGGTTTATATTATTACCAAAAATTGCAGAGTTATTGAAGGCGCCAAAAGTTGTTAAAAAAGTTCTCGCCAAATTATTTACGAATTCGTTCAAAAGTTAGTTAGTTGTTTAAAAGTTAGTTGAATAGGTTCAAGTTACAATACTTATAAGAGCAGTGACAAGGAGCGTAGATGTTCACAATGAGCTAAATTTCCCCAAACTTATATGTGCAATACAATACCCACATATACATAAGTGGGAAAAGACATCATTCCCCATGTTTATAAGTGTGGGAAACGTAACCCTTGCCATGGATATCAAGCGCGGGGAATATTTCCCCACTCTTTCAATCCGCACACTTAGTTTAAGTACAGAGAAAAATACCTGCTTTACAAATATCCGTAGGCAAATACAATTTTAAGTGTGAAGAAAGACAGTTTTTCTTGTGGTACCATTTCTATTTTAAACCCTAAATTTTGATATGATCATAGGGCAAGATATGAGGTGATTTAATGTCAAAATCATCTATTTATAGCACTAAAACAAAGCCGAGGGGGCATAATGGTATTTTAGTTTATGCTTCTCTGTCAAGTTTTAGTTAGATAAGTTCCTTAGGTAATTAGATGTAATCAACTAGTATGAATTAATTCTAATGATGAATGTCATATTTGCACAAGATTTCATTAGTGTTTAGGTGTCATTTTAGATATTAGTGTCCATGATTAAGTTATTCATGACCCTTCTTCTATTTTGTGCTCGTGTTTGGCGTTGTTAATGTTACATTGCAGAAACTAGCACAGAAAATCATATTGCATCTGCAAAATTGATGAAAAATAACATAAGGAGCCAAAAGTCCACAAGAACCTGCTAAAAACCCATGAGAAACATGGGCTACCTAGGTGCACAGCATAGTTAACTCGAGAGAGCATACATGGTTAACCTAGGTTGACCAACTTCAAAAAATCAGCAAGGCAGCATGACCAAAGTCCCTTAAGGTGTAGCCGTGGGGTTGATCATCGGTCGGGGTTGCGACCATGGTAAACCCCATGGGCAGCAGCGGAGCCTTTTTTTTTTTTTTAATTTAACCAAAGGTTTCCACCGCCGATTACAGTGACTAATCCCTGCGCTCCGCTAGCTACACTTAAGAGTAAAAGGCTGACCAAGAATTGCTCTCCAATCCTAAAGGTCAAGGATCGAACCCCTGACCAATTGGTTATGGGACGAAGCTCAATACAAAAAACAAGTCATGCTACTGCTCTTATTTAACAACGCTTGACTAAGTGTGGAAAATAAGTGAAAATGAGCACCCAGTACTATCCCTACATATAATAAGTGAGGAAAAATATAACCACTCTTATAAGAGTGGTTATTAAGGTATGCCCACACATATTAAACGTGAAAACTTGCATCTTGTGAATATGACACACTTGACACGGATATTAAGTGTAGTAGCATATATATTTATTTTTCAAAATTTAGTTTAGGTATCACCACCAAATTAGTGAAGGCCATGGAATTAAAATAAAACAAAAAGGGGCTTGTATGATGTTTACCCAGCTTCATTCATGTGACGCTGCTTTGTTCTAATCAGCACTCATTCAAACCCTTGCTGGATTGCCCGCGAATGCCCTGCTGTTTCGTTCCCATCATCGGCGATGGTCATGCTTGCCGGTGAGATTTTCAGGCGTCAACGCGTGGGTTCGGCGGTGGTCGTGTCTTCGATATGCTGCCTGTGAGTTTCTCTCACTCTGCTCGACTGCCCGTTTGTCACTTTCTGCATCGTGGACCATTGGTAAGATTCGAGTGTGGTCATTGAGGTAATTAATCACGCTCTTTCTAACTTCGTTGTTTCCCTAATCTCTCATCTTCGAGTTGTGATTTTTCTTTGCTTTGCTGGGATTTATGCATTCATGTACTGTCGATTAGAACATTTGTTCTCTTGTTGTTGTTCAATTCCAGTTCGTCCCTTTTTTGTTTTGGTCTGTGTTATTTATGGACTTCATAGATGAAATTAGGAGTTTGAATTCGTTGTTCATCAATCGAAATTGATCTGGCTTTACTCACTAAAAATTTGGAGATTAACTGAGAATTTTGAAGCTCCTACATGAAAGATTGAATACAATTTTAGAATTATAGGGCCACACTTTCCTTGATTATTATTTTTCGCCTAGTTTTTTTGGATAATTTTCGGCAGAAGTACGAAGATTAGGTAAATTGTGGCCTTTGTTGGTTCTGATTTGTCTAAAACAATGCTAAAATTTCAGCACCCACCGAGTGTTCGATGAAATGTCTATGTCAATTCTGCCTTATTTTCAGAACAATGCACTTAATTCTTTAAGTTTGATGCTATTTTATTTGCCATATTATTTTCAGACCAGGAGTATTTGTGGATCCACCATCCCATGACACCCAAAATGACAAAGTTTTTGGTTGATGAAGGGTTAGACAGCCCGAGAACGTGAGTCTTACGGGTCTTACGTCTCTTTTTTTTTTTTTTTTAAGCTCTTGTTGTTTATTTATTTTAGTGCGTGTATGTTGTCGCGTTTCTGATGCTTGACAATTCTGAGGTGATGTTGTGATATGCCATTTCATTTCTATTGTATAACTCTTAGAGATTGAATGGCTTTTGACATATATAGCTTGGATGACTTGATATATCCTTTTTCTCATCCGTAACTTCAACATCTTCTCGCTCATAGATCTTTCGTTTGCAGTTATTATTATTTTGTGATGTTTTAGTAGACTTGAAATTCTCTAGCTGCATTATTATGTTAGTGAAACGATGTTATATGTAAGAATGTTGCACCAATTAAATGGATTGTATGGGGATTGGTTTTAGGTAACGTTCATTTTAAGTTGGGCCAATTTTGGGTTGGTGGAATTTTTGACTTGGATATATTTGCAGATACTATCAATTTGTCTAATTAGCTTGTCAAGAAAATCCAATAGTCATTTTTGAGACAGATTTCTGTTTAAGCCTAAGCAGAGAAAGTGGTGAAAAATTCCAGGTGGTGATTTATTGCTTTTTTGGTTTTTTGGGGGGGGGGGGGGCGCTGTGGAGTTAGGAAGTGAGTGGGAAAATATATGAAGTTCAAAAGGGAGTGAAAAAGAATGCTTGGGTAGCTGCAGAAAGCAATGATTGATTCGGTTGAAGGCAATGCTATATGAAGACGCAACCTAATTTTGAGGGCCAAGGCTGATTGTTTGGTGGCCTTTCTATTTTTCTTTTTCTTTGTTTTTTTTTGGGGGGGGGGGGGGATTGGAAATAACTCCCTTTTGTGTTTTTCTAGTTGAACCTAAATGCATGAGTTGAAATGGGAGAAACCAAAATGGAGAAGAGAGAGTAAGAATGTTATAGGAGTGTGACAGAATGGTCGGAGTGGGTAACAGAAGCAGTCACTGATGCCCATTGAAGGTGCTAATTTGGACTTGAAGGTATACAGTACAGATTTAAGGGAGCAACAGAACTCGTTCAAATTGGAGAGTGACCCTGTTATTTTTGACCCTGCATACCGGGAGGGGGGGGGGGTTGTTTGATGTGAGGCGTATTCTGAGTCTAGAACTGGCACCCGCTGATCTCTTTGCTTAAATATATTGAGAGAAGGTGGAAGAAATGAAAGGGCGAAAACATGATTTAGACCTTATTCAGTTCCTAGGTTTCTTTTGAATTTTGAAATGGCACGCTTAGGGATTTCATATAGCTTAAATACATTGCGGAAATGGTGGGGGAATGAATAGGGGAAATGCAATTTACATCTTATATATGACCTGCTATTTTACCGTTTATATCAATCCTTAGCATCCCTATTCATGCGCATGAGAAGCTTAAGAAAATTGTGAAGGACTTGCTTTGGCTTTGATGAGGGAGGAGAGTAGAAGCTATCTTGTTAAGCGCTTAATTTTCGAAGGAAGTGAGCAGCTTGGATTTCTGCAGTGAGTAGCTTGGGCAGAACATGACTACTTTTGGCAGAGCAAGTTTGTCCTGAAGAGGAACTGATTGTGTGTTTTGCACCCAAGGGCCTCTTGTGATGAAGTATGAGGCTGGCAGTGAAGGAAAATTCGTTCAGGAGGTATCTTTGCTAGCTTAGGAGCCTTTTTCTGCTATATATTTTGAGCACAATGTGCCAGTCTCTCCAGGCCTTTGTCTTGAACTTTCTATTTCGTGAGGAACGTCTGAGACTGATAGTTCAGCATTAACAAATTTGTTTGGTGTTTTTTCGGGGGGGGGGGAATGGTTGTTCTTTGGGAGATAGACCTAGCCAGAGGACTCTATTGACCAACCCTTCTCTTGTTTACTGTTATATTTCTTTTTTAAGGTGCTTATACTTATAAATAAGACTACACCCAGCCCTGTATCCCATCTGTAGCTTTTTAGTAAATTAATGATTTTGATGGTGGTGACCAGGGACTCAAAATGCGGTATCGGTTGCAATTGCGGTTGCAGTCACAATATGGAAAAACCACTCTAGTGCAAAAATTGTGTTCCATATCGCAGCGAAAACGTGGTTCAGCCAACTCAGAAACCTTTCTAACGTAGTCGTTTCATTACAGATCGGCCACATTTTAAATCCATGGTTGTACATTTTAAATCATCGAGGAAGCTTCGCGACTATGAAAGGGAGATAGGGCAACTAAGGCAATGACTTCAAGTCTTCGGTGCTCGCACCAAGTTATTGTAATTTCTCAACTCGTAATAGCTCAAAAGTAGCACTTGTTTGTTGTACTTAACTCTAATGTATGTGATTGGTGGTTTCAGGTTGAAACCAAGGACAAGGACAGCATGCCACAAAATTGGATATAAAGTTTGGGTTCATGAACTGTTCACTTGGAATTACGGAGTTCTGCATCATCACATTCGCTCTATTTAGCTTTGCTCTTATACATGTGTATTGCAAACAAATTTAATTGATGACAATTGCTTTACATATGTAAGGGGGAGACTTTATAGGCATGTTAGAACCAATTTAGTATTAGTTGTTTGCATAGATCTAAGCTCGTACTTTCTATCATTATGTGGTTAAATACTAATTATTTTTCAAGTTAATTGATGACAACTACTTCATGGTTATAAAGTTTAATTTTTATATCATTTAAATTTTGATTAAATATGTATTTTATCTCTCTTTATTTCTCTCCCCCTCTCTCTCTCTCTCTCTATATATATAAATGATCACAATGCATTGTTGAATATAAATTATTTGCATTTTTTAATTACAATGACCTGTTATTTATTTTATATAAAAATTTTATCGTCAAAATTAGTATTTGTGTAAATCATTTGAAAGTCAGTTTGAATGCATAACGCTACACTTATAAGCGATGAAGTGGTTAGATTGATTTTTTCCTCAAAGAGGTCTATGACCATGGATACAAGCGAGGGGAATCTACCTACACTTATAAGCGTGGTAAACGAGGTAGTCTTTTACAGATATAAGCGTGGATAATGCATGTCTGCCACGCTTATTAAGTGTGGCGAATTTTTCCCCATTGATACCCTATTCACACTTACCTTAAGCGTGGCGAATAGGCCCTGCCGCAGATATAAGTGTGGAAGAATGCAATTTTAAGCGTGGATAGATGCAAGATTTCTTGTAGTTGTTGTGGCTATTTGTTTTCCTTCAAGTTCCAGCGTTTCTTACTCAAGTTTTTGGATATTTAGGGCAATCCATTCTAGAATCCACCATCCTATTGACAATTATATTCACTTTTAGATTTAGTTTTAGATTAGACTGCCCTCTAAACTTATGCTATACACATGTTATTTTTAAATTTGGGTTAAAATATTTTTAGAAATATCATAATTAATCTTATTAATTCAATTTTTCGAAATAATACCATTAAGATATTAGTAATTTATTTCCTTTTTTTCTTCTAGAAGTAATTGAAAAGACATTCTTCATTATGATGACTTTGATTCACATATTATTTTTATTTTTATTTTAAAATAAAATCTTAATAAATTCTTAAGAGACACATGATATGACCCCAACATTCGTACTCATATACATATGTGTGTGTGTGATTAGAGTGTACATATTTATTTTAATTTTAATCATATCTTAAGTGTATATATTTATTATTTATTATTTCTTCCCCCCCTTTTTGGGAAAACAACACTCATGTACGTTTTCTTTTAATAAACAAATATTTGAGCAATAGCTTGGGCCTGATATTTTAGGTATTAGTAATATTTCAATATTTGAAATAAGTTATAGCTTTACCCATTATGATGAACATATACTTTTGTATTCATTAATATTTGATTTATTTGCATTATGATTTTATTTACATAACATGGGTGAGCAAACTATGTATATATATAAATATTCCATGAGGATTATGAATTTTACCCACTTTCGTACATAGGCTAATTTATTTTATTTATCTATTGTTCGGTTCTCAACTTATATAGTTTTGACTTCCATCATGCTTGATTTTAGCTCACAAATAACCATTAGTATAGCTCTTTATTAGTATTTTGTGTTTTGTAGGAATAGAAGAGGAAAAAGTGCCCAATGTGAACAAGATCCAACCTACTTTGAAGCCTAGCTGATTCGGAGTGCCAAGGAAGCTACCCAAGGAGTGCCAAGCTGTCCAGACCATGCCATAAAGATGTTTAACTAAAGGAGACGCAGGTAGAAATATGGCACGGGCCCCCTACGCCTTCTGGCATGACTTTTTTTTTTTGGTAGAAAAGAATGTGTATTGCATTGCATTCAAAACCTTTAGCTGTACAGTGTTATATGAAATTAAGGCTGTCTCAGCCTTCTTTACATAAGGGGCTAGTTCGAGTTTTGTTTTTTTCCTTTCTAACAACTTTGCCAATGTACTGTATACGACTCCCTATTGTTTGCAAGCAGCTTGTTGTGACTTGGTTGATTTTCCTTTCTTGGTGTTGAAATCGAAGGGCATTTCTCTCCTGCCACAGGCAGTAACTCCTGCTATGCAGAGGTTCAACATTTTCTGTCTGGTTGCGTTTTTGGCCTTCTTCCACATCAGTCTGGCATGTTGTCTAGTAGCTGCATGGTATTGAGAACATTTTGCAGCACACTCTGACTGTACTGACATTAGTAAAAGAGGTTTGTTGGGTTTCAAGCTGTTCATAGCACAGCAGACACATTGGTTTTTGAAGTTGTTGCTTCCACTTCATTATATAGTCACAGGTTGGGAGCTTTCTTAAACACAGTTTCCACAAACATATAGAGTGTCTAGGTATGTTATACCTACTCCAAACAATCTTAGCCGTAGAAAACTTTTGTTTAGGCCCTATCAACCACTTGTATCCACTAGCTATAGAGTATCATTTACTTTTAGTCCCTTGCTGTTGGCCTTGGCTATATCCCTCAGCCATCTTATCCCAAACTTGTAGTATCTTTCTCCAGTACCATGAGGAGTTAGGGGAACTCTGCATTTGCCAAAACTGTGTTCCTTCTAAGTAGATTTCATGGATCCATTTTACCCATAAGCTTTGTTTCCCCTCTGGCAGAAACCACACATGCTTTCCAATTGCTGCTATATTCCACAGATGACAGTTCTTTATACCTAAGTCGCCTTATGCTTTTGGCTTGCATATAGTGTCCTAGGCAACTTGAGGAGTTTTTTGCTAGTTTGTACTCTGACTCCATAGGAAATTCCTACAAATTGCCTCTATTTGCTTGGTGATTTTCTTAGGTAATATAAACAAGGAAGACCAACATGTATGTAGTGAAAACAGGACTGAATTTGTCAATTGCACTCTTCCAGCATAGGATAGGTCTCTTGTTGTCCATGTGTTGATCCTTTTGGTGTTTTTTTCCACCAATGCATGACATTTTACAGTACTCCATTTCCTCGGTGAGAGTGGTATGCCAAGGTATTTCATAGGGAAGGTTCCCAGAGCAAACCCTGTAAGTTGGAGGATCTGCTGTTGTTTAGTTGCATTGATACCAGCCATATAAACAAAGGATTTTTGTGTGTTGGCAGATAGCCTATAGTATTGGAGAATTGCTGAATTGCTTCCATGATAAGCTGGATAGTATGTATGTGCCCCTTGCTAAATATCATTAGATCATTAGCAAAACATAGATTGATCGACTTCATGCCTTTGCAGAGAGGATGATACCTGAAAGGGTGTTGCTTGGCCTTGAATAGAAGGATTCTAGTTAGGTACTCCATTACAAGCACAAATATCAATGGTGATATAGGATCCCCTTGTGTTAAGCCCTTCCTTCCATGAAAGTTGCCATATGTGTGGCCATTAATACCTAGGTTGAAATTGCAGGTAGTTATGAGGACTAGGATCCATTGTCTAAATTGGGAGGGGGAAGGGAACTGTAGTTTACTCAATAATTAGTTGATGAAGTCCCATGAGACTGAATCATAAGCTTAAGTCTATGAACAAGCATCTAGGAGAGACTATTTTCCTTTGATACAACCTTATCAAGTCCTGGCATATCATGATGTTATGCCCTATTAGTCTGCCCTCAATGAAGACTGATTGGTTTAGATGGACTACCTCTGGCAACACTACTTTTAGTCTTGTGCATAACAGCTTTGAGATACCTTTACACAAGGTATTACAGCATGCTATGGGCCTATATTCTGTAGCATTTCATGGATTTGACACTTTAGGGATAAGTGCAATGTTAGTGCTATTCCATTCTTAGGTAATGTCCCATGATCAAAAAAATTTAAAATTGCTTTGCGTATATCTTCCCCAATTATTTCCCAGCAACTCTTGAAGAAACTACTCGAATAACCATCTGGGCCTGGACTTTTATGATTGGGAATTGAAAAAATGGCAGCTTTAATTTCTTCCTTGGTGAATGGTCTTAGAAGTGGAATTTGTTGAGAACTAGTCAGGTAAGGTCCCATTGCAATGATCTCATCTTCTATGCTTCTATTAGTAACAGCTAGGGATCCCAGATAATCTTCATAGTAATGTGTGAAATGCTTTATGACTTTGTCATAATCCCATGTCCAACTGCCATCTTCCTCCTGGATAGAGGATATTCTGCTGTGGTGATGGTGTTGTTTCAACTTAGCATAGAAGTATTTGTCATTTGGTGACCCCCAAGTTGAGTCATTCTTCTTTGGTTTTCTATATTAAGAAACTTTCTAATCTATCATGCCAGAATTGGTAGTCAACCATCAGTCTTTATTCCTCTGCATATAAGCTGTATTGAAAAGGATTGCTTTGCAATTACAATCTGAAAGTGCTAAGGTTCTCCTTGGCTGTATTAAACTTGATTTGTATCTCACTAAAGTGCTCTCTGTTTAGTTTCTTAAGTGGTTGCTTAGCTTTTGAAGTTTCAGTGTAATTTGATGCATTCTACTTCCTTGAGTTCTCTGTTTCCATGTTACTGCAATCACCTTCAAGAAGTCTGGATCTGTGCTTCACATGTCAAAGTATTTAAAGGGTTTAGGACCCAGGTGCTGTAGTTTATAGAATGTGACTAACCCCGGATAATGATCTGATGTGTCCTCAGCCAAGAAGTGAGCTTCAGAGTTTGGATAATTGTCAATCCAATACTTATTAACCAGCACTCTATCAATCCTTGAGAAGATTCTGGATCTATGTTCTTACTTGTTTGTCCATGTGTATCTGCAACCCTTCCATACAAGGTCCTGTACTTCTATGACAACTGTACATCTCTGAAAATTTTCCACATCATTTAATGTGACTAGTTGCCCTCCAATTCTGTCTTCAATATTGAGTAGGTGGTTGAAGTCTTCCATTATAATCCGAGGTGTGAGTACGTTTACCCCCATCAATCTAAGGAACTCCCATAAATGTTGTCTCTTCACCTCCTCATTCTCTCCATGGACAAGAGTAGACCAAAATGTTTTGCATGAGAAATTATGGTTGACTCTGCAATGTATGGCCTGCTGATTTGATTCCTTGATATGTACTATAAAGTCTGCTAGATTCCACATCAACCATAGTCTAGCTTTCCCATACTCATTATACTGGGCATGGTGCATTCTTCCAGGGAACCTTTGTGCAACTAACTAGAAGTTACATTCTCTTACCTTAGTCTCCACAAGTCCCAACAAACCTATTTTATTTTTCTTGCAGAAGGCAATCACATCCTTATGCTTACTGGGGCCATTTAGACTCCTAATATTCCAGCTGCATATATTATCCATGAGGACGTAGGGCCCCCTCCTCCCTCTCTGGTCGGCTCATGCTTTTGTGGGATTAGGTCTCTGCTGCATCCTTGCTTTTGAAGCACGTTGAAACTATTGTTGGTTGGAGTTACAATGGTGGTATTATCATGGCTAACTAGGGTGTTGGCTCTGTGCGCACCTATATCCAGTGAGTGGTTTGGGGTTGATCCTTCGGTTCTTGTTCCTACTGAGTCTGTTTTGGTCTCCATATCAGTGTTCTATCATGTTTTTTGCATCTGTCAGTCTCATGACCATAATTCTTACATTTGGTGCATTGTATAGGGTGCCATTTAAACAAGCTCTCCTGCTATTAAATGATACCTCTCTCATCCTCAAAGTGGATGCGCTTGGATAGCTTCTCCATAATAGGCATCTCAATTAATACTCTAGCATAATGCACCATATTCTTCTCCACAGTATTCTTATCAGCCATAATTGGTATACCCAGTATGCTTGCAAGCTTGCTTAGGGCTGTAAGACTCTAGTATTTTAAGTCCAGTTCAGTGAATTGGACCTATACAGGGACTTGTTCTATCTTCTCCTTTTGAATCCCCTCATGCCATGGTTTTACAATATAGGGACTGTGCCATCTCTATTCTGTCGGGTTTTTTTTTTTAAATTGATGTTTAGGCAATAAAAATGGGGTTAGACATTTTCTAGGGTTTATCTAAATTTTTAGCTATATTTTTCTGTCTCTAGCTTAGTCTTTGTGACTCTCCATTAATGAAACTTAGAAAATTTGAGTCTTTGATTGAGTTCTTGCAATTTTCTTATTGCTCTTCTTCATTAGTGCAAAATCTAACTTTCTCTCCCCTCAATCTCTCCAAGTAGTTTACTTTTAATCAAACAAAAACCATCCCCAAGTATAGGTTTTGATGTATTGGGGGCTGGGGGGAATTTTATAATCATTCCTAAAGGATTTGAGCCCTTAATCTACCTCTCAAAACTCAATCATCTTTTCTTTTCAGTCCTCTTTTTCCATCTTCATCATGAATAACACAATATTGGGTTGGTTATTTTGAAGCTTGAAGAATCAATAGTAGAAGTTCAAATTGGGACTTGATTATGGTTTTTTGGTGCTTGAATGTGGATAAGAAGCTCTTTGATCAAAGAAATTTCATCATCAATGAAGGAATTTTTGTGGGTAACTTTCTCTCTCTAAATTTTTATTGCTATTTATTATGATTAGTAGTGATTTAGGCTTTTTTTTTTGCAGGTGATCAATTTGAGGGTTGTTGGGATTGTGTTGGTGGCCATGTCGAGCCATGGGCCATGTCGAGTCTCGATCACCTTTTTTTATGTGCTATGTATTATTTGATTGTGCTTAGTCAGTTGTTAGCTAGGTTAGTTTAGTTTCCCTTGTTATTATGCTTTAAACCTTTATTTCTAGTGAAGTTAGATTGCATTTGCATTTTAGGTTAACTTAGTTTAGTTAATCAAATCAAAACCTCCTTCTCAATTAAGACAATCTTAGGCAAATCTCTCATCATCTCAGAGGACAACATTTCACCCTTCTCACCCAAAAATCAGCCAACATCTATTTATTTATGTATTTATTTATAAGTTCTAAATGATTTAATATGGAGTGCAATTAAATTTTATTTCGAGACCGCTTTATTATCTCAACCTGCAATTGCATAGTTATATTGAATGATGAATTATAATGCGGCACTCAAATTAATTAATTTAAATGGAGAATAACCAAAGTAATTACTATGATTTGGGTTTGGCCAATTACACCATATGTCCATATGAATCATGTCCAAAGGTTTAACACTTTGATGAGCACCTAATTGATAAGGAAGCTTGGAAGACTTTTCTATAGGGCATGTAATGCAAACATCAAATTTGGATTTTACAGTGTCTTGTGTAATACACAACATTTTTTTCCAATTTAGCAAAGGGCGCATGACCCAGTTTAATGTTCCGAAGATGAGGCATATTATTCTCATGAAAAATACAAGTTGCAACACCATTACTACATTGATCATAACTGTTCAAAGAATGCAGTCTTCCACTTTGGTTACAAAGTCTCATTTCTTTGTGGCACGGTCCTGAATTAAATAGAATTACGATGAAACAAGGTTACAAAAGTTTGGCTACTGACAACAAATAGAAATGAAACCCAAGCACAACAAGAACATCAGCAAAGTAAAATGCATTTGACATTGTAATATCACCAATGATTCAATTCCTGCCACAATACCATTGGGCAACTTGATGTGAGGTTTGACAGTCTAAGTTCGTGTTTTAGACTTTAATAAGGAACTAGCTATTGGTGTCATGTGGGCTATAACCCCAGTGCTAAGAATCTGTATATTGGACTTAGCAACAGCACAAGAATAAACCGTACCTCCGAAGTTACACTCTATCTCTTCATCCATGTCATAAGTCTTCTTGCATTTCTTAGAAAAGCCTTGCTTGTGGAAGGAAGAAGTTTCAATAACTACTCCACTTCCTGTTCTGTGAGTGTATAAGTAGGGCTTGAATCAAATATGGATAGATTAGTTTGAACTTGTACAATGACATTAGGATCATATTCTCTATACTTACAAGGAAACGTCGCTCTTTCCTTGACCTCGACCAGCTCCATAACTAGTATCCTCAGTTCCCATAACTAGTACACCTCCTCACTTCCTCTACTCCTTTACTCAACAAGGGAGAGGATTCAAGCTCAAGTTGCATCTCATTTAAGGCCTCTTTTTCAGAGCACAAGTAGCTTCCGCTGAAGGCAGTGGTGTCATCATGAGAATTTGACTCCTTTGTGGACCAAATTCATCATCCAAACCATTTAAAAACTGAAATAGTTTGCAGCCTTAGTGTTGCTTACCAAGAGTAGTAAACAATGTTGTAATCTCATTAGTCACAACAGTGATCATAGGGAACTCACTTATAGAATCTAATTCCTCCCAAATGCCTCCAATCTACAATATTCACTTACAAGCATTTTACATTGTTCCAAGGAATAAACATCTTTGCTCAACCTACATTTCCGTGAACCATTAGCTAAATTGAATTAACTTTCCAAATTCTTCCAGATATGACTAGACAATTGATTGTACAATAGTGATTTGCTTATAAATTCACTTATAGAATACAAGACCCATGGCATCACAAGATTATTGTAGGCTGCCTATTACTCCATCATGACAGGATCATCCATACGTTTAGGAATTGTACTTTGAACAAAACCTAGCTTCCTCTTTGTGAATAGGGCAATTTCCATGGCTCATCTCCAAGATCTGCAGTTTCCTAATCCAATGAACTTCTCTCCTTGACCGAGTGAAGATGGTCATTCGATGGATAAATGAATAAGGGATTTCAAATTTTTCATAATTGATCATATTTCGCTCAGCTGACATGACTCTGATAAGTTTTGTGAAGAGAAATTGAGGGAATATGAAGCCTAATGCAACGTTTGAATCTGTAGCTTAGGCTAGGTCAATTGATGACTCAAATCAATTGATCAAAACTGAAAAAAATTCAATGAAACCATTATTAAAGTTTGATGAGTTCATTAATTCGAATAAACTTGTCAAAGTAGACAGAAAAATTATATTTGAGATTCAAACATCATTAGCTCCAATACCATGATAAGTGCGAGAAAACTTGAATGAACTCAACCTGGAGCAATTGAAGCTAGCAAAAAGAGAAAGAGATATTTTGGGAATTAATATGAGGATCACAGAGTGTGAGAGCCTCTTTTTATATCAAACCCATACTTAGTACAAGACAAAATACTCATAATCAACTCACCAAAGTCATTGGCCCATCTCAACAATACGAACACCAATGCTATAATCATCTCTTTTTAACAATATCCATCTTGCACCTGGTTTCACCTTCGAGAATAGGAATAGAGAAACTAAAACAAGGGTTTGGCAACATTGTCCAGATCCAAGAATCACGGCCAAGGTTCTAGTCCCTGTGGAATATGGATGATGGGCTCGGGAAAAGCAGTGTGCAGATGGACGACAACATAAGATATTTCCCACCTAATCCTTAGCCTTTCTTTCCATTCTTACAAGGATTTATTTTGATTCTTTATGACTTAGTATTCTATCTTCAAGACTACCATCTTCAACAAACCTAAAAACAGGAATCGAAAGTTTTGTATGTATACAACATGTTGAGAGTTTGTGGACATTCTTATGAATACCCATATGAGTGACAACCACAATATTGCTACAAAATTTGCCTAGTAGTTGATATATAGGAATTTTTTTATGAAACAATTTAACAAAAACAAGTCCCCCCCCCCCAACCCAAAAAGACATGTGTACCATGTACCATGCAAATCCTCAACAGACCAATGATTCAAATCCATAAACTCAGTATTGAGATTTTCAACAGACAAGCAGCGTACTGGGTTGGTTTCACCATGAAACAATAAGACCTTTCCTCTAGGAACTCCCTTCCATTCCTTATATAATTTTCATTGCTTCCTTTGAAGATCATCTCCCTCTTACTCATAGGGTTACCTGTGTTGTTGTTCAAACTACATCGATGAAAGAATGGAATTAACAAAGTCTATGTTACTCATGTGACTACAATAGACTAGCGACATGCACTATATTAAGGTAGTTGGACTGTTGGAGGGCATGTAGGGTTTATTAGATTAAGCATAAACAAATGGAGACCACGCCGATTACGTTTTTTTTTTGGGGGGGGGGCATGAATCCATTCAAAATAAGATGCTTTCCAACATAAAACTAATAAAGAAAAATTTATCATGCATCCAAAAATCTACTATTTTTCATTTTAATTATGCCACCTGCCATGATGTGGGTTAGATCATTCAATGACTCTCGAAAAATGGTTTTATGTATTCGGATTCTGTGGATGGTAGAAGGACTAAACTCAGGCTACAAGCTTACAATCAATGGTCTACGTACGTATATTGTTTGCGTCTTTATCTAATCAAAAACTTGTGTCCTATTACAATGTTGATGTAGAACTCAATCACTAAGAAGTCACCTTCAGAAAGAAACTTATGTGCAAGTTACGTATTGATGTTGAACTTGATCACTAAGAAGTCATTGTACAAGCATTAATGTATTTGCAAGACTGGCGACGCGCAAAGTATGATGCTTATGATTCTAATTCAGACAAGGAGGGAGCCTATGAGGATGAGGAAGATGATACATGTCTCTTCTTGTGGGTAATTAAGTCTTTTGATTACTACAATAGATTATATTTATAATCAACCTTTATATGATGCAAATCGTTCCATATAAAATTCAAGTGTAGGACTTTCCATTTCATGGCTTGGTGATCAAATTTGGACTCTGTCACTTGGTGAAATTGGTTTTAGAAATTATCATTTTTAGTTTGGACTTGGTGTAATTTGGGTTAGCTTGGTGGCTTATTTTCATGTGTTGGATCAACTCCACATATGAGTCATTTATTATGTTGGATTAGTAGTTTTGTCAGTCTTATCATGTTTTAGAAAATATGAACATCAAGGATGTCATGTTTGGATCATTCGATAGGACTAGCCCAAAATGTTGGATGGGGTTGGTGTGCCTAAAAAAAAGCTTGCATTTTGGTCTATAGAGTATAATAGAAATCTAGGTTAATTTTAATAATATGGCCCAAGATGAATTGGGCATTTTCTTTTTCTAAGTAATGGAATTGGGCAAAAGGGTCATGAGCTGGTGATGGGTCACTTAGCCCATGACTCGACCAGCCAATAACTAACTGTGCTGGCCTGGCCCGCCCCTATTTCTAACAGCTTGGCCCAAACTCGGCACGACCCAACCTATTGCCCACCCCTTCTTAGAAGTCAATGAAAGTGTACATAAACCAAACAAACATATAAGGGTATGAAAATTTAAACAAAAAATCCCCCCTTTTTGAACTTTCCACCAAAACATAAATTTGTTCTAAGTGGTTCTAATTACAGACTATATTTCTACAAAAAGTTATAACTTCTATTTCTTTTTTTGAATTTTCCACCATACCCTAAACTTGTTGTAAGTGGGTAGTACATGGCCCATCAGTATCTGCTCAAGAACCAAATCAACCAAAAGTTTAAACTGATGATTGAAGACCCAGGAATAGTATCTCTTCAAAAACCAACTAAACGAAATGTTTACATTAATAGTTGAAGGCCTAGAAATAGATTTATACTCTACCACACCCCTTCATACGAATGCACTTTGAGCATGAAGCGTGACTACTAGAAAGGCTCCCATACCTTGCGTAATAAATCAATATGGGATTGCTGAGATTCAAACTCGATACCTCTCTGTCAAAAAGACTCTGATACTATATTCAAGAACTATCTCAACCAAAAGTTTAAATTGATAGTTGAAGACCCAGGAATAGTTTTATACTCAAACATGTCCCCTCACGCAAATGCCCTTTGGGCTTGAAGCGCGGCTGCTGTAAAGCTCTCCTTACCTTGCACAATAAATCAATATAGTGGCTGTTGAAATTCGAACTTGAGACCTCTCAATCAAAAATGCTCTGATACCGTTTCCAAAAACCATCTCAATCGAAAATTTAAGCTAATGGTTGAAGGTCCAGGAATAAATTTATACTCCAACACTATCCATTAATGATAATACCCTCAAAGCACTTATTCACTTTGTAACTGTTTTTTAGCTATTTTATACAGCTCTGGTTTCTCACTAAAAGGGGCTCTCATGTGAGAATGGAAAGTTCCAACAACCTAAGCATTGACGATTTTACGTTTTTATCTGTTCCAAACGATGGTGTTTATTAAGTTTTCAGAAGAGATATACAGCAGTCAAACTTGAATCCAGCAAGAAGGAAAATAGTGAGAGATGTCAATAGACTACTACTTCGTAAATTCCCAATTCAAATGAATAACACTAATTCCCCCTACATACGTAAATACTAGCAGTAATAAAAATATAGCTATGGAAATTACTAAATGAGAATCCCACAATCATAAGTGAAACGGTCTGCCATGCAGGCTGGGTCACTGGAAAATAAGATGAAGCACTGTGATTCCAGGAACCACACTATAGGATGGCAACAACTAAATAGAAACCAAAGACACATAGGCAATGGACATGAAAATCATCTGAACTAATTTAACATGGACCACGAAACTGTAATGGGATGAAATTGAAGGAGCCAAGCATGTCTTAGATTCCTTTGCACAGGAGGCAGCCATCCTTCACAAATGTATACTGTATTTACTTCATGTAGCATAACTGACTTCTAATTGGGCTTTCCAGGACCAACACTAAGAGGATGCTCATCATTGGTCAAGAAGGAGAGCTGCAGAGAAATTGATTGTAAGTTTATTCAGTTGATGCCACCCCCAAGGACGTTTCCCTCATAACTAGGGAAATCCCACCCCGGAGACAATCAAGGCGAATATCTGCTAGAATTAGGCAAATCGTTGACAATCATCCTTTCTACGTGACTTGCAGACTTTGTAGTTTGTACACTTCAAACAAACTTGTAACAAGGCAAGTCATCGACATAACTTTGTGAACATGACTCAAGCAATTGCAATAACCAACACCACTAACTGAATGTGACCCTGACTGTGGGATACCAATGTTACAGGATATCTTAAAATGCTCAGAATTAAAGGCAGTAGGATGCAAATGCCATGTAATATCAAAGGCAACATTTATGCCATGAACTCTTCGCTATTCTTCTTTCCAGACTTTGTTTTCAGGTACTGAACCAGGTTTGCCGAGACAGCCAAGTGCTAATGTCCGTTACTCACATATGATAATGCAACATCAGTCACCTTGGAAATGAGAGACAAGAACAAAACACCTACCTGCCTACCTCTTTGGTGACCTGTGCTGAAAACGAGGCAATCTCCACCTAGATGAAAAGAAAGCATCTCTAATGTGTCCTGGTGTTAGGGATAGATGATTAAGAGGATGCCAAAATGGTTTTGAGTTCAGTTGAGACTTCTTGCATAGTGGGCCTAGAGTCTTCCTCATATTCTATGCACCTGAATGCAATCTCCATCAATGCCCACAGCTGCTGATGGAAGAGATCTTCATTGGCTGCAGTTGCTCCATATGTAATGATCACAGGGTCAAAAATCTCACTGAAATGCTTTTGCTTGAGGAATTTCCTTAAGTCTTTACATTCCTTTGGCTTTTCACTGTATAATAAAGGTGCATCTTCACCAAAGTCACAAGATTCAGGGGATTTCCCTGTCAAGAGCACAATTACCAACACACCAAAGGAATACACGTCTGACTTTTCCACTAATTTTCCATGCGATAAATACTCAGGCGGAATATAGCCAAAAGTGCCCGTTACAAACTGCTGCTCCAGGCACATTGTACCCTCTGGAATAGAAACAGAATAACTAAAGTCTGCTAGTTTGGCAACGTTTTGCTGATCCAAGAACACGTTAGAAGGCGTCACACCCTTATGAATAATGGGCCTGGGGAAAGCAGAGTGGAGATAGGCAACTGCATGAGATATCTCCCATGCAATCCTTAATCTGTCCTTCCATTCTAGTGCTGGAAGTTTTTGATTACCATCACTGAGTATTCTATCAAGCAGAGATTCCTTCTCCACATACTCATAAATAAGAAGTGGAAATTCAGTCTCAAGACAACATGCTAAGAGCTTGTGTACATTTTTATGAATACGCATCTGCGTTGCAATCACAATTTCTCGACAACATCTCAGTAAAAGTTCATATTTCGATTCGTTCTTAAAATTATGAAAGAACTTGACCAGTGCAGGTCTTCCTTCCCAAACACATTTGTACCAGCTTCCACCCGCAAAGCTATCATTCCAAGTCCAATCCTCAAAATTAGTATTGAGGTCATGAGTTGACAAGCAGTTAATGGGGTTAGTCTTACCATGAAACAATGAAACCCTTTCCTCTAGTAACACCCTTCCATTCTCTATAAAATTTTCATCGCTCCCTTGAAATATCATACCCGTCTTGCTCACACCATTGCTTTTGCTGCCGCTCAAACCTCCCTAAATGAATGAAAAAACAAAATCAACAAAGTCAACACTGTGCCAAAGACATGCACTGCCAGAGCAGATATTAGTTACACCGTTTCCAGTGGCTGGATTATAACGAAGAAAGAAAGAAAAGAAAAGACAGAAAAAGAGAGGGAAAGAGAGAGAGACTGACACCCCCCCCCCCCAAAAAAAAAGGAACAAGTTACCGTGCATCGAAAGATACTTTGAACTTTCTTTTTAATTGTGCCTCCTGCCATGACAAGAGCTAGATCATTCAGAGACTTTCAGTGACAATTCTACCGACTTGGATTCTACTCCAGACAAAATGAGTATACTCCGGCCATAATTTTGCGTTAAGGCCCCGGCCTACTGCAGTGTTTCATCTAATTCATACTGTTCAGTGACAAAAATACTTGTGTTCAAATTTCAACATTCCTGTAGAACTTGAACATTAATAAGTCAAAGAAGTCACTAGTAGAAAGAAGTTTATGTCTGTATTCCATAGTGACGTCGAACTCACCTGGAAAGAACTGAATGATTGAGTACACATGCTGAACCAAGAAAAAAAAAAGAAAAAAAAAAAACAAAGCCAAGTAAGTTCAGGAAACTTCTAGGAAAATACAAAATCTATTTCATTATAAAAATATTCTCTACAATGTTATATAATACACCTCGGTCTATAGACCTAGGCTTGTAGAGAGAAGGTGGAGTTGAGAGCTGAGTTTGTTAGGAGGTTGTTAGCAAGGATGCTGATGTGACAAGTTGGTTAGCCAGATATTTTATCATCATTTTCATCACTGTGTATGCAGATTGTAAGGCATATGAGCCATTTGGCTCATCATATAGTGATCATTTGGGGATAATGAGATGACTCTCTTTCTCTCTCTAAAATGATGAGCATCTCTCTATAAACTCTTCCTGCTCATCATGATATCAGAGCGGGTTGCTCCATCTTAATTTACCACCGCCCCCGTTTGATTAAAATTGTGTGGATGTGTTGGGTCTTGTTAGTAGCCTCACATTAGGGGACTTGTTGAAGTATGAAAGTGACTGTTGTCTCGCATTCATAAAATGAAAGAACATCAAAGTGAATGTTATCCCATATTGATAAAATTAAAGGTTCGAACATATATATAAGTTTATGCGTTACTCCATTCATAACTAATTGACTTTAGGTTGAAACCTCATTTGAGTTTATATACATTACTTATTTGTTTATGACCAATTTATATAAAAAATTTGATGTTTTATCAAATTCTTCACTATTTTTTTTTCCTCATTCTTTCTTCGATCAATTGCATTAAACTACAATTGATCAAGCATTCATCTCAAATCAGACACATCATGTATTCTCTTCCATTGATTCGATTGATTCTAGCTGATTTCACCCTAATCTGATCCAGGACTCATTTGTTCATCTAGGTTTTTGATCAAATCACTATTCGATCAAAATGAGTGTCAATCGCAACATCAATGCAAGTGATCTTCAAAATCCTCTGTTCATACACCCATTGGATGGTCCAAATACACTGTTTGTGGGAGAGATTTTCAAGATCATCAAATTATCACATGGACGAGATCAATGGAAATCAATCTCTCTACCACGCGAAAATTAGGGTTCATTCAAGGAACCTTGACGAGACCTATAGGTGATCCTGTTAAAGTCCAGCTGTGGGATACTTGCAACAACTTAGTGATTGCATGGCTGATGAACAACATGTCGTAGTCAATCAGCAAGTCCATAGTCTTTGTACAACTAGCTTCTAAAACATGGAGTCAATTAGAGAAGAGATTTATTGTTGCACATGGTTCACGTACATATCATTTGAACATAGAAACATACGCTGAAGCAGGAACACAAAAGTATCAACTATACACAAATGAAATATGCTTGTTAGGAAATTGAATCAATGAGTAAATTGCATGTAATAACTTCCATTGCTGAAGATGTGCATTCAGTTTCTCAATTGTGTGAGAAAACAGCAAGAAGCGCAGAGGTTGTTTTAGTTCTTAAATGGTTTGGATGACTATTACAAGCTCAATGAAGTCACGTATTACTCATGGGTCCCCTACCAAGAGTAGAGAGTGTGTGTGTCATGTTGCAGCAAGAGGAAATGTAGGAGGAGATTCTGCAAGGATTGAAGTTTGCAACTGATTCAGCTACCCTGATGACTAAGAATAATGACAACAAATGCAATGTGTGGCACTAGAGCCCACTCTGGTGACAAATGCTGGCAAGTGATTGACTATCCTTCTTAGGATCCTAGATCTAAAAGAAATCCTCAGAAAAGGAACTTGAAGAACCAGGAAAATCTCAAGCAAAGAGAAGATATCTCCTAGAGAGGTAAAGCTCATCAAATTGAGCTATAGAGATATGAGGTCGGAGGAGAATCATCCTTTACCAGTCCTAGCTTATCGGCTCAGCAAATTGAACAATTGCTCAAGCTGATTCCATCCTCAATTGGTGGCACAAGTGGCGCAGGATCAGTTAAGTTTCAGTCTAACACAGTTCAGGAAATTAAAGCTAACTTTGCTGGTAATACTCTAACATTCTCTACTGTAATAGGTAAGCATTATTGGATAATTGACACAAGTGCCATTGATCATATATGTACTGACATAACACAGCTTGTGAAGCCTAGAGTTATATCTGCTTAGGCCACGATAAATTTACCTAATAGGCAACCTGCCCTAGTCACTTGCATAGGTCAGGTTGTTCTACTGAAACTGTTGAATGCCCTATGTGTCCCTTAGTTCAAATATAACCTATTATCTGTGTCGAAGTTGGCCAAGGATAGTAAATGTAGAGTTATCTTTTATGATAATCTTTATATGATACAGGACTATGTTTCCAAAGCATTAAAGGGATTGGTAGAGAGAGTTGTGGACTCTATTACCTTGTTGAGGTGTCTCAATAAGAGATACATCAAGTTTTGCAAAAATTAAGCTTGGCTTTTTCAAGCATCAAAGGAAGTGTGATACGCTGCGCAAGCAATGCTGCTGGAGATTATGGATTCTATAATAACAAGGCCAATTTGTGGTAACACAGACTAGGTCATGTACCAATGGCCAAGCTGAAACATGTCCATTGAACACAATCCTCGAAAGACAAATATCGGCACTTCAGTGTGTGTCACTTGTCCTTTAGTAAAACACACACACCTGTCACATGCTGTGAAAGACACTAGTGGTGATAGACTTTTTTTGTTGATTCATATGGATATTTAGGGGCCCTATAGGGTTTATACTTTTGGTCAAAACATATTTTTATTACTATAGTAGATGATTTTACATGAGCTACGTGGATATATCTTTTGGAACACTTTGCAAATGTTCTGCAACTTTGCACATGTTCTGTAACTATTTACATAATCAGTCTGGATATACAGTCAAGATAGTTAGAAATTACAATGCACTTGAATTTAACACATCTGACTGCCAGTCCTTTTTTGCTGACAAAGGTATCTTGTATCATACCTCTTGTGTTGACAGACCACAACAAAATGGTCGAGTCAAAAGGAAACACAGACATTTGCTAGGAATTTCTACAGCCTTGAGATTCCAAGCTTCATTGCCCTTAAGATTTTGGGGAGACTATGTATTAACTGCTACCTACATTATTAATAGGTTACCAACTGCAGTGCTGGGATACAAGACTCCATATGGGAAGCTTCTTCATCAACCACCCAAGTGTGACCCGATGAGAGTGTTTGGATGTCTTGCCTTTGCCTCTAATCCAGGAAAAACTGGAGATAAATTTCAGCCTATGGCGACACCATATGTGTTTCTAGGCTGCCCCCCTACATAAAAGGGTTACAAATTGTTGAACCTCTTGACTAATCAGACTTTTGTTTCTAAAGATGTGGTATTTCACAAACATGTGTTTCCATATCAAGACAAGGCAACAATTCAGTACGAAATACCTTTAGTTATGCCACTGGTACAACTGTCTACTTAGAAAGATGGTTTTTTGCAAGTGTCAAATATATGCATGCCAGGATCTTATTCTAATTCTAACATTGAGTTGATTGATCAGACAAATGCTCCAAAACCAGGACATAGTTCACCTGCACAAGTTCCTATCACAAAGCCTGCATGTCAAACATTTGTTGCAACAGTCAACATGCACCATGGATCCTACCACTTTTGTTGAGATTATTCAAGACACCAAATGGTGTACAACTATGAACCAAGAACTTAGGGCTGTGGAAGAGAATGGCACTTGGAAGTTACTCTACTTCCTAAGGGGAAATAAGCCATTGGTTATAAAAGAATCTTCAAAACTAAGTTCAGGTCTGATGGCTCTGTTGACAAATACAAAGCCAGATTGGTTGCTCTTGGTTACAAACAAAAGTAGGAGATAGATTATGAGGAAACTTTGCACCTATGGCAAAAATAACAGCTGTAAGAGCTCTCTTGGCAGAAGCAGTGAGAGATCAGATTGCCATTCGGATGGATCTCTCAAATGCTTTCCTTCATGGTGACTTGAAAGAGGAGATCTACATGACATTTCCACTGGCCTATGCAACATTGGGGGTGCTCAATTACATCAGAAACTCCTCAGCCAAAGAGAATGCCAGAGCCAAGATTGGACAACCTGTGTGCAAATTGATCAAGTCATTGTGTGGGCTCAAGCAAACTCCCAGGCAATGGTTTACTAAACTTTCATCAACTTTATTGGATTATGGTTTTCAACAATCCAAAGCTGATTACTCACTATTTTTTGGCAAAAAGGTGATACATACGTGGCTACATTAGTCTACATAGATGATATGATCTTAGCCGAGAATGATTCTGCTGAAATTGCCAAAGCCAAATAGTTTTTGGCTTCCAAATTTTGCATGAAATATTTGGGAAGCCTAAAATATTTTCTTGGATTAGAAATAGCAAGGTCAACTGTACGCATTTATTTTTTAAGCTGAGTACACAATGGATCTACTTCAAGAAATGGGGATGACTAATGCTAAGCCACTTTAGCTGCCTATGAGTTCTCATTTTAAGCTGAGTACGCATCAGGATAGTAAGTTAGCAGATCCTGATGGGTATAGCTGATTAGTTAGGAAGCTGATCTACCTCACAATTTCTAGACCTAACATTATATTTGTTGCATAACTGTTGAGTCAGGTCATGCATGCACCAATTAAAGAGCATATAATTGCAGTCAACATGTGCTGAGATATCTTAAGAATACTCCAGGGCAAGGTATTTTACTTTCAAGTTAATCCACACCAACATTCACTGCATTTTGTGACTTAGACTGGGGGAGTTGTTCTGACTCCAAAAAGTCCACCACTAACTATTGTGTGATTTTGGGAAAATCTCCAGTCTCTTGTATAGCTAGGAAGCAATCAATCACAGCTTATTCTTCATCAGAAGCTGAGTACAAAGTCGTTCCCAGTACCTACTGTGAAATGGTGTAGTTGTTGGCTATGTTTAAAGACTTAGGACTGACCTCTCTTGCTCCTGTGACTCTTCATTGTGATAATCAAGCAACCCTTCACATAGCTCCCCACCCGGTGTTTCATGAACACACTAAACACATAGAGATTGATTGTCACTATATGCGCAATCAACTCAAAGCCAAACAAGTGAAACTTGCTTAGATTCGTATATAAGATCATGTTGTTGATGTTTTCACTAAACCTTTATCTATTTCTCAACATAAGTATCTTCTTTCCAAGTTGGGTGTTTTCAATCTCTTTCAACATGCAACTTGAGGGGGAGTGTAGAGAGAAGAGGTAGCTGAGAGCTAAGTTTGTTAGGAAGCGGTTGCCTAGGATGCTGATGTGGTGATAGGGTCGTAAGAGCATGGTGGCGTTATAGCAATTTTTCAACTCAAGAATTAATCAAGCACGTCTTCTTTAGATGGGTAATTCCAAAATTGATAATCGAATTATCAAGTCCCTCTTTGAAGGCGGGATGAAATTCTTAAATCTAATGAACTACCATTTCTCAAAGGTCTTTGATTAATCTAAGGTCATTAAGAATGCGATTATCAAATTTAGAGGTTTCTTAAACAGTGAGTCTTTCTCAAGATCCCACACTATTAAGTTGAATCTTAGTTTTCAACATCTATTTTCACATTTCAATTCTTCACCAAATGTCGAAAACAAGCAAGAAACTAATAAAATTTTTCACGAGCAAGCCAACGTCTAAGATTCAAGAGAATAAAACCAACAAATTAAAATCACTTTTAGATCAAAATAAGAATTGATTCATTTACAAAAATTCAACTCAATTCCAAGATTGGCAATCCAAAACTTAACATAAAAATCAATAGTAATATGAAAGCATAATAATCTAAAAACAAAAGAGAAGAGAAGAGAACGGAATTGCTCAGCCGATGCATGCTTGTAGATACAAACCCGACCCGAAATCTTTACAAATCTTCACCTTCAACTTGCTCTCAACTATCTCTAAATCTAAATCCTAATGTAATTGATGAAATTGAAGAGAGGAAAAATGGAATTATGGGGGTGAAATGAGGCCGAGAACAACCTTTTTATCGCGAAAATGCTGCAACCAAGTGTAAAAACCGCTTGGAAGTCGAAAAACCATGAGAAAACATGATAACACAGGGGAAAGGGGGCCACCACCGACCATGAGGACCGCCACGGACAGACCGTGGGGGCCACTGGTCACACTAGTTCTCCTCTTTTATTCAACTGTTTCTCCTAGAACCTTCTAGGTTGTGGTATTCACCGCGGTTGGTCCGTGTTCAATGTCTTTAGGTCCCTTTTGCTATCTTCTTTTATCCTTAAAGACTTAAAAATATTTATTCTACTCACATTACTTGACTTACAAAGTCAAATCTTAAAAACCTCTCAGCACAAACGAAACCAAGCGCAATAGTAGAAATAGAGGCACACATTGTAAAATTAAGCATGTTAATCCCCTAAAACGACTCACAAAGACATATAAAATCCTATGCAAACATGACATTCATCACTCGCCCATGCTTAAAGCTTTGCTTGTCCTCAAACAAACACTAGCTAAACCAGACAAGTGGAGATGCATTGAAGATACAAAAAATATAGCAACCTTCTTAAAAGTAGGCAAGTTAAGCATATCACAAGCAAGAATTGAAATCAATGGCAACCCCAAGTAGTGCGCAAGACATTTCAAAATTAGGAGGAGGAGAAGATTTTCGGAAAAGTATGAGACCACAAGCTCGATACCAAACTTAATCACCTCCAAAGAACCACAAAGCCATCATGCAAGCACATTGAACGGAATAGAGCCAAATGGACCGGTAGAACCTCACTTTTGGGAAGTGTGAATCACTCTCACTGATGTGTTTAAAAATATAGCATGGGTTCGCTCAAGACTCATTCCAAAGATGCAATCTACCGTATACTTGCAAAGGCTCTCAAATTTTCCTCTACTAAAAATGTAATGTGTATAATACAATCAAGATGACTTTACATAGGTTGTAATGTGGGCTAAAAGGGTTAAGGGAAAGTAGTGCACTAATAAATTTGGACAATGTGGAGCTATTTAACCAAATGACTAGGGAGTAATCAATAAACCTCCAAGCAACTATGAAGTTTATCAACTCTCCAAACCCCAACGATGTAATAAACATACCCCACGAATAAAATAGCAAATGATTTAACAAAGATAGAACACAAGCTATTGACATGTCCATTGCCAATCACTTAGTTTTTGTTTTGGATGTTTTTCTCTTTTTTTTCTCTTTTTTTTCTCAACATGATTTTTCATTCCTATTTTTTTCTTAATTTTATTCTTCTTATGGTAAATGAAATGAAATTTTTAATGATTGAAAGACATAGGATCAGTAACTATCAACTCACAACCTAATACATGTATATGCACAACCCAAAACACAGAAAACCACAAATGTTCAATTACATCAATCCTTCAACAAACCAACACACCAAAGCCACCTTAAACTCAAATAACCCCAAAACTACCCACTACATAGATGATGTAACACAAGGGTAGGCTAGCTGGCTACATGGCTAAAATATTCAAAAACAAAGCAATGCCTCTATTATATCATCAACTATACACTTGCTAACGTGGTTTAGAACAAGAGTCAAGGCAAGTTCTAAAGATGCAACATGGAAGAGTTACACACATGAAAGAATATACAAACATTAATGCTAAAGACTCTAGGTGGCAGCATATTTCTCAATCAAGACAATGGTTAGAGCAAGGAATATTTATAAAACCTTCACAAAGCTTAGCACCAAAAGGAAGCACAGAACGAAAGTTGCTCAACCTCATAAAGACCATCATGCCTAGTAGAAACATAATTAGAGGCAGGCATCTCAAACCAATCCACACCATCTCTACGTGCAACCCTATATACAAATCTAAAATATAGATAAATGCAACACACCAGTGCAAAAGGAAGGAAACCTGAACCTACGTGCTCTAACAAGTATGCAAACTAGAAGCCAAATTGAAAACACGAAACTGCCCTTCCCCAATTCTTAGATAAAGCATTATTATTCAAAGGAAAGAAAAGTACGAGAAGGGAAAGGGAAAACAAAATATAATGATCTCACCAGGTTAGGTGCTGGGTACACCTAGGCTAAGGCCTCCCGGGGAAAGTGCAGCACCAGCCACTTTATCACAACTTCAAGACACAGCCCACTAAGTTAGACATGGATAAGGCCTGCAAAAGCTTCTCAAACACTACTACATAGGGCTTACAAGCTTGGCTAAAAGAGAGCATGAAGATGAACATAACAAAGAAGGTTAATGCTCTCTTTAATAAACCAAACATCGTAGAAAAATCAAAAGAGAAATCGAAGAAAGCATTCCACGTGATTTTTCCAGGTGCATCCACTAGGTACATGCAACATGGGTCAAGGTAGACATTATACGAACTAAAGTAACCTAGGGAGACATTGTACCCACTAAAGTAACCTAGGAATATAAAATTATCAACATTCCCACCAAACATACTAAACATGTTATCCACATAGCCCAAATCAATATTAGCATTATAAACCATAGGATTATCAATGGGCGTATCAACGTAATACTCAGGGCTAGGAGATGGAAACGAACAAAGAGGGGAAATATGGAAATGATTAAGAGGATTGGGGAGAACAATATGACAATCAAGGCTAGGAAACTCCTTATGCATAAACATATCGTATGACCCCTCTAAAGGAGTCTCAACTAGATCATGTACCTCATCTAAAATATCTTCTGACTTAAAACATACATCAACCACACTAAACCTAGCAACAACCCCAAAAGGCTCACCCACTTCGAGCCCCGTGCATTAAGCTAAAGGGAGTATTGAATCAGTAAGGTCAGAACAACATCTGTATCATCACTGGGTGATGTAAAGTCAGGTCAAGCATGGCATGCATATTAAGGACATGAATTAGCTTCACAGTTAGAAGAATTACACAAGTCATGCCAAAAAAGGGCGTAATAAGATATAGCATAGAACACACAAGGATCAAAGAATGAGTATCTAAAATCAATACTAGCCTTCTCAAACTCAAATGATCTCCACTCAAGTAAATACCATGCCTCATCAACATTTTTAGCAAGAAAACCTAATACCCTAAAAGAGCACGAGTTTTACTATTGACAACCTCATTAACAATGTCCAAAATTTACCATTTACCCACACAATAACCACATCGAATAAGAAAGACATTCAATCATTTAAAATACCTCCAAAATAATTTATGCTCGAATTGTGGAAAGTGGAAAATTGCCACCATTTTTTTCTTTCAAAATTCTTTTGTTTTTTTAATTTTTTTGGTTTTGTTTTTCAAAAAAAAAAAAATGCTTAGTCAAACGTATTGAGAAAAACCCAATATTCAACATTAGTCCCTGGCAATGGCCCTAAAACCTTGATAGGGCCGAAAGCGCACAGTGGCGTTGTAAAAAATCAAGGTCATCTCCCACAATGACTATGTTGATTTATTGGGCTTTATCCCCTTAAGATAGGCTAAGGGAATCGAAATTTGAGGTTTGAAACTAAACTAATATATTATCTAATCCAATGGATAATAACCAAGGAATTTAATCAAATCAAGCAATTTTCCAATGCAAGAATTAATCAAGTGCCTCTTCCTTAGATGAGTAATTCCAAAACCAATAGTCGAATTATCAAACACCTCTTTCAAGATGGAATGAAATTCTTAAATCCAATGAATACCATTTCTTAAGGGTTTTTGATTAATTTAAGATCATTAAGAATGCGATTATCAAATTTAGGGGTTTCTTAAACAATGAGCCTTTTTAAAGAGCCCACACACTTAAGTTGAATCTTAGTTTTCCAACATCTACTTTCACCTTTCAATTCTTCACCAAATGTCTAAAATAAGCAAGAAATTGATTAAGTTTTCTACTAGCAAATTAATGTCTAAGGTTCAATAGAATAAAGCCAGCAAATCAAAAGCACTTTTAGATCAAAACAAAAATTGATTCCTTCACAAGAATTCAACTTAATTTCAAGATTAACAATCCAAAATTTAACATAAAAATCAATAATAATATGAAAGTATAAAAATCTAAAGAGAAAAGAGAAGAGAAGGGAGAAGAATTGCTCAATCGATGCATGCTTGTATATGCAAACCCGACCCGGAATCCTCGCAAATCTTCACCTTAAAATTACTCTCAACTCTCTCTAAATCTAAATCCTAATGTAATTGATGAAACTGAAGAGAGGAAAAAGCAAATGAT
Organism: Carnegiea gigantea; assembly: GCA_029747015.1. NCBI lineage: Eukaryota > Viridiplantae > Streptophyta > Magnoliopsida > Caryophyllales > Cactaceae > Carnegiea > Carnegiea gigantea. The sequence goes on along the minus strand of JAKOGI010000349.1, from coordinate 218,232 downwards.
GAGGGTGAAATGAGGCTAAAAACAACCTTTTTATCACAAAAATGTTGCCACCAAGTGTAAAAACCACCTGGAAGTTGAATAACCATGAGAAAATATGATGATCTGGGGGAAAGGGGGCTATCATTGATCATGGGCACCACCATAGACAAACCGTGGTGGCCACTGGTCATGCTGGTTCTCCTCTTTTGTTTAACTCCTTCTCTTAGAACCTTCGACGCCGTAGTACTGACCACGGTTGGTCCGTGTTGGGTGTCTTTGGGCCTTTTTTGCTATCTCCTTTGACCTTTGTGCCTAAAGTGCATAATACGACCCATCAAACCTTTAAAGTACTAGTTCATTCTAGGTTACATCCAATTGTACATCATATTTATAATGCCCTAATCCAGGTAAGACCTAGATATCTTACCCATCATAAGTTTATAGTTCATGCATCATATTCCCCATATCCGCCCATGTGCCAAAACTAGCCCATTCTAGGCAAACCAAACCACAGTTATATTTAGGTTAGTATAGGTATGTGATAACCTAAGAAAGACTTGAGTCTGACTTAGCCTCATAATTCACATCTTTAAGCCTAACTTATGACCTAGTCCGGGATAATGCCCGATTTCAGCATAAACCCCACATCTTAATCCTAACCTAAACCTTTAAGCCTACTAAGCCATTCTCTCTTTCTCGCTAAACTACAAGTGACAAACTATTTCCTTCAGCTCATATCCAACACTAGTAGCCTTTCATCTTCATTAAACCACTGCCTTATTGCTTAGGATAGGTAAGATTAAGGAGGTATATAAGCAGAGTCCACAAACTAGGAGACTCTTATTTCCAGAAGAGCCCAAGGGAACTCCTCTAGTTGGGTCGAAATCAAAATCTAAGTCAAAGTCTAACACTTCACTAATCCTGATGGCAAGAGGTAATAAACTGGCTCAACTGATGAAGATGATGGGAAAAACACAAACTATATTAGATTAGAGTGGGAAGAAGGTAGAATTGATGGGCACTACACTCCAAACTTGTATCAGGGGCATACCCACCAAAGCCACTAACACTTGGAAGGGTAATTACCAGAATAAGGATAAGAAAGACAGTGGCTTCAGAAGCAAAGAAGTGTATGCTCTAGGTTGCTACACAAAGCACACCTTTATTAACACCACCTATACTCAAACACTAGAATGCTTGCATTTTAAAGAAATTATCAACCTATGCCCAATCAGGCCAGAGACGAAAGTGCATGGAACTGTAAGAACTGGGGCCCGTACAAGTACTACAAATATCACTGAGTCAGGGGACATGATACCAGGGGTTGTTGGAGCTTCAAGAATAAGCTAAAAAGCATGTCTAAGTCAAGGGAGCTTCCTCTACCTAAAGCTACTCAGAACACCCAACCATGACCATAACCTACTTGGCTTGCATGACAACGTCCTAGGCATTTTGGACTACCAAAGTGAAAATTAGGACCCATCTATTTACATATGCATGCCTTGTGGAATCCAAGACCAAAAACTTCCATACAAGATGACTTGAGTTCTATTGAATTTAGAAGATATAATGCTCCCCAAACCCATAAGTCATGTATTGAATCATAGAGTCACCCACTTTCCTTTTTGTTGTAAATCCAAGTCTGATGTAGCCTTGATTTATTAATAAAATCGTCTCCTCCATTAGTTTTTACATATTCTCATATTCTTTTTTTATGGAATGCTCCTGTCCTATGTCAAATCTAGGGTGAAAAAAGGGAAAAAAACAAGAAAAGAAAAAATAAGGCTAGCTTGAATGCCTGGCGAGGCAAGCTAGCAAAAGCAGAGGGAAAGAAATAAAAAAGAAACTAAATATTTCAATCCATCATCTGAAAAAGAGAAAAGATCAAAGATTTCTTACAATAATTCATATAGCTATAAGGATATGACAAGCATAGGAGGCTTCATACAAAACTTGCATTAATACCTTTGTTAAACCTAGTAACTTACCACTTAGAACCCATTTGAGCCTTCAAATAAGCATATTTCTTTCATAATGACATCTAACATAACTACAGAGTGGGAATGTGTCATAGGTGGCATCAACATCAAAATTAGCAATCAAAAAAAAAGAAGAAAAAAAAAGAGAGAGAAGTTCTGACCAAATGGTCCCACGAAAGAGAAAAAAAAGAGACATAAAAAAGAGAGCTTAAAGAAAAGAGTTACTTATTCACACTAACTTCATCACCCATGCACACTTGGAGATTTTATAAGGTTATTTAAGCCTTTATGTCAATTCCCTTCGTTCGGCACCTTAATCTTGAAGCGTACCTTGAAAAGTCCTCCAGGAGGCATATGGTCTTTAAGGTGCATGTTCTCAACCATGACTATAAATTCAAGAGTAAGTACTCACCTTGTATTCTCAACTTTCCTAAATGGGTAGATACCCATATACAAGATGGGGACTGTCCTATATTTCCCTAGGTAGTTAAGGCTCCATTCGTAGTGAATATTTCCCAATAAGGAGATAACAATAATCTTTGCACTAAACTAGTGGCTACTCTAGACAGCACTAGCAAAAGCTTCTTCCCAACATAGAAAGGGTCCCATTTACTCTACTTGATTGGGGGCTGCTCCAACTAAAACTAGCAAAAAAAATCTTTTGTTATCATTATTCTCACACATCTATGGCTTCCGACCCACGATTAACGGATACTCATTCCTTGAAAAAATGACTCTCTATCCTGGGCAGCTTAAGACCCATGACCTAGCCTAACCCAGCAATCATCTAACTTTTTACCCTTTATCCTAGGCCATAGAACATCACCATGCCTAAGCCATCATCCTTCTGTACGTTAATAACGCCTTATCCAATGGACCCCAACATAGCATGGAGCCTACATGCATGCGAGTCTAGGTCATCACATGTCTATATAGTTAGCATGATCGTGTTTGCATAGTCAGCACAACCGTACCTGTCCACTCGAGCATGCATAATTAGCATATATGTATAGTCTGAGCCTTGCATTTTTTGTAAAAGTCCAAATGCATTCATAGTAAGTGAACATCAATGTATCATACACAAGATTGACAGGGTAACTCTATTCATTACCATAGAACTCACTATTACTTTCACCAAAGAAGTAGTCAGCGTAATGCGACGAAAAGCCCGAATCAACTTAAGTTCGGCTCACATCCACATTTGAACCAGAGCCGTCCCAGGAGCCCAAGAGTGATGAGGAGGTTCACTATGTATAGTCCTAGATGAGCAACATTCGTATAAGATTTTGAGGAATCGGAAGCTCTCTTAAGGAAGAAGGAATCGTATAAAGATCTCGAGATCATAGATTTGAAGAGGTTCAACTTCTAAGGACAAACCAGGGTGGGGTCTCAATGCATCCACACAAGAGGATTCCCGAATATCCCGAGCCCTTGAAGAGGGATGTCTCCTCGATTGAGAGCAGCGATGTGGTGCTCGTCCAACATAATCCTCGAGACCCTTTTGTAAGAAAGAAGAAGCATTATAGACAAAAACAAAAGGGAAGAGGAAGAAAGGTGAAAAAGAGGAAATACTTCATCCGCTCAACGATGATGATAAGTCAGGTTCACAAATGCCTTAGTCATAGAGCGAAAATAGCACCCCATCATACTTAATTACTCCCGGTTGTACTAAAAGACGGAGGCCAATAAGTAAGTGCGGGAAATCGACCAATGAAAGACAAGAAAGTAATGTATTTACCCTCGTAAATGTGGGAGGAAAAGGAAGCTCGGGGCACTCAGATTCCGGCACTAGTCTAATTTGAACATCCTACTTAGGTTCTTCCTCAAGTGCCAGATTAATGGTTAAGTTGAGCTGTAATGCCATGGCCCCCTCTCGGGCCGTGAACAATTACCAGGAATAGCTTCAAGGATCATCGAATGGCCCCATAAATCACCATAAGTCTTTCCTGTGTGGTTCATCCTCGTTCACACACTGCTTGATAAACTTTCCAGGTGGTCATCTATCCCAAGATTGCTCCCTAGTAAGCACGCTTAATTGTGGAGTTCTTAAGAGTGGGCTTCGTGAAAAGAAAGGTGCACCTTTGGTGATATAAGTAGCTGCATCAAATCCTTTAAGCCACTTACGGGGTGAAGCGCACAACGTCCCCGGGATGCCTCACTAACCGACCGACTTACAAGTCCTCTTGACCGGCAGTCCACACCCAGTATCTTTCTCTCGTCAGGTGACTACCTAGGCAACTCATGGTCGCAGATCGGCTCTGATACCATCTGTAATGCCTCGGCCCCCTCTCGGGCTGCGGACAATTTCCAGGAACGGGTCCAAGGATCATCGACTGCCCTAACAAATCACTATAAGTCTTTCCGGCGTGCTTCGTCCTTACTCACACACTGCCTTAGAAACTTTCCAAGAGGTTATTCATCCCAATATTACTCTCTAGCAAGCATGCTTAACTGTGAAGTTCTTAAGATTGGGCTTCCCAAAAAGAAAGGTGCACCTTTGGTAACATAAGTAGTCACATCAAATCCTTTAAGCCACTTACGGGATATTACATGAGCATTAGAACATTGACAAGCATGCCCTAGAAGAGGAAAGCAAGGTAAAAATGACATCACTTAAATGTTAAATAAAATGAAAGGCATGAGGAAGTAGATTACCAAGTGGGTCATAATCTAGTGAAGATATGCCCCATAGTCACCCTCATGGTTAATGAAGTCAACACAATGACGGCCGCCTTTCATCTCCACCATGTATACTAGGGACAGACAATGTTCTAGCATAAAACATAGAACGCAGAGGATCCATTGGAATGTACGGTGGCCATTGCTGGAGACTTTGAGATGATACCCTTTCACCCAAGTACTAAAGAAAATGAAAAGGTTCTTCCATCAAGATACATCTCTAGGCATAATATTGGGTCGCCTCGATTTCAGGGGGAACAGTGTGAGCACCCTAGGGTGGAAATTACCCTGTGAACCACCATCATCCCAGTGAAATGTGAACAATAATGAGCAAAATCAGCTATTAGACCATGGTTAAGTTATTATAGCTCTCTAAAGGCGCTACAAACTTCTCGACCAAAACTTCAGCCAAATTTGATTATCTTTCATCGATGAAATCATCGCAAGAAAACAGGAAGGTTCCCAGGATCCATGTGATAGCTCTAGAAAATATTCACTGCAAAAGATAGCAAAACAATGATGGGAGTTTCAAAAAGAAAAGTGGAGATAGTTGTGGTATTATTACCTCAATTATTTTTTGTAAACAACCAAAAGCAAACTGGTCTTGTCACCCCCGGGTTGTATTAGTCTTTCACAATCCACTTTCCATGCTACGAATAAAAATAACATATGCATCCACTCCCCAATTCAAATGAGTCACTCTATGTAAATTAACAAGGTAATGAAAGTAGTAGTTGTTACCTAGTTATGTAAAAATAATGGTGCCGAAGAGAAGAGCTAAAATGATCTGAGACTGTTGACTAGGCACATATGTAGCTTAACCAACATCATCTTGCATCAGCAAGAAAAGAATGGTGTAGGGAAAGCTGCCCCATGGGGTTTATAGGCCTAAAACACTCAAAAAGGCAAGCCCACTCATGGTGGAAGTCTTCTTGATACATTAATAGGTCACTATAAAATCTGAGACCTTAGTCTAACAAAATCAAAAGTTGAAATACTTATCTTCCCAAAAGGCCAATGAAGGGTTTTAGTAGTATCCCAAAATCTTTCTACAATTGCACAAGTGACACAACAATCGATCACTTGAGATATCCCTTCTAAGTCGAATAGAAAGATCCAAAGCATACATTCTCCAGAATGGTCCAGATTTGGATTTCCTTACACCTCAGGTCAATGGTGAACTTTTTAGGGGCACCTCCACCCTTGAAAAGGCCATCCTCGAAGAAGAAGAAAAATCAAACAACATGATTTGAACAAAAAAAGAAAGAAAGAAAAACTCGAAAAAAGATCATTCAACTTTTTTGTAGCAGCGTGGCTTAAGGCATGGCATTCGGTCTCCAAGAAGATCAATGCCATCACTAAGCTTCAACAAGTCTCCATACCCTTTCAATAAATAAATCTTGTGCAAGTCTTTCTTGACAGGGTCAACGAGAATAATGAGCTCTTCTTAGACTCATACTTGAAAGCATGTAAAAGTAATAAAAGCAAGAGAAAGCAGAGGAGAAAGAAAGAGGAACGGAAGCACAATTTAGGCGTGGATTGAACACTCCACAAGCCAAACTATATATTTATAGGGAAAATAAGGAGGAAGAAGCTAAAGGAGAACCCTACTAGGTTGCCCGCAATTTGCATGGTCATATTCTTTCACAATGGGCTTAAATGCAAGCAAACAAGAAAGATGGAAATAAAGGGATTCCAAGCACGAGGACCTGGTTGGGATCCCCACACCTCACATGGGAATATTCCCTTTATGTGCATGGGAACTTATAAGAATCAAAAGAACACAAGCATGCAAACAAAGAAAGAAAATCCAAAGCAAGAAATATGGTCAACAAAACCCAACCGACTTCCACCATCTTATGATCATGCTTCTCTTAGAAATGCGAATGAAGAAGAACCAAAGGCAAAGAGGATCCAAGGGGTCATCTACACCCATGACTATCCAAAGCATGCATGCAAGGTTAAGAAAAAAAGAAATACTTAGTATTTAAAGAAGAAGAAGAAGCCAAAGCAAAGAGGATACAAGGGATAATTAACATCCATGAAAATTCAAAGCAAATAAGAATGGAATACTTATGAAAGTATTTGAAAATATTCATCAAAGTCAAAACCTAAAATTAATAGCCTCGATATAACAGGACATTTCACAACTTACTAGACTAGAAAAAAGATCTGCCACTCCAATGACACGGAAACTTGCTCAACCAGCAAAGAGGTCCCTATTCTAGCAATACGAAGGCCAGCGAAGGGATAAATTCATGAATTTGTTTGACTAACAAAAAGGTACGTTACTTCAAGGATACAAAACTTGCTCAATCGACAAAAAAGGTTTGCTATTCTAGCAATAAGGATAAATTCACAAATTTGCTTAACCAACAAAAATGTTCACTACTCCAGTGACATAAAAACTTGACCATCAAAAAGGTCGCTATTCCAAATGATACAAAAGCCTACTAAAGCATAAATTTATGATTTTTGCTTGACCGACAAAAAGATCCACTACTCTAGTGATATGGAAGCCTGTTCGACTGACAAAAAGGTCAACTGTTTGAGTGATGCGGATAAATTCACGAATTTGCTTGACTGGCAAAAAGACCTGCTACCCCAGCGATACGGAAACCTACTCGACTGGTAAAGACGTCCGCTATTGTGGTGAAACAGAAGCCTTATAAAGGATAAATTCATGAATTTGCTTGACCAGCAAAAACGTCCACTACTTGGGCAATACGAAAACCTGCTCAACTAACAAAAAGGTTTGCTACTCTAGTGATACAGATAAATTCACGAATTTTTTTGACCAGTAAAAAGGTCTAATACTATAACAATACAGAAACCTGCTTGACCTATAAGAAGGATCGCTATTCCAGTAGATAAATTCATGAATCTGCTTAACTGGCAAAAAGATCCATTACTCCAACGATATGGAAAACTACTTGACCGGCAAAGAGGCTTGCTACTCCAGCAATACGAAAACCTACTAATCCAGCGAAAGGATAAATTTAAGAAGTTGCTTAACTGACAAAAGGTCCGCTGCTCCAGTGAGAAGGAAATCTACTAATTTTCCAAGTCAAGGATAAAATGCATCGGGCACCGTCATAGCAAAGGTAGGAAGGTGCCAAGTCTCAATATACCAGGCATGGATTCTACATCGTTATTGCCAGTCAGACAATTACAAGAAGCAACTATTACTTTAATCTCCGTCGTACTTCTACTAGGCCAAAGTGGGGGCTAACTGTAGACGAGATTGCCCAATGATGAAAAGTATACCCTAATATGTGTGCTTAGGGGTCCAACAAAGTAATCCTTGAATTTTAGTCCAAAAGGTTAATAGAGCCCAAAAGGCCAAATAGTTTCAAATTGACAGTTTTCTGCATCCAATTGAGATCCATTCTAGGGAGCATAAAATTATTATATCTAGGCATCAACATTCTTCATTGAATAAGCCTTCTAATGGCATATAATGCACCAACGTTCAATAGGCAACAGAAAAGATATAAGTCGAATACTTGGGCTTGTGCTAAAAATGACACATGTTTACTATTTTCCTTTTATCCCATTAACACTTATCTAAAAATTATGAAATTGGTTTTGTTATAAACTATACTTAGTAAACTTTCAAGTAAAAAATGAATTGCTTAAAACGAATGTCGGATGTAAAAGTTATGGTAAAAACAAATTGAGATGTCCACAGCCTACCCCAGGAAGCCAAGCATATTCCTGCTTCCACGAACCGAGCCGGTTCTCTAGCTGGAAACCTAGTCGGGCTCCCTCTGTCTGAGTCCTTTACTACTAAACGGGATTAATTGACTGAAATTCTATACTGATTAATTTACTGTGACTAACTAGTTAGAATGCTAGCTAAGTTATTGTACCGTTTAGATTAATAATGGGACTAGGATTATGCCACATATTTCTAAACCAATTCAAACTATCCCCTCAACCAATATATAGAGGAGGTTACCCCTAGGGGTTAGAGGCATCGAAAAATTCTCGTCAGGCAGCTGACATCAGATGAGATAGGCATCAATATTAGAGAAAGGTGAGCATTAAAATTGAGGAGATAAATACTCCACACAATGGAGAGGAGAATTGGGTTAACCATTAAAAAGACATCACTCTGTTGGATTCCAAGAGAAATAAGGTGGGTTATCCTAAGAGCAAAAACTCTACCTTTCCTTATTCTTCTACTCTATTTCTTTTTTATGACTTTTTTTATTCTAAATTATCAAAGATGTAATCCTTAGTTGGCTCCCCATCCATTGTAAATGTTATTCTATTTTTTGGATTTTGTTAGACTAAAGTCTGTACCTTTTGCATGATTTTAAATGAATAAGTGATTTTAATCTGCTGCATGATTGTGTGTTAGTACAATTAAGTTTTGATTTCTTGTATTGATTAGTAGAGGTCATTAACGATGACGTGCAGTGATGAGATGCATCCCATCACATCATTGTACCATCACCCTCAAATCTAGAACCTTAATTCAAGACCAAGAAGTTAGGATAGTCCCCATACTAGGGGCTGTTCGAGAGCCTTTCTAAAAACTTTTTTGAAGTAATATCAATTTGTCCATTTGGTTATGCCTATTGTTATTATTTGTTTCAAAGGGTAATATAGTTTGTATGTTTTTCATACTGCGACTCTATTAGTTAGAGTTTGATACTTTTTCTATGCTATTTTATTTGCGACTTGGTTATGCATTACTGAATTTGAGGGGCAGATAAGGATTTTGGTAGTGAAATCTACTTGAACCAGAATAAGGTTTTAGAGTTGGCCTAGGAACTTACTCGGGTTCCAGATCAAACCATACCCAAACTCTATGCCAAGCCAATGCAGCTGACAGGGCCAAAAACATGAAGACTAGACCTGGCTCTACCCATGGAACCTGAACAAGTTCCATGACCAGGTCCAAGGCCCGGTTTCCTGCGATCCTCCAGTCCAATTCTGACTATCGATATTTTTTTTGTAAAACATGTAAATAAAGAAATTAAATATGCTTCTAAAAAATAAAGTATCTAGTACAAGAGACTGACCATTATTGGGGGATTGCACCCTTCGATAAGCAGATCTTTACATTCCACTTATCTTATGTCCTACAGTACCTAGAGTGCTTGCAATTTTGTAACAATTTGTTTGGCTTGTCATGGTAAGAAGCACTCACCTAGGACCACTACTGGGAAAAATCTTTGTCACATAACTCGACATCGACTAACTATTTCCAAAGCATGAGGTGATTTCCCAAAATTCTCTAAAGCATACAATGCCACACTTTGCTCATATTCTCTTTAAACGTGCCCATATTCAAGTTCCAGGAGTGCTGGATGACATCACACATTGTACCGTTATTCACTATTCTTTCTGCCATAATTTTCCCTAGCAGAGTAAAATTAACATCTAGAATGTTAGTAATATCTTTGGCTTCCTTCAGTTAGAGTTCATCGTTAGTTATTTCCCATATTTGTTGTGCCATCTCACTAGTTGTTTTATATCCAATTACAAATTAGGGTAAGCTGACGTCATTCATTCAAACTTGTAGTACTGGATAAAGGGAAACAAATGTCGGAGAAGATTGAAAAGGTTTGGGAATAGGGTTATTTTTATGGTTGCTGCGTTGTCGGCACTAGTTTTCCCATATATGGTTCCAGGTTAGGGTAGACTAGCGCCATTCATTCAAGCTTGCGACACTGGATTAAGAGAAACAAATGTCAAAGATCAAAAGGTGTGGGAATAAGGATGATGCCCTAGAAGAAATCCTAAAAGGATAGAGAGAGCACCATATATGGTAGAGTGGCTCATATTGTCAATCTTGTGTCACTCAATGACAAGTTTATTCTACTTTTAATTACCAGTTCCCCCCCCTATTTTAAGGATACTAGAGACCTAGAAAATATTAACAATTTTTGAATCATAAGATTATCTTCTCTTTAACTTCCACATTGGAATTGTGATATTCTTATTTTCAAATTACAAATAATTGATGCAATTAAAAATCTTGTAAAACTTCCCAAGCATAGCATTGGTCTTTAACACAAGTTTAGCGTCAAATACTTAACCAAGATTTAAAATGGTACCAAAATAATTTGTTGTCTTAATTTGTACAATACAACTTGTACATTTAACATAAGATATCTTCAAATAGATAGAGATTAATATGATAGATAAATTGACAAATAGATAATGTCACTAAACAAACTATATAGAGCCAACATACCATGGTGTATTAGCATATCCTAAATGGGCAAACCCATCATTAAACCAAATCTATATAGATCTATATAAATGTGAGTGCTAGCATCTTCTTTTGACAAGTGCCTCAAAATTAATGGCTAACACTATATTTATTTTTTATCTTTATATCATATTTTGTAATAATTAACTTACCTCCCTAGTTATAATTTATTACTTTTTATGCTTTGTCAACTTTTCATATTCTTCAATTGGTTTTTCTTAGTCAATTGAAGCGACCTTTCATTAAATGGTAATAAATATATAGGAGACAGAAATAATTACCTAAAAACTTTAGTTATGAGCATGGGACATGATTGAAAATCTAATAAGGCAGATAATTTTTTGACTCTGAAATTTCTCAATTTAATTGAGGCATCAATTCCCAAATAATTATGTGGAATATTAAAGGAGGAGTCATAGGTTGGACGATCATATGATAAAATACATGATATATTTAAGTATCTTTACATAATACAAACTAATATGTTAGACAAACGCTATACTTTCGTATCAATCACTAATACTTTCATAACATATTCATTATATTTTGATAATATATATTTTAATCTGTTATATCCATTATGATCTTAATATTATCAATAAAAAAGTATTCATACAATCTTATAATATGTTTGCATGCATACTAAGATGTATCATATTGTAATAATAAGCAAATATTTCACCTCCGTACAACACACGGATATCACTTTAGTTTAACATATATATATATATATATATATATATATATATATATATAGATATATATATATATATATATATATATATATATATATCTGAATCTTCAACGATCCTATTTTTAAACGGGTCTATCCGTTGGGCCGAACTAGGATTCATCTTAGCATCCACCCATGGCCGGTACCATAGACCAGTAAAAAACAAGAGGGGACCGAATTAAAGACATCCACCAGTCTAGCTATCCATTGGTTGAATTCATGACTTTTTGTTGTCTTGTGCAAGTCACAGCACTCTCGCAGACCCAACATGATGGAATTCAATATTGCCTTGCAGATTACAGATTATGTTCCTCCCTTCTAATTTATACCCTTGCATTGATTGCCTCCTAATGTAAATGAATACAATATTTTATATATATATATATATATATATATATATATATATATATATATATATATACACTCTGACACCGTATATTCCCCCACTTTCCCCATGTTATGCGGCTCTTTGATTTGGTTTGATATTTTCCTAATATCGGCCCCCATTTTTTAGTTTTCATATATGTCAATTGCCAAACATTGATCTGTTAATTGGGTAATAATGAAATCTTTATCTGTAAAGATAGTTGATGTTTTGTAAGGATAGATTATGTGATATAATAACTATACTGATTTCAATAGGTTTTGATATTCTCAATCTATTATGTGTCAAAGTGTACAAGTATGTATAACATCAGTGGATGGTAGAATATAATATAACATGTAAGATATGTGAATTAAGATCTATTAGATTATGTTACCAATGTATTTCGTATTTTAGTAGATAAAGAACATTATGAAAGCCTTATGATGGATAACGTAGGAGTCACCTATATCTAATTGACATATATTTTTTTTCACTAATTGAAATTCATTAAATGTTGAAAAATACCAATACTTTTATAGCCCAAATGGTAATTATAGAGAATAAGCATGCAGTGTGATGACATATGTAAATTTAAGCAAGAACTAAAGTATGGGCGATGATATGTGCTTTATGATTTAAACCCACCAAATTTTTAGTAATTACAATTTATTATGAGTTGTAAAGTTTTAATATTCGTCGGCTATGCTAACAAATAGAAACTGATACCCTAAACAGATCAACTCCATTCACGAATGCATATTATATGTATAATTTTGTAAATTAAAAAGTTATGTATAAAAGGATGATTTTACACAATTTACAAGTTTTGATACCCTTTCACTATTCAATTATACCATTTTTTTCAATTTAATATGTGATAATGTACATTTTAAATGAAAACAAAACACTTAAAAAAATATCTTGTAATAAGACATTTGTCATATTGCTTGAGATAAATGGGAGCTATACAAAGATCATTTAATTATAACATTCAAAAATATCAAGTGAATAGTTCCCCAAAAATTCAACAATGGATGACATTACAAGTTATGGAGCTATTGTAACAATCTACTGTACGTTGTACACCATCGCCCCCCCCCCCCCAAAAAAAACCCAACCAAAAAAAAAAAAGGTACGAGTGTCATATAGATATCTCCACGTCAAGAGCATTGCTATCACTTTCATTGGGCTCATGCATGGAAACAGTAGAAGATTTATTTTTAAAGAGATCGTCAAGAGAATTGATAATGGGGTTGGAGAAGATGAGAGCAGAAGGGGTGGCCAAGAAGGAAGGCTTATCATCCCCTGCCATAATAACCACTACCTTCTTGTTATTGTTCTCCTGATGATCTCCAACCACACCCTTGCTCTTCACCTCCAATTGCCTTCCGTCTTCTTCTACATTATCATTTCCCGACAAAAGGCAGTCGGAGCAGGCCAGTATCACGAAAGCAAAGGCTATCAGCCCCAGCATCGCTGCCATTCCTCCAAACATATACGGGACTGGCGACCGCCATGGCGACCCAGGTACCGCTGCTGTGGTGGTTGAGGTGGTTGTGGGGTTTCGGAAGTAGAAGGTGGTTCTCATTTTGCCCTTGTGTTTTCTCTCTCAAATGTTGTTGGAGGTGCGTTTGTTTTGATGGGAATCGATTTGATTGGCGAGGAGCATATTTATAGAAGGGTTAGAGACTTGAAATTGAAGTCACAACATGAAGGAGGGCAGTTGGTATATCGTCTACCCGGTTGTACAAATGCAATTGTACAATCGGGCCCACAAATTGCCCCCATGTACAAAACACAAAGAAAACCACTTGATTGCGGCTCACTAAAAATACTCTATAACTCACTAAAATATGCTGCTGTGCATCCAACTTCGCTCACCAAAAATAATGTATAGCTCACTAAAATATTTTAGTGAGTTGAGACACAGTTTTAGTGAGCTAATATATACTTTTAGTGAGCGGATAAATCAAACCAATGCATCTTATGTATCCTAGGTTTCATTTAATAGAAATACTATGTAATTTATTAAAATGTGATATTGTACAAAAAAAAATTGTTATTGTGCATCTGCGACTTACTAAACTATATTCTAATTATCTATATTTTTTTAGTGAGTTATGACATATATTTAGTGAGCTATGATATATATTTAGTAAGTTAGACTATATTTAATTAATTCATTACATTTCTATTATACTCACAAAATATAATACAAACACCCTTATGGCATAGTAAAAAATGATTGAGTTGTAACATAACCAAAGAACTACACAATATTATTTGCTTGCTATCTATACTATTCTTTTTAGTGAGCTATGTTATTTATTTGTTGAGCTATAAAATGTATTTTATGATCAATATGATTTAGCATAGAATACTAATCATTCATAATAAAAAATGAGTGAACAAACAATTTTAGTTAGCGCATATACTTTTTTGTTCATATTCTAAGTTATAATATATTCATCTTTTAGTGAGCTATGACTTATATTTAGTGAGTTATAACATACTTTTAGTGAGTTGGACTATATTTGTATTATACTAACTAAATATATATAATATGAATGCGCTTATGTCATAATAAAAGATAATATAAATATTTTATTACTAATATTGTATTGCTCATTAAATATATTATATAGCTTACGAATGCGCCTTTGCCTGTTGAAATACCAGTAGGATTATACAAAATTCTAACATAATAATCAACATCAACAACCTCAGTAACAGAATAATCTAATGTAGATATGAAAAATGAAGTTTCATCTGTAAAAACAACATAATTTTTGCGGTGAGCTATAACGCATAATTGGTGAGCACAATCTTCATTCTAGTGAACCAAACGCTTGTGTTAGTGAACAAAAATGCTCTGTAGTGCGAGGCAACCATTTTTTTATAGTGAGCTATTGTTCTCCCTGTTGGACACAAGATTAATTATAGTAATTATATTTGATAAGCAGAGAACTGATTTATGATCGCTGAATACAAGCTTAATACAAGTGAGCTGAATGTATTTTTTTAGTGAGCCAACGACTATATTTAGTGAGCACATAACTCATATTGGTGAGCTGTTATTTCTCATATATATATAGCAACAATGAAAATATCATCTGGAAAAACAACCATAACATTTGCGGTGAGTTATAATGTAATATCGGTGAGCACACAGGTCAATCCTAGTAAGCCAAACGTTTCTTTTAGTGAGCAAAAACTGCTCTGTAGCACAGGATAACATATTTTTTATAGTGAGCTAAATGTATACCCTTAGTGAGCCAACGACTATATTTAGTGAGCACATAACTCATAACGGTGAGCTATCGTTTCTCATATATCACAAACCAAAATTTACATAATGCAATCCAGTTCAAGAATCTCGAAATTAACTCATCAAAACGTAAAATTAACGAACACAACTTCCAATCCCAAAAACAAAAACAGAGATCAAAAAAACACTATCAAACTTGACGAATAATTCCCGTTTTATGAAGATTCAACATCAATAGCGACGTTAAGATCAAACCCAACCATTCAATAATTGCTAAACATTAAAGCAATCGAAGCAGCGAAGAGTAATCGAACAATGGAGAGAATGAAAACCGCGATTTTAAAAAATTGAGGAGAATGAATTTTGTTTTAAAAAAAAAACCTAGGGCTCGGCAGTTGGAGGACTGAAAACCACTGTTGGTAGACCCGGGTAGACAATTGAGTTGTCCACCCGGTTGTACGTAATAAATTACGGAAGGGGGCGTTTGAGCTCGGAATGGTTGGATCTTTAAAATGCTAAATGTCATTATCATGTTTTAATTTTAAAAAAATGGTATGATTAAATAATGGAATCGTATTATAACTTATAAATCACATAAAATCATCTTTTTATTCATTATTTTTTACATTCATAAAATTAAGCCTATCATACGTCTTCATGGATAGGGTTAGTTGACTTCATTCAGGTGTTGTTTTGTACATGTTAGTGTAACTAGCTAGTGAATATTAAAAATTAGCAATTCATAATCAGTCTCACTTGTTGAAAATTTGGTAATTTAAAATCATAAGACTCATTAATTTATGTTGAAGTAAGACATTTAAAAGTGTCTTACTACAATATATATATCACCTACCAAATATTATATCCCGGAGACACAAATTAACAATGCATCGTACTTTCACACATCATTTTTCACTTTTCCCCGAATTCAAAACTCATTTTTCCAAAATTTAGATTTATCTAACCCTAAATTTGATGTTTTTGAACTTAAGATGTTTTTATCTTCCAAATTCTCTCACGAACCGGAGATTAATTATCTCCAATTAACACTACTTGTACTACAGAAAATATGAGGCATTATACTCCATTACTCCTTGGATCACAATCTAACAAGTGTGGAACTTATGTTTGTTTCGTAGGTAGGAAAATAATTGAAAACTACTTTTTAGAAAATAAAATTTCAAAGGAAACATTTCAAAACATTTTTTAATATTTTCCATGAATTTAGAAAATTTTCACTTTAAAGAAAACATTATACTAAATCAATATCAACAAAGATACGGATTAGGTAGGATAGAGAAAAGGCCCATTGGTTATTAAACTTCACCTCTAGATCTTACAATTCCATGAATTCCTAATGAATTATTTCTGTAAAAAAATAAATATTTTCTCTGTCCCACTATGATTATTCTATTTTTTTTAAAAAAAGCATTTTATAATTGTATTTATTATTTGAGTTTATCCATGACTAAAATTTTATTGCAAAATTAAGTTTATCTTTTTTTATAGGAGAAATTAAGTTTGTCATCTCTGTGGTTTTTAACAACAAAGAAAACATCAATTACTTTTCTAATTATTTAAAATTTCAATTTATTAGGGGTAAAGTTGTCTAAGTATTTAATATTTTCATTTAACTAATTAAATGTGACTATCTTTTTGGATAAATGAAAATAAAAACTGCGGCAATTATAGTAGGATAGGAGTAATTATAGTGGATAAATGAAAATAAAAACTGTGGCAATTATAGTGGGATAGGAGTAATTCTTATTCAGTTATTCCTATTGAATTCCTCATTAAGTTTAGATTTCACGAACATAGAGCACCAATTTCAGCAATCTGGTATATGGTTGATACCCCAATTAGACCATATAGGATATGATTCTCGCTTTTGCCAATAAGCCGAATCATACAAATAGGAGATAAGCATGCACTATGTTTGCACACATTTGCTAATTACTTTAATAGATTTCTTCGCTAAGCTCAGTGATAACATATAGATTATTATTATTATTATTATTATTATTATTATTATATATGTATGTATATATGATCGATGAAATTGAGGGTCAGGTCCAGTTGAGGGTCAGCAGAAAGGGTTTTCTCGACCTTAATATTACCCAACTCTCATGCGGCTCGACATACCTTGACCTTGGCCCTGACCATCTAGGTATTCTTAGATCATTAGGTTAGACCCGACCCTCAAACATTTCATACATAGAAAATGAGATTTTTCACTAAGTTTCTTTTTTATAATAAAGTTCAACATTAGACATCCTATAAAACAAATTAAAGGTCAAACGATAATATAATGTTTTAATGAAGTATGTCGCAATTACAAACACTCTAATGTGTAATTTAGTCATTAAAATGTTTACTTCACCAAAACGACTACTCCAAACATTAGAGAGTGGGCGTCAGAATGTTATGAGTTATAAGTGAGATTTGGAGATGTGCATAGGGGGAAACCTTAGAGGAAACCAGAAACTAGGAAGTGAAAAAATTTTGAACAAATAAAACCCACATTACCATGTTTTAATTTTAAAAAATGTTTATTGTTTTTAAAAAAATGAGGGTCGGCAGGTCGGATCAGAGGGTCAAAATCTCTACCGACCCTTATCATAGTTGAGTACCCTCAATTTGAGGGTTGGAACAAATCGGATATAAAAAAAGCCAACTATGACCCTAATTTTTAAGGGTTCCCAACTCATTATATATATATATATATATATATATCTGTTAAATTCCACTATGACATGATCATTTGATTTGAAAGAAAGGAATGAATCTATAGGGAGATGCTGATATGGTAATGGACAAGCCTGCATAAATACGTGTTGAAAATTAAGTACTGCCATGAATGATTCTTTAAAATAGTGAAAGCATATGTTTTTAGGTTGATATTGACGGATCGAGCATGGATAAATAAGAAACAGAAATGTCAAAGATATATACTGATATGCATCTTCATAAGCGTACAGTGGATTCTCCTGTTCCTAAAGATGATTCGTGGGCTATTTTGTTTTGTATTTGTTGTTTTTTTCATTTTATTTATTTTTATTTATTTTTTAGGGGAAATGGCGAACATAGAATTCCATTTCCAAAAGGGTACATCTTTAGTCAGAATATTGCTCCGGCCCATATTTTTATTATCATTTTTTTTGTTCACCAAAAAAAAATGTTAATATTGACTTTGTGTATAAGCTAGCATTCGCATACCTATGCAGATGTATGGGAAATCTCATCGGTTTTCAATTGCAATAATTATTTTGAGTTTTTAATTAAACATCATCTTTATTTTGAGGAGAAGATTTTTCAACTTAATAAGTTCTCATTATGGCACGCAATACTATTTCCATTTTTTTACGTTTGAAATGGCATTGTTATGTCACTAATTTGAGGGATTAACTTATATTTTTTTAAAAAGAACAAAAAAAATTAATTATTTTAGAAAATATGTGAGGTTAATATGTGTCAAAAGATTAAAAGGGTTTGTTTTCCTTTAACATTCATTAGGATGGACTTACCTTTGCACGATACTTGATAAAACAGACCTTTAAAAGAAATTATGGAAAAAAAATTGATAACCATTTTATACGTACGTGAGGTTAATAAGTTAAAAAACCTACAATGATGAAAGATTTGATTCAAATAAGCAATGAATTGAAAGCGCATTGTCTTATGAACATCGAAATTAAAATATCAGTTAAGGTATAGTGTAGGACAATTTTCACATAGAAGAATTCACTTACAAATTATTAGTATCAGGAAAAAAAATTTCCAATTCATGTGAATGTTCTTAAAGTTTAACTTATGTAAGTCGTCTGAATACTTTTACTGTATACCCTATATGATTTACAATGGAGGCGAAATTAAAAGGCATTATTAGTTGTCACAATTCGCTCTTTATTGTAATTATTAGAATTAACTTTAACTACTTTCATTTTTTTCAACTTTTTTCTTGACGAAATTTTTTCTTATGAACTGATATTACATTAGGTTGTTCCCACTAAACTAAGCTTATTTAAACTTATTTTGAACTATTTAGACTTCCTTTGTAGAATATAGTAGGAAGATAAATATGGATGAAAGTATAACTAGCAAAAGAAAATATGTTATTGCACGGAACCGTTCTTTAAGAAAAGAAAATGTCTTGGCACAAACTAATTATAGCTAATTATTTTAAAACTTATTTCAAATGTAACATATTTTTACGAATGTAAATATTTGAAATACTATTAACACTTGTGTCTTAAGATACTACAAAACTACGTCACAATTGAGCCAAAATACCTAAACCGCTACAAACAAGTCATTTAGGAACAAAATTATTATAACTCTACATATAGAGAAAATGTAGTATTGACTCGTACCCACATTACACGGATTTTGATACAGAATACGTAAATGTTCGATAAATTCTTTATGTGTTTCTTGTTTATGAAATAAGAGAAGTGCTAATCCAAAAAAAAGGGTTAAGAAAAATGTATATACGGCTGCTATTCTTCGCTTGAATGCATCAATACATGAATGGAATTTTTCTGAACCACAAAAATAAGGGAAATTTCATAACTATGTCGCCTGAATATAAATACATGACTCATGCATGTCTTCTACCGCAAACAACTCGATTTTCTAAGGAAAATCAATATCCAAAACAAATATTAAGGAACCGAACTTCCTAAACTAAACATAAATTAAACAAAGAAACAAACATCAAATGCTCAACAGTTTTATGACTACTAATGTATGGATGGGCTGGGAAACACATGCACCCCCACTGACTATAGGGGCACGACGCGCTGTGGTGTGATGATAAAATATATTTGTATATAAAATCAGATTAAAAGTTTTGGAAAGCATGAAACTGATATTGTCAAATTCTTGCCTTCCAAGAGTTTATTTTATAACTACTAATCACTGATTTTTTTTACTGCTTAATTACAACCTTAATTTTAGCCCTTCTGTTTGCTTCAACTTCTGCAATGAAAACTTTGCCTATAAAAAGGACTCTTGTTCATTCAGAAATTTTGGGTGTTTGAATTGTTCATGTTTCTACTCAATTCTCCTCGAGTGCACGAGGATAGCCAAGGTTGTGTGGCTTGGTGTTCAGCCACCAACAAGCAACGCCTAAAGTAGTAACCGGGCGTAATTGATCTTTGAGCCAGTGGGTCGAAACATGTCACGATAATTACAGATAAGTCCTTTTTTGGGGCTTATGCTCAGTTGTGTTACTTGTTGTTTTTAATTGTTAAGCATTTCCTAATATTCCACTGTCAACAATTCAAAGATCAATTATAGTTACTTAATAATCAAACATGGCTCCAAACTCATTGTGTCTACTGTGTCTATGATGGAACATCTTGATGGTGATAATTACTAAAGATGGGCTAAACGCATGTTCGTTTATTTCACACAAATCAACATTGCTTATGTATTGTTTATGGAAGCCAAGCATGTTGAATCATCTATAATTGAAACCATTGTGATTAAATCTGACGATGTTGTTAAGGAGTTTAGCAAGAGGGAAGAAACCTCTTATGTTTAGGACCCTAACAAAAACTATGAAAAGGACAATCTAGCCTATAGAGGCATGTTGTTACATCACATGTCGGTGTTATTTGAGATTTATCAGAAAATGAAATCGGCTAAAGAAATTTGGGATCATCTTGAGGGGAAATATGGGAATGAGGATGCAAGTACTAAGAAGTATGCTATTAATAGGTTGACAAAATTTTGAATAGAAGATGACAAACCTATAATGCCTCAAATTCATGAATGTGAGACTTTCTGAAGTTCTAGTCAATGGATGAAAATATATGTGAGTACCTGCAAGCCGGTATTTTGTTTGAGATCCTAGAAGGACTATCATGATAAATTGAAACACAAGAGGATGCACTCCATTCTCAAAGTAATGATTGACCACATCAAGATCAAGGAGAAAAATCGACTACAAAGCAAAGGTTATTATATACATAGCTCTGTAAATTCTAACCTTCCTGATTCCTTTTCTAAATTTGACATGTTCAAACGGAGGAACCAGAAGCTAGGAGGTTTAAATTCCAAAGAAGAGTCGAATAACTCACCAAAGCAAAAGATGAAAGCTTTTGGAGGAGTCCAAAAGTCCAAAGCGAATGGAATTTGCTACACTTGCTGGAAGCTCGGACACATTGCTAAGTATTGTCCTCAACGGAACGACAAGCTATGAGCACACCTAACTAAAGAGCAAGGGATCATTACTATTGTAGTATCAAATGAATCAATAGTGGAAATAGGTGCCTCTAGGCACACATGTTCAAACCAAAGCCATTAATATGAAAAGATGGGTGGTCGCAAAGGAGTTTTCTTGGTAAATGCAAGTACCATAAAATCCTTAGAAAAGGAAATATAAGCCTCTAGCTCACCTCTAGAAAAAAATTGTCTTTAAGATACGTCTTGCTTGTTCCTGAAATGCATATGAATTTAATTTCTAGTTATATCCTTAATAACTTAGGAATTAAGCTGATGTTCAAATCTGGCAAAGTAATTCTAACTAGGTCTAGTGATTTTATTGGTCAGGTTTTTGCTTGTAATGCTGGACTATTTGTTCTTGATGCAACCTGTGATTATGGTGAGCTCCGGTAGTTTGGCAAGCTGTGGAGGCAGCAATGAGCAAGGGGAGGGGAAAGGTGGTGGTGGCAGGTAAAAACAAGGAGTTAATGGAGGACTTACAATTTAATCGGGAGCCGCCTTAGATGGAAAAGGCTCGTAGGAGGAGTGTGTCCTTTCAAGAGGTAGAGTATGAGTGGCTTAGGAGATGGTTCAATGTTCTTGTCTATAATCTAGCTGAGTGGTTGTTTGCACCAAATATACAATATTTTTGCTATACCTTTATACTTAATTTATGCTCGAAATAAATATAAAATTAGGATTTTTATTTGAATTTATTTTGTCTTTCTAAGCCTTGAAAAAATCAGAAAAATGGAGAAAAAGATGATGAAAAATGTTGCATTGAGAGTTTGGGCTCAGCTCCCACTTAACTTGGCCCATATTCTGTCAAGGCCCAGCACCAAAAACATTAAAAAAAAGAAAAACCAATAAATTAAAACCCAAAAATCCCTACAACACTAAAAAAAAAGCTCGCTCAGCGACGCTTTAAGTGACAGAAAAGTGCATTTTAGCGACAAATTTTGGCCCTAGCGACAAAAATGGTGACGAAATATGTTTGTCGTATATTTGGTCGTCGCTGACTCCTCAGCGATGGGATATCGTAATTTCGTTGCCACCTAGCAGCAGAACTGGCGACGGGTAGGTTTTGATGGCGGGAAAGAAAGGCACGCCTGATGGCGACAGAATAGTCAATCCGTCGCCATCAGCAACGGATTTTCCATCGCTGATGGCGATGGATTTACCATTCCATCGCCAGTTTGTGTGTTCTAAAAAAAAAGGTCCACGACAGCTGCTCCATCGCTTATCCATCACTAGTTTTACTTTTCTTTAAATAAATTTTTTGTTCATGCAATTGCCTCAAATTGCAAATGCAATTCATTTCATGCAAGAAACTACATCGAGGACAACCCCTCAATACCAATGCTTCGTTGGAAGTGCTTTCAATAAATGTCAACCAACAACAAAGTCAACCATCATATACAAACCACATACTTTCAAGTGCCTCATCACAATTCACCATAAATTCATACAATATGTGCTTCAAAATATAGGTGTACTTAATAAACCATGGTAAAGAGAGGCAAACAGAGATGGAAATGCACATAAATGTATACATAAGTAAGGAATAGAGAGGGAAGAAGCACAAGTCATGAGGGCTCAATCATCGAGATGAGTATCATTATACTCTTCATCAGCATTGTCATCCTCATCCTCGTCCTCATTATCTTCATCATGTTGTGGGGGATTAGTGAAGGGAGGTTGGGAGCCCGAACTAGAAGCTTGTTGCATTTGGAAAAAAACTGTCATTTGCTTATTCATACTCATCATTTGCTGGCTCATCATTTCGTTGGACTCCTCTAATCGCTTATACCTATCCTCAAGCATCCGATACTTTTCAGCTTGCGTAGTAAGCTCATCGTCCAAGTTGGTCACTATGCCCCTTAAATCGTTCAAATCCTGTTGGGATGGAACCTAACCTGTACCTGCAAAAAACCATGCATATATATGAAGTATACATTAATGATAATGACTTAACTCAATCTAAGGCAACATTGTGCACAACGTTTCTATTAATGACTGAAATACAAATAGTGTTTAAATTTAATATATCGGCTCGCTGAGTGGGACTGAAGAAGGAGGACTCCCTAATGTTGAGGCCTCACCTCCAATGCCCTAAATACGGCCATTTTTGTTTGTATAGGCCTTCGCTTGCAACTCGTTTGGATTTGGAAGAGATTGAGATGGATCTTGGGAACTGGTGTCTGTGGTCCCTTGAGAGTTGATGATGTTTTGAAATTCTTTCTCAAAGGAGTCCTAAGATATCAATATATTTACAAAAATTCAAATATATCATACTCAATAAATTAAAAGTGTACGCACCACTAATTAGGTTTTTCCATCGAGAATAACTTACGTATGTTTGTTGTAATTTCTTATCAACCTAAGGTCCATCGTCTTTGCCATGAAGTTTGTAAGTACAGGCAAATAATTCAACAATTGTAGGCTCTATCCCAAGTTGCTCCCTCTACGTTTCAAACAAATTTAGAAAATCACGTTAACCACCACAATCAACCAAATAACTTGAAGAAGTTGTAGGTTGTACAATTACTCACCAGTCGCCTCCTATGCTCATGCATAGGAATCGAGCCACAGGTGTGAAGAGATAGCCCAAGACTAGCTGGGTCAGCAAGCCGGTTTTTTGAGCCTTTTCACATAAATGTTTGTACGAGTCGTTCGTCCAATATTGTTGGAGTCCTCTCCGTTGCTCATCGCCAAGCCATGCGGGATGCTTGTTGTACTTCCTTGCCTTGCCAAAGAAGTCCCTCAAACGTGCATTGCCTCTGTTCTCAAAATTTTTCCTTATGCGGTCCTCATGGATAGGATCCTAAGTAAACCACTTCTGCCCATAGAAAAACAACAAATACGTCAAACAATATCATAATGATGAATCAAGTGCATACAAAGTATTAATATGTAATAATTATAGTTACCTTGAACTCTCCGAACTATAAATCTCTAACTTGTCTTGACACTTTATGAAAAAATTACTAAACAGTTCATTGTGGGTCAGTAAAATAATTTTGGGGACCCACTTTTTCTGATAAATATTTCTAAGATAATTGTACTTTGGATAAATATTTTTTTGGTCCATTTCCAACAGCAAAGTTTGATTTCCAAGTAGTTAAGTGAAATTCTGAGATTTTTTGACCAAAATGCCCCTCTTGCCCACGAAATGAATTTAGATAAAACACATGAGGAAGACTAGGCCCCTCATGTTCGATTTCTCTCTCCTCTGTCATTCGACATCCTTCATCCTCCTTTACCCCATCCCCAACAACCTACACTTGCTTCACCTCCTTTTCTCTCTTCTCTCTTCCATAATTGTCCAACATTTGAAAATAGCAAAATACTAGGTCCCTCTTTCTGTCTTCTGTGTTCTTGTACTGTCTATCAAAGTATGGTGGCAATTAAAGGTGAGAGGGTTGGTTGGTGGGGAAAATTGTTGGTGGAGGCAAGTTGAGCAGAGGTATTTGGTCCCCACTTCGAAAATAATGGAAAACGACAATGGATCTTCCTAGGAAAAGGAGGTATGTGGCTGAAAAGCTTAGCATTTGGAAATGTGGCTTGCATATGTTGATAAAGGGGTCGATTACATTGTTAATTAACTTTTAGTCTACAACTTCTTGAGAATTGGGCTAGATTTGAAAAGGGGTAAATATTTGTTGTGAACTTGGGTGGGCCTTACATATTTGGGAATTGGGGTTGAATTTGTGGAAAATAGAGGCGCATGTTTAAAAAATACAGATTAGGGTTTTGGGATGGCAAGGAATTATATATAATTTAGATTAGGGATTGTTATTATATTAATGTAGGTTCCGGTGGGAAATTGTTTAGTTATTTGCTCCCAATTTATAATATTTGAATGCGTTGTTGTTTGCCATGTCTTAATTATGTATTACGAAATTTGGGAATGCTTGGTTGTTGTTTGCTTGTTGTGTCCTATAGATTGAATAAACTAAGGTGTTGAGTGTATGCTATGAAGGGCATAGGGTATTGATAAAGAATGTTAACTTAGACAAGGATCAAATATTAGATCTTCAAAGAGATGCAAAGAAAACAATTCAGAAGGCAGGGATTGAGTTGTCAGAATACTTTGGGTTTACGTACTGTAGTCCTCGATCTAAAAGAATGGTGCCTTTAGAATCTGACAATAATTGGGTGCCTTTAGAATCTGACAATAATTGGGTGCATGTTGAACTAACTGTATAAAGTTTTGATGATAACAAATCCAAGTGTAGCATACTTGCTTGAGTAATGTTGTTCCAAACAAGCTCTCCAAACAGGTCCTACACAGTTGTTTGTATTGATCCTACTTACCTGTTCTGTCTACTAAATGTTGAGAACAAGTTTTAAGAACAGGTTCCAAGTTTCAGTGACACAAAGATCAGCACACAACAAATCTCGACAACAGCTGACTAAGTCTTAAAGACCAAGTTCCTACATTCAGCGATACAAGATCACCCGAGTAATCAAGGTGACCCAGGTGTTTGGAGTTGCACAT
This sequence comes from Carnegiea gigantea, assembly GCA_029747015.1. Classification (NCBI taxonomy): domain Eukaryota; kingdom Viridiplantae; phylum Streptophyta; class Magnoliopsida; order Caryophyllales; family Cactaceae; genus Carnegiea; species Carnegiea gigantea. The sequence continues at coordinate 192,290 of JAKOGI010000349.1, read as the reverse complement.
CCATCCTCAACAAGATGACTAATTCTTACAACAAGAAGTCTCGACTTGATTTAGGTTTTATCTTTCAGATTCTTGTTAATATACCAATCTTGAAAGTCTAAATCTAACACTTCTTGAAACGATTTTCGAGATTTGCTTCAGAACACCATTTCCAAACAACCCTGCAAACAGGGTGCCTAGGGTGTTTCTGAAACTGCAGCGGCCACATCCGTTTTACCTAAAAATTTCTTTTGGTTGGCTGGCTGCTCTAAGAATCCTTTTATGAAATCCTAGGCTGATTAGTTAAGTCCTAAAAAGATTATTATTTATTATATATATGTAGCAGATTGCAAAACCATTTTTGCTAGAGATTTTTTTCAAAATCCGAAAAATCTTTATTCCTTATTTTTAGGCCATGATTGATTCAAATTTTGAAACCAAGATTTTTATCCTTTTTTGGGCTAAATTACACGGCTATATTAAGTGGCTAATCAGTTTTTATCCCGTGAGTATCAAATCCCTATATTTTAGGAGAATCTTATCTTCTTTGTTCCTAGCCGTTGGAAATCTGAAGAAATCTTCTAAGCTGCTAAAATCAGAAGATTTTTCTATCTTTTTTGAAGGAGTTAGCCGTTGGGTTTGCTTGCTTAAATAAGAAAATCTTTTCACTCCTTTCGGCAGAGATACACAAGGGAAAAATCGGTTTCTTTCACAAACACATTGAGATTTCTGGAGCTACATTTCAAAAGAAAAAAACCGTGACAAGATTGTGCAAAAATTGAGCTTTCAAAACTATTGGCATACTAGGACTTCATTGTACCTTACATCTGCTTAAGTCAGAAGCACCCCAGTAAGGTGTTTTGTATCCTTGATCTCAGATCAAAAGTGAGTGAGTGTGTCCTTAGTCGTGTGGACTTTGGACGTGTCGAATCTAGAGATATTTGGACGTGGTGTAACCTGTCTTAGAGAAGAAGGTTACGTGGGTTACAAGTTATAACAAGGAGTGTTAGTTTTGTAATGTGTTCAGCCCGTTAGTGAAGTGGTTAAATCCTACACGAGGTAGGTCGTGGTTTTTCACACCTCAGTTGGGCTAGAGGTGTTTTCCACGTAAAAATCGTGTGTGCTTTATTTCCGCTTTTATCTACTTGATTTTCGCTTCTGAACCAATTGGGAACAGCCACTGCAAACAAGGCCCAAGACTGTTTGTCATTCAGAAACAATCTCTGCAATCAGGGTCTAAGGCTGTTTGTCAGTAAATAGGCGAAAATCGGACACCACAATTCACCCCCCTCTTGTGGTCGTGTACTCTTAGAATTCAACAAGTGGTATCAGAGCAGGTTCTCTTCTAAAAGGTTAACACCTTGAGAGATTCTGAAAATGAGTACACCACAAGGCATACTTGAGGGCCAATCCATCACTCGACCACCTTATTTCAATGGCCAACACTACAGTTGGTGGAAGAACAAGATGGAGAACTATATACAAGCTGAAGATTACAAGTTATGGATGCTCATCAAGAACGGGCCCCTTGTTCCCGTGAAAGTTCTTGAAGATGGAAAAAAGGTTCCCAAAGATCCTACTGAATATGATGCTGAGGATTATAAGAAAATGGAAAAGAATGCCAAGGCCAAGAAACTTCTCTATTTTGGCCTAGGACCCGATGAATATACTCGCATCTCAGAATGTGAGTCAGCTCAAGAAATATGGAATGCTTTACAAGTAGCTCATGAAGGAACAAGTCAAGTCAAACAATCACGCATTGAGTTAGTCATGGGACAATACGAGTTGTTTGATATGGGTGATCGTGAGAATGTGATGGATATGTATACCCGCTTCACTCACATAACAAACGAGTTAAAATCCCTGGGAAAATCCTTCACCACTGAAGAGTTGGTAAGGAAAATTCTAAGGATTTTGCCTCGATCATGGGAAGCCAAGGTAACAGCCATCCAAGAAGCCAAAGACATGAACAAGATCACCCTAGACGAGTTGATTGGTAATCTCCAAACATACGAACTGAGAAAAAATTCTCAACAGAAAGAGGAGATGAAGAAAGATCGAGGACTTGCCTTAAAAGCACAAGAAGATGATGATTCTGATCTTGAGGAAGAAGAGATGGCTATGATGACTCGAAAGTTCAAGAAATTCTTCAAGAAAGTCAAAGAAAACAACAAAAGGAAGGATTTCAACAAAACCAGAAACACCCCCCGAGAACAGTTTACTGGGTGTTTCAAATGTGGCAAAACAGACCACATAGTGAAAAACTGTCCCTTACTTCGAGAAGAGCAAGAGCACGAACACCCCAGGAAACAAGGTAGAAAACAAGCTGCAAACAGTTCTGGGAAACGATTCTCGAAAGCAATGCTGGCTGCCTGGGGTGACTCCTCTGAAGATGAAGAAGAGTCTGAAACTGATGAAGGTGCTGTAGCTCTCATGGCACAAAGTGACACGGATTCAGATGATGAGTCAACAAACAGCCTTACTGATCTCAAGAACAAGGTACGTGGTCTCAATAAGGCAACTCTTGAAGAATTGTTGTATTCATTGATGGATACTTGTGCAGAATTGAAAAGAGATGTCCGAGACCTAGAACTAGAAAATGAGATCCTCAAGAGTGAAAAACTCGAGGTTGAAAAGAAAATATCCTTTTTACACCAAAACTTCAAGGAATCCTTGATCTTGAAAGAAGAGACTCACTCTGTTACTTTAGCCAAAGCAGAAAAGGAATCCCTAGAGTTGAAAGAAAAGGTTGAGTCCTTACTTGCTGAAAACAAGAACCTGTTGGCGAAAATAAAAAAATTGGAATATGATCTCGCCACAAACAGGCTATGGAACAAGTCCTCAAAAGCGCTTGAATGGCTAAACACTCACCACAGTCAAAATAAAAAGGGACTAGGTTTTGCTCCTAAAAGGACCTCTTACCCAGTCAATAGAAAGTATGTTGGATTACCTAAAAATATTGTTTGCTTTCATTGTGGTAAAACCGGTCATTATCAGTACACTTGTCCTTCAAGAAGGTATGCCATTAAAAGAAATGAAGGTTATGTAAAACAAATCTGGATTAGGAAAGATGAGATTTATCTGTCTAAAAGAATGGGACCCAAGTGGATCTGGGTTCCCAAAACTAACCCTTGATTTGTTTTGCTGGCAAAAGTGAGAGAGAACAACCCAGCAAATAACCCAACAAACAGCCTAGGGAACAACCTTAAAAACAAGCAGCTGTGGTATGTTGATAGTGGGTGTTCGAGGCATATGACCGGTGAAAAATTCAACTTTCTCTCACTTACAGCTTCGGATGGTGGGAGTGTGGCGTTTGGAAACGGCAAGTCTGGGACAATTGTCAGTATAGGTAGGGTTGGTGAGTCCCATTCCCACTCAATTGATAATGTCTATCTAGTTGATGGCTTAAAGCACAATCTGCTTAGTGTGTCCCAACTGTGTGACAAGAACAACCTAGTAGTGTTCTCACCAACACGTTGCTTGGTTGTAAACTCAAACACAGGAGATGTCGTGTTACGGGGGAAGCATCATAAAAATGTTTACAAAGTATGTATTTCCACACTTCCCCAAAACAATTTGACTTGTTTGGGCGCTTTAAATGATGATATAATGCTCTGGCACAAGAGACTAGGTCATGCAAGTCTCACTCTTTTGAACAAACTTGTTTCCAAAGACCTAGTTGTTGGACTACCTTCCATCAAATTCAATGATGACAAGGTTTGTGAAGCTTGTGCAAAAGGCAAACAAGTCAGATCGTCTTTTAAATCCAAAAATTGTGTTAGCACTACCCGACCTCTCAAAATGTTACACATTGATCAATGTGGTCCTATGAGGATAGCAAGTAGAGGTGGGAAGAGGTATGTGCTGGTTGTAGTGGATGATTACTCTCGATTTACTTGGACCCTGTTCTTGGCATCCAAGGATGAAACTTTTGAGAATTTTATTGCCTTTCTCAAAAGGGTTGAAAGGAAAGTAGGACACTCTTTAGTTAGTTTAAGGTCTGATCATGGTACTGAATTTGAAAATGCAAGCTTTACAAACTATTGTAATGCACATGGTGTTGATCATAACTTCTTAGCCCCAAGAACACCCCAACAGAACGGGGTGGTTGAGTGCAAAAATCGCACCCTAGAAGACATGACTAGAACAATGCTTATTGCTAGTGGTCTTCCTAGGGACTTTTGGGCAGAAGCTTTGAACACATCATGCTACATTATAAATAGATGCATGATTAGACCTATTTTAAACAAAACTCCCTATGAACTTTTCAAAGGTAGAAAGCCCAACATCATGCATTTAAGAACATTCGGTTGTAGGTGTTTTGTGCATAACAATGGGAAGGATGCCTTAGGGAAGTTTGATCCTAGGAGTGATGAGGCAATATTTCTCGGTTATTCCTCACATAGTAAGGCATACAAAGTGTTTAACAAAAGAACCTTGTGTGTTGAGGAAAGTGTGCATGTGCTTTTTGATGAATCTAACTCGTTGAGCAAGAATGATGCACAGGAGGAAGGATTTAAATTAGGTCTTGTTCGAAAAGAAGTGTTGCACCAAGATGAACAAGGTAAGATCACCGTGGAGAAAACGGGTTCTCAAGCTGTTCCTCAGAACGGCAGGCAAGGTGAGGACCAAACAGGGGGAAGCAACGTTGAACCCTGTTCGGGACAACACCAGTCCAGTTCCTCAGGAACAGGCCTGCAAACAGGTGCAGGAACAGGCTCAAGAGTTGTTTCTGAACCTGATTCTTCAAGTATCCAAGCTAGAGTAGAAAGTGTGTCTGTGGATCCCCTAACTCCACGACCTTGGAAGCATCATCGTTCACACCCCCTGATCAAATCTTGTCTGATATAAATACTGGGGTGCAAACGAGATCTAAGCTTAAGAATTTTTGTGCTTTCTATGCATTTCTCTCTAACATTGAGCCAAAGAATGTCAATGAAGCTCTTGCAGATGCAGATTGGGTCACAGCAATGCAAGAAGAGCTTCACCAATTTGAAAGGAACAAGGTATGGCACCTTGTACCCCAGCCTGCAGATAGAACAATCATTGGAACCAAGTGGGTGTTTCGGAACGAGCTGGACGAGTCCGGAACAGTTACTAGGAACAAGGCATGGCTGGTGGTTCAAGGCTACAATCAGGAAGAAGGGATCGATTATGAAGAAACCTTCGCACCTGCTGCTAGGATTGAGGCTATTCGTATCCTAATAGCCTTTGCAGCTCATATGGAGATTAAGCTATATCAAATGGATGTCAAAAGTGCATTCCTAAACGGATACCTTAAAGAAGAGGTGTATGTCAAACAACCCCTTGGTTTTGAAAACAGTGAATTTCCAAACCATGTTTTTCAACTTGACAAAGCTCTTTATGGTCTAAAACAAGCTCCTAGAGCTTGGTATGAACGCTTGTCAAGCTTTTTACTTGAAAATGATTTTAGAAGAGACAAGGTAGACAATACCTTGTTTCTAAAATCTAAGGGGAAACATTTGTTGGTTGTCTAAGTATATGTCGATGATATTATATTTTGTGCAACTCATCATGATCTATGTAATGATTTTTCAAAAATGATGAGGAGTAAGTTTGAAATGAGCATGATGGGTGAGCTTAACTTTTTCTTAGGCTTACAAATCAAGCAAACTTCAAACGGCACCATGATCCATCAACAAAAGTATATCAAGGAACTACTTAAGCGTTTTGGAATGGAGTCGGCCAAGCCCATAGATACTCCCATTTTTCCTTCAACCAAGTTGGTAATGGATGATGGGAGCCCCTCAGTTAAGGAGAAACTCTATAGAGGCATGATAGGGTCACTTTTATACCTCACCGCTAGTAGACCTGACATTGTTTTCAGTGTTGGGTTATGTGCCCGTTTTCAGTCTTGCCCTAAAGAGACTCATCTTAAGGCTGTTAAACGGATACTAAGATATTTAAAGCATACACCTGATTTAGCTCTATGGTATCCTAGAGGTTGCAATTTTGATCTTGTTGGATATGCTGATGCTGACTATGCAGGATTCTTGGTTGATAGGAAAAGCACCTCAGGTATGGCTCATTTCCTTGGACCTTGTTTGGTATCTTGGGCAACCAAGAAACAACATTCAGTTGCCATGTCCACAGCAGAAGCTGAATATATTGCAGCTGCTTCATGTTGTGCTCAATTACTGTGGATAAGACAACAACTCAAAGACTTTTGTGTTGACACTGGATGCATACCTATTTTTTGTGATAACACAAGTGCAATTAATATTGCCAAAAATCCGTGTCAACATAAAAGAACTAAACATATTGACATACGTCATCATTTCTTAAGAGACAATGTTGAAAAAGGGTTGATCTCAATGAATTTTTGTGCCACAGAAAACCAAATTGCTGATATATTCACCAAGGCGCTAAGTAGAGATCAATTTGAGAAAAATACACTTGAACTAGATTTGATTGAAACAACCTAAGTACCTTGTTCTCTCCCCCTGTTTGTAACTTCCATAGGTTGAAGGTACAATGTGTTTAATAAAAATTGTTTGCAATCAATTCTGTGCTATTTTAGTATATGTGCATTATTTGCAGCTGCTGACATTCGTTTAAATTTAATATGATTACCTTTATTATCTTATTACCGTTGAATCTCCTCCAAGATCAAGCAGCAAGAACAGGTACGCTCCTTAATTGTTAGTATGTGAAACAAGTTGTGTCTAGCCTTTAAATTTTCCTCCTTCCCGAGGCATGCGCGGGTGGCTAGTAATGATCTACCCGTTGTAACGGGTAAATCTTTAAAGATTTGGCATGCTCTCTCTCTTTAAATCTCCAAATCTTTGCCTCTCTCTCTCATCACACCTCTCTCTCTCTCTCGAATACCCGGCAATTTCCTTTCACTCAAACCCTAATCTCTCTCCAATTCTTGCTCAAATGGCTTCCTTCAACGGCTCTGGAAGTTCTGGTTCAAAATCTCAGGGTAGCAGGACACCCGCACCAGCCTCACGAACAGGTCCTGCCCCTGTTGCCTTCTCGCCATTTTTAATAGCGATTCTAGAAGGTAAACCTTCCACTCCTCCTCGCCCAATCAGCTTCAAACCTTTTGGATTTTTGAAGAGTGTCGACCTGAAATCAGTGGGCTTGGGTTTGAAAGATATTCCATACCATTTTGGTTGGGAATTGGTGGTGTTTGAGGGATCGACTGTTTGTCCCCAGAACTTTGCTTCAACTGGGGAAATTGGTGGCAATCTTGGGTCCCAAGATGAAGCCTTTGAGTCCCATGTTGGTTTCTTTGATTTCTTTGAGCCCTGTTCTTTCGGGCTGTTTCCTGAAAAAGAAACAGTACCCGAAACAAGGTCTGAATCCTATGAGGAGGTGTTTAAGGACGATTTGGGAGTTGGTCTTCAAGGAGACTCGGCTGAGCAGTCTCTTGAGGCAGGGGGAAGTAGTGGCATGGACATCCCTCCTGCAGCAACCGAATCAGTGACTCCGGTTCCTCAATCCGGAGAGAAGAGAAAAAGGGTCAAAACAGTGGCTAGGCGTAGCAGAACGCCTAGATCAAGGCCACAACCAAGGCCTCAAACCTCAAAAACCTCAGCCCCCTCTCCTCCAAAAATTGCCCAATCAACCCGCAAATCTACCCGAATTGCTTTTCAGTCTACTCCGCGTACCACAAAATCAACTACTTCGGTAATAGAGGAAATTTCCTCTTCCTCTGAGGATTCTTCAGATTCCTCTGCTACTAAGAACACCCTCTTTGAACAGGGGACCCCGGTGTTCTCCGAGTCCTCAGAAGAACAAACCCAATCTCCTCCTCCTCCTTCCAAGAAAACCTCCACTCTCCCCCCTCGCAAAAGAAAAACCTCTACTGCTCCAGTCTCAAAATCAGCTAAACCCGAGACTGCTTCTTCTGTTCCTCCCCCCAAAAGAGCCAAAAAGTCTACTGCCTCTCCTGTTTCTACCAAGATTGTGCATCTGCTTAAGCGCAATGTAGTTAGGGGGAAGATAGTGAGAGTTCAATTTTTCGAGGAACAGGGGTTGGGGGTGTTCCTACAGAAGCTGCGTGCCCAGAACTGGCTGGACCTCTTCACGAACACCCAGCTGGGGTGTTCTGTACCAGAATTGGCTGAGTTCTATGCCAATTGTGCTGTCACTGAAGGGGTGGTGATAAGTAAAATTGGTGATACACAGGTGCAATTTGATGCACAAACTCTGGGTACGATTTTGGGTGTTCCCTCACTTGGCTTTGATGTGTATGTAAGGAAGGATAAGTCTGTCATAGGGACAGCCACGCTGCTGGAGCTTTCACAGCGGTTGAGTCAAAATCAGGGCTTGCAAACACCCACATCCGTGAAGAAGGGTGAGATGACCTCTCTACACCAACTGCTCTTTATGGTTGTCATAAAGAACATCATCCCAAGAGGTCAAGGTAGAAACCAGGCTGATGCTCTTGATCAGTGCCTGGTGGATCTTTTGGATAGGGAGGAACCCATCAACCTTCCTGTTCTTATGATCCGCCATATTGGGCGTATTGCAAACACCACCCGGGCACATGATCTTGGGTATGGTTTTCTACTGACGAGGGTTTTTGAGCACTTTGGGATAGAGCTCAAAAGGAGGGTGGCTGCTCAAGTGATTGATGAGATAGGGAGTGACACCCTCATGGGGTGTGGATATACTCTGGTTGAGGGCTCGGTCTCCAAACAGGGGAGCCGAACACCCAGACCTCCTGTTTCTGGGAGGTCATCAGTCAAAGTTGAGGCTGTTTTAGAGGATAACTCCCGCCTTAAGGATGAGCTCACAGCCGTCAAGGCTGCCCTGGAAAAAGAGAAGGCGCTATCTGCCAAGCCTCATGAAGATCTCCTTGCCCTTCCCTCCTCCCTCGCTACCAAACTCCCTCCTCCGCAGCCATAATCAACCCTTGTAACCTATTCTCATCGGATGTTTCCTAGAGTTCTCTTCCCCGTCTCTTTCTGTGTTTCCTTTTTTTTGTTGTATTGCACCTTCCGGACTTTCAATGACATATCTGGTTCTGTTATATCTTGCTTATCTCTTGCTATGTCTTCTGTGATTCACTTGCAAACACCATGTTCTGACTGTTGTTTGTACCTTTTTAATGATGCCAAAAGGGGGAAGATAAGTGGACCTAGGTTGAGTTGAACGGTTGGTTGAGTTGAACGGTTGAGTCATTAGTCTTTATACTTACATATGTTTTTTGACTGACCTAGCACCTGTATGGATATATATCAGCACTCAAGGCACTTACGAAAATAAAATCTTTTTCTTGTCAATATGGTCACTTGGTTTGTCATCATCAAAAAGGGGAAAATTGTTGAACTAACTGTATAAAGTTTTGATGATAACAAATCCAAGTGTAGCATACTTGCTTGAGTAATGTTGTTCCAAACAAGCTCTCCAAACAGGTTCTACACAGTTGTTTGTATTAATCCTACTTACCTGTTCTGTCTACTAAATGTTGAGAACAAGTTTTAAGAACAGGTTCCAAGCTTCAGTGACACAAAGATCAGCACACAACAAATCTCGACAACAGCTGACTAAGTCTTAAAGACCAAGTTCCTACATTCAGCGATACAAGATCACCCGAGTAATCAAGGTGACCAAGGTGTTTGGAGTTGCACATCCATCCTCGACAAGATGACTAATTCTTACAACAAGAAGTCTCAACTTGATTTAGGTTTTATCTTTTAGATTCTTGTTAATATACCAATCTTGAAGGTCTCAATCTAACACTTCTTGAAATGGTTTTCGAGATTTGCTTCAGAACACCATTTACAAACAACCCTGCAAACAGGGTGCCTAGGGTGTTCCTGAAACTGCAGCGGCCACATCCGTTTTATCTAAAAATTTCTTTTGGTTGGCTGGCTGTTCTAAGAATCCTTTTATGAAATCCTAGGCTGATTAGTTAAGTCCTAAAAAGATTATTATTTATTATATATATATGTAGCAGATTACAAAACCATTTTTTGCTAGAGATTTTTTTCAAAATCCGAAAAATCTTTATTCCTTATTTTTAGGCCATGATTGATTCAAATTTTGAAACCAAGATTTTTATCCTTTTTTGGGCTAAATTACACGGCTATATTAAGTGGCTAATCAGTTTTTATCCCGTGAGTATCAAATCCCTATATTTTAGGAGAATCTTATCTTCTTTGTTCCTAGCCGTTGGAAATCTGAAGAAATCTTCTAAGCTGCTAAAATCAGAAGATTTTTCTATCTTTTTTGAAGGAGTTAGCCGTTGGGATTGCTTGCTTAAATAAGAAAATCTTTTCACTCCTTTCGGCAGAGATACACAAGGGGAAAATCAGTTTCTTTCACAAACACATTGAGATTTCTGGAGCTACATTTCAAAAAAAAAAACCGTGACAAGATTGTGCAAAAATTAAGCTTTCAAAACTATTGGCATACTAGGACTTCATTGTACCTTACATCTGCTTAAGTCAGAAGCACCCCAGTAAGGTGTTTTGTATCCTTGATCTCAGATCAAAAGTGAGTGAGTGTGTCCTTAGTCGTGTGGACTTTGGACGTGTCCAATCTAGAGAGATTTGGATGTGGTGTAACCTGTCTTAGAGAAGAAGGTTACGTGGGTTACAAGTTGTAACAAGGAGTGTTACTTTTGTAACGTGTTCAGCCCGTTAGTGAAGTGGTTAAATCCTACACGAGGTAGGTCGTGGTTTTTCACACCTCAGTTGGGCTAGAGGTGTTTTTCACGTAAAAATCGTGTGTGCTTTATTTCCGCTTTTATCTACTTGATTTTCGCTTCTGAACCAATTGGGAACAGCCACTGTAAACAAGGCCCAAGACTATTCGTCATTCAGAAACAGTCTCTGCAATCAGGGTCTAAGGCTGTTTGTCAGTAAATAGGAGAAAATCGGACACCACAATTCACCCCCCTCTTGTGGTCGTGTACTCTTAGAATTCAACAGTGCATTTGTCTAGTTTGTGAAAAAAGGCTAAGGGATAGATTCCTATTTTTATGCTTAGCATTAAAGGGCCTACAGAACACCATGTCATTGAACATGAATTAGAGTAAGGACAAGTACTCCAATATGATGCTCATGTTTGTAAGTCTGGTGAAGATTGGTTTGAGCAAATTAGCCCTGGGAGTATGAGGCCCTCCTATCTGCCTCCTAGGCTAAAAAAATGGGCTGACTCATTGATTATAACCCTAGAAACCCAACCCAAGAATTTACTTGTTAGAAGGAAAGCATACTTGGGCTCAGAAAAGTCTCCTTCCCCTTTCAAATCTGTTGGTCCGTTCCCTAACTCTCCTGGGAGACACCTGAGATCTCTAGTTCAACTCATAAAACTTGTCCCTACACAGTTGAAACATGTACAACCTAATTCTCCTCCCAAACAGCTTAGATCTATAGTTGATATCTCAAAATCCCCTCCTAAATAGACTGTTGTTGCACATGCACAACATTCATCTTCTGAGCCTGACAGAACTTTCAAAATTAGGGATTTAAGATTTAATTTGGGGCCTTTATTAACTGTTGATCTATCTGGCTGCATCCCTATTTCATCTCAACAACCTTTAACTTCTCAGCCTCTTTCTTCATGTCAACCTTCAAAATCTTCACAGCCTATTCTTGAATCCTTGGAGGACATTGATGTTGGTCTTGAAGGGCTTTCATCTTATGATTTAAGAAGTTTGAGTCAACCAACAAGTACTTCACACTATGATGTTAGCTGTGAGAGTGGTTTGGATGATAAAGATGAAGAAGAGAGTGGCAGTCATGAAGAAGAGACTGATGCAGACAGTCAGAATAACATTGATTCTGAGGTTGGTTCTGAGGGTGGTTCTGATGGTAGTGACGAGTCATTAGTTGATTCAGATAAAGTTTATGATGACGATATTGATAGTAACATAGAGCAATTCTTACATCCTACAGCAGAGGATGATATCACTAAGCACATTGAGGTTACTGATGTTGATGATGATGGACTGCCAACTCCAAGCACGTGGAACAAGGTGTACCAGAATGGGAGCATGTGGACAAAGAATCCTAATGGGAAAGTGTCAATCAAGGCTGGTGATATGTTTGTTGACAAAGAGCAATGGGCTAAAGTCATTAGAGAGTATGTCATTCAATAGGGTATTTGCTTGAAGAAGGTTAAAAATGATAGACTACAGCACATTGTAGTGTGTAAAGGAAAAGAATGTGATTTTAGGGTTCACGCAAGCAGAATTGGTGATGGTATCACTTGGCAAGTCAAAACATTAAGGAATGTCTGCAAATGTCCAAGAGAAGTTGAGAATTATATAGCTTCATATAGACGGATTGCAGAGCACCTCTTAACTGATTACAAAGCCAGCCCTTATTTGCCAGTGCAATCTATGCAACAGCTATGTATGGAGAGGTATGGAGTAACAACTCCCCAACACAAATGTAGAGCAGTAAAAATATTAATGAAAGCATGGTTGAAGGGAAGTATGATGAGGCTTATGTTAGACTGCCTACATACATAGAAGAGATTAAGAAACAAAACTTAGGCAATATTTGTGGCTGCATCTTTGAATCCCCTGACTCAGTCCAATCTTCAAGAGGTTGTTCATTTCCTTTGAAGACATAATGACAGGGTTTAAAAGAGGTTACAGGCCCTTCATATGAGTGGATGGGTGTTTTCTAAGGGACCATACAAAGGGGTGCTGTTGACAGCTTTTGGGTTAGATGGAAATAATGGCTATTTTCCTATAGCCTATGGTGTAGTTGGGCAACAAGACGAGAGTAACTTGGGCTACTTTTTTAGGGCCTTGAGGTTACGTCTTGAGGGTGTGGATTTATCCAAGATGACCTTCATTTCATACAAACATAAGGTATACAGCATACCTGAACTGTGTGTTGAGTATTTTATGTGTTTACACTATATTTTTTTTTTTTTTTGGTATTCTATTATAGGGATTGGTAGCAACTTTGAATGACATTTTTTCAGAGTATAGAAGAAGGATATGTTGTGTGCATTACAATAGGAACTTTATCAAAGAGCACCCAGGTATGTATTTGCAAGCTGTTTATGCTTAAACTTGCATTCCTCACCTCACTGTCTTTGAAACAACTAATGCCTATGAATTGTTCTACAGGTGCAAAGTTGCACTGGATAGCATGTAATGCATACAGCAAGCAAGTTTTCAAGCAAGCTATGGAGGCTATAAAGAAAGAATCAAAAGCAGCCTATGAATGGCTATGTGATGAGGAAAAACAATGGTGGGCAAGGTACACATTTCCTACTGACACCAAATTCCCTAACAACACCACTAACTTCGTGGAGTCTTTTAATGGGAAGATTGAAAAATTCAGGTATAAGCTTATATTTACATTGTTGGAGGAAGTGAGGAAAAAAATTCATGAGTACTATTGCAAAAAAATTTAAAGTTGCTAATAGATGGAGTGGAAAGTTATGCCCTAAGGGCACATTCAAGCTTAAGGAAACTGAGATACGAAGTAGAATATGTATAGTTATCCCAGCTGGTAGAGGGGTATTTAAAGTTGTGGAAGCGAACATCCAATTTAAAGTGAACCTCAACTCAAAGTCCTATGATTGGAAGGTACAGGATATCTCAAGTATACCCTATAAATATGCAATTAGGTGTATTCTTAGGGAGAGGTAGAACCTTGAATCATATGTTGATGAGGCATGTACTGTTGACAAATAAAAAGTAGCATGTGATGTCATTATGTAGCCCATATCTAATCCAATGTTTTGGGAGGATAGAGACTGTCCTAGCATAGGCCCTCCTCAAGTGCAACTGAAGAGAGGCGAACCCCACTCCGAAAGGAGAAGTGACATAAGTGAGAGGAGAAAGAGGTTCACTAGAAGTTCAACCCTTAGATGCAGTGTTTGCAAACAGTATGGCCATAACTCTAGAAGTTATAGGGAGGATGGTAAACTGTTGATATTGAAAGGTAAAGACAAGCCCAGCTACAAGAGCAAGAGAGGCATGAGAAAGGTGGGCAAGCCACCCTAACAAGGCTCCCAAGCAACAAAGGATGTCATAAGTCATGCATGCACATCAACAACCTAAGATGCCTCCTAAGCAAATAAGGGCAAGAGAAGCAACCTAGGCATTTCAACATTGCCACCCACACAATCCAAGAAGGCCAAGAAAACCGTAGCTTCCAAATGAACATTTCTTATCCAGACCAAGGTATTATTATACACATGATATGTTCATTTTCTTTAAATGGTAATAAATAATCCTTTTATGTTATTTATGTTTTCTTCATAGGTCTTCAAGGTTGCTTTTCCCTGCTCAGAATGTGGGTTTGTTGCTGCCAGCTAGCCATCATTTTGATAGGGGTTGCTCAGTCTCATTTTGGTTGGTTTTCAAAGACATGGATGTTCTTTTTGGGGTGGATTGTTATGTCCCTGATATTATGTGTTGTGTTTGCACAGTTGACAGCCAATTCCAAACAACTTCTCATGTATTAATGTCCCACTTTTTTTTTTGTGTGTACTATGTTTGTAATGATACTGTTGCATAATTATATTTAGTTTTGATGATAACAAATCCAAGTGTAACATATTTGTCTAAGTAATGTTGTTCCAAACAAGCTCTCCAAACAAGACCTGCACTATTGTTTGCAATATTCGTATTAACCTGGATGCTAAATGTTGAGAACAAGTCTTAGGAACAGGTTCCAAGCTTCAGTGATACAAGATCAGCAAACAACAAATCTCGCCAAACAGTTGGCTAAGTCTTGAGGAACAAGTTCTTACATTCAGCTATACAAGATCACCCGAGGAATCAAGGTGACCAAGGTGTTTGGAGCAGCATATTTATTATTGACAAGATGACTGATTCTTACAACAAGAAGTCTTGGTTTGGTTTAGTTTTTATCTTTTAGACTCTTGTTAATATGCCAGTCTTGAAAGTCTCAATTTAACACTTCTTAAAACGGTTTTTGACATTTGCTTTGGAACACCAATTTCCAAACAACCCTGAAAACAGGGTGCCTAAGGTGTTCCTGAAACTGCAGCAGCCTCGACTGTCTGTTTTACCAGTAAATTTCCTTTGGTTGGGTGCTAGCTCTAAAGGATCTTTTTATGAAATCCTAGGCTAACTAATTAAGTTCTAAAAAGGATTATTTTTGATTTGAAAAAGATTGCAAAACCGTTTTTGCTAAGGATCTCTTTTCAAAATTCTTATCCCTTATTTTTAGGCCGTGATTGATTTCAAATTTGGAACCAAAATCTTTATCCTTTTTTTGGGCAAAATCTGCACAGCTATATTTAGTGGGTAATTAGTTTTTATTCCTTGAAAAAATCAAATTCCCTTATTTTAGTAAAATCTTATCTTCTCTAGCCGTTGGGAATCTTATTTGAAGAAACTCCCTAAGCTGCTAATATTAGAAGATTTTGCTATCCTTTTTGAAAGTATTAGCCGTTGGGTTTGTGTGTTTAAATAATGAAATCTTCTCTCCCATTTAGATATCCGGTTTTTACACAAGAAGTAAGAGATTTCCAAAAGCTGCATTTCAAAGAGAAAAACCGTGACAGGCTTGTGCTTAACTGAGCTTTCAAAATATTGGTATAATAGGACTTCATTGTACCTTACATCTGCGTAAGTCAGAAGCACCCCCAGTAAGGTGTTTTGTACCCCTGTTCTCAGATCAGAAAGTGAGTGAGTGTGTCCATAGTCGAGTGGACTTTGGACGTGTCCAATATAGTGTGATTGGACGTGGTGTAACCTATCTTAGGGAAGAAGGTTATGTGGGTTACAAGTTGTAACAAGGAGTGTTACTTTTGTAACGTGTTCAGCCCGTTAGTGAAGTGGTTAAATCCTACACGAGGTAGGTCGTGGTTTTTCACACCTCAGTTGGGCTAGAGGTGTTTTCCACGTAAAAATTGTGTGTGCTTTATTTCCGCATTTATTACTTTGAATTTCGCTACTGAACCAATTGGGAACAACCGCTGCAAACAAGGCTTAAGGTTGTTTGTGATCTACGAACAGTCTCTGCAATCAAGTGCTACGGCTGTTTGTCAGTTATTTGGCGAAAATCGGCCACCACAATTCACCCCCTTCTTGTGGTTGTGTACTCTTGGAATTCAACAAGTGGTATCAGAGCAGGTTCTCTTTCAAAAGGCTAACACCTTGAGAGATCTGTGAAGATGAGTGCACCACAAGGGATACTTGAGGGTCAATCCTTTACTCGACCTCCTTATTTCAATGGCCAACACTATAGTTGGTGGAAAAACAGGATGGAGAACTACATTCAAGCAGAGGATTACGAGTTATGGATGCTCATCAAGAACGGGCCCCTTGTTCCCACGAAAGTGCTTGAAGATAGAAAGAAGGTTCCCAAGGAACCTGTAGAGTTTGATGCTGAGGATTACAAGAAGATGGAAAAGAATGCCAAGGCCAAGAAACTATTATACTTTGGCCTAGGACCCGATGAATATACTCGCATTTCAGAATGTGAGTCAGCTCAGGAAATATGGAATGCCTTGCAAGTAGCTTATGAAGGAACAAGTCAAGTTAAACAATCACGCATTGAGCTACTCATGAGGCAATATGAGCTGTTTGACATGGGTGATCGTGAGAATGTGATGGACATGTATACTCGCTTTACTCACATAACAAACGAATTAAAATCTCTGGGAAAATCCTTCACCACTAAAGAGTTGGTAAGGAAAATCCTAAGGATTTTGCCTCGTTCATGGGAAGCCAAGGTGACAGCCATTCAGGAGGCCAAAGACATGAACAAGATCACCCTAGATGAGCTGATCGGAAATCTTCAAACGTATGAACTGAGAAAAAACTCTCAACAGAAGGAGGAGGCTAAGAAAGACCGAGGGCTTGCTTTAAAAGCCTTGGAAGATGATGATTCAGATCTTGAAGAAGAAGAGATGGCAATGATGACTCGGAAATTCAAGAAGTTCTTCAAGAAAGTAAAAGAGAACAATAAAATGAAGGACTTCAGCAAAGGCAGAAACACCCCCCGAGAACAGTTCTCTGGGTGTTTCAAGTGTGGCAAATTTGATCATATTGTGAAGAACTGTCCACTACTTCGAGAAGAGCAAGAGCACGAACACCCTAGGAAACAAGGCAGGAAACAAGGTGTAAACAGTTCAGGAAAACGATTCTCGAAAGCAATGCTTGCTGCTTGGGGTGATTCTTCCAAGGATGAAGAAACTGAAACTGAAGAAGGTGCTGTAGCTCTCATGGCGCAAAGTGATACAGATTCGGATGACGAGTCAACAAACAGCCTAACTGATCTCAAGAACAAGGTACGTGGTCTCAATAAAGCAACTCTAGAAGAACTTCTGTATAATTTAATGGATACCTGTGCTGATTTGACAAAGGAAGTTCGTGATCTAGAGCTTGAAAATGAGACCCTTAAAAATGAAAAACTGGGCTTATATGAAAATATTAACATGCTCAAGGAAAACCTCTTTATAAAAGAGGGAGATTATTCTCGAGTGGAGGAAAAACTCCTTGAGGTGGAAGGAATGGTTGAGGCTTTGCTTGAGGAGAACAAGAGCTTGCATGCTAATATAGAAAAACTAGAAACCGAGCTTGTCACAACCAAGCGTTGGAACAAGTCCTCAAGAGCATTAGAGTGGCTAAACACTCATCACAGCCAAAACAAAAGAGGACTAGGATTTAAGCCCAGACAAACTGTTTACCCTGCAAACAGAAAGTATGTTGGATTACCTGAAAACATTGTTTGCTTTCACTGTGGTAAAACGGGTCACTATCGATACACTTGTCCTTCAAGAAGGTATGCTATTAAACAAAATGAAGGTTATGTAAAACAAGTCTGGATTAGGAAAGATGAGCTTTACCTATCTAAAAGAATGGGACCTAAGTGGATCTGGGTTCCCAAAACTAACCCTTGATTTGTTTTGCAGGCTGAAGTGAGAGAGAACAACCCAGCAAACAACCCAGCAAACAGGCTAAGGTACAACCTGGCAAACAGCCCAACCTTGAAAACAGGCAGCTGTGGTATGTTAATAGTGGGTGTTCGAGGCATATGACTGGTGAAAAATCCAATTTTCTCTCACTTACAGCTTCGGATGGTGGGAGTGTGGCATTTGGAAATGGTAAGTCTGGGACAATTGTCGGTATAGGTAAGATTGGTGAGTCCCACTCCCACTCGATTGAAAATGTATACTTAGTTGATGGTTTGAAGCATAATTTACTTAGTGTATCCCAACTGTGTGATAAAAACAACCTAGTAGTGTTCTCATCAACACGTTGCTTGGTTGTAAACTCAAACACAGGAGATGTCGTATTAAGAGGGAAGCGACACAAAAATATTTACAAAGTATGTATTTCCACACTTCCCCAAAACAATCTGACTTGTTTGAGCGCCTTGAATGATGATGTAATGCTCTGGCACAAGAGACTAGGTCATGCAAGTCTATCTCTTCTGAACAAACTTGTTTCTAAAGACCTAGTTGTTGGACTACCTTCCATCAAATTTAATGATGACAAGGTATGTGAAGCTTGTGCAAAAGGCAAACAAGTCAGATCTTCTTTTAAATCGAAAAAGTGTGTAAGCACTACCCGACCTCTAGAATTATTACACATTGATCTGTGTGGTCCTATGAGGATAGCAAGTAGAGGTGGGAAGAGGTATGTGCTTGTTGTAGTGGATGATTACTCTCGATTTACTTGGACCTTGTTTTTGGCATCCAAGATGAAACCTTTGAGAATTTTATTGCCTTTCTTAAAAAGGTTGAAAAGAGAGTAGGACACTCTTTAATTAGCTTGAGATCTGATCATGGTACTGAATTTGAAAACGCAAGTTTTATTAACTATTGTAATGAACATGGTGTTGATCATAACTTCTCAACTCCAAGAACACCCCAACAAAATGGGGTGGTTGAGCGCAAAAATCGCACCCTAGAAGATATGACTAGAACAATGCTTATTGCTAGTGGTCTTCCTAGGAATTTCTGCGCATAAGCATTGAACACCTCATGTTACATTATAAATAGATGCATGATCAGACCTATTTTGAACAAAACTCCTTATGAACTTTTCAAAGGCAGAAAACCCAACATTACGCACCTGAGAATATTTGGTTGTAGGCGTTTTGTGCATAATAATGGGAAGGATGCCTTAGGAAAGTTTGATCCTAGGAGTGATGAGGCAATATTTCTTGGTTACTCCTCTCACAGTAAGGCTTACAAAGTGTTTAACAAAAGAACCTTATGTGTTGAGGAAAGTGTGCATGTGCTTTTTGATGAATCTAACTCGTTGAGTGAGAATGATGCACAGGAGGAAGAATTTGAATTAGGTCTTGTTCGAAAAGAAGTGTTGCTCCAAGATAGACAAGGTAAGAACACCATGGAGAAAACAACTCCTGAAGGTGTTTCTCAGAATGACAGGCAAGGTGAGAACCAAACAGGGGGAAACACCGTTGAACCCTGCTCGGAACAACACCAGTCAGGTTCCTCAGAAACAGGCTCGGGCACTGATTGTGAGCCTAAGTCTCCAAATGTTCCAGTTAGAGTAGAGCATGTGTCTGTGGATCCATTTACTCCACGACCATGGAAGCACCAACGTTCGCACCGTCTTGAACAAATTTTGTCTGATATTAATACTAGAGTGCAAACTAGGTCAAAGCTTAAGAATTTTTGTGCATTCTATGTGTTTCTCTCTAACATTAAGCCAAGGAATGTGAATGAAGCTCTTGCAGATTCAGATTGGGTCACAGTAATGCAAGAAGAACTTCATCAATTTGAAAGGAACAAAGTATGGCACCTTGTACCTCGACCTGCAGATAGAACAATCATTGGAACCAAGTGGGTGTTCCGAAACAAACTTGATGAGTCAGGAACAGTCACCAGGAACAAGGCACGGCTGGTGGTTCAAGGGTACAATCAGGAAGAAGGGATTGATTACGAAGAAACCTTTGCACCAGTTGCTAGAATTGAGGCTATTCGTATCCTAATAGCCTTTGCAGCCCATATGGAGATCAAGCTATATCAAATGGACGTGAAAAGTGCATTTCTAAATAGATACCTTAAGGAAGAGGTGTATGTCAAACAAGCCCTTGGTTTCGAAAACAATGAACTTCCTGATCATGTTTTTCAACTTGACAAAGCTCTTTATGGTCTAAAACAAGCTCCTAGAGCTTGGTATGAACGCTTGTCAAGCTTTTTACTTGAAAATGACTTTAGAAGAGGCAAGGTAGACAATACCTTGTTTCTAAAATCTAAGGGGGAACATTTGTTGGTTGTCCAAGTATATGTCGATGATATTATATTTGGTGCAACTCATCATGATCTATGTAATGATTTTTCAAAAATGATGAGGAGTGAGTTTGAAATGAGCATGATGGGTGAGCTTAATTTTTTCTTAGGCTTACAAATCAAGCAAACTTCAAACGGCACCATGATCCATCAACAAAAGTATATCAAGGAACTACTTAAGCGTTTTGGAATGGAGTCGGCCAAGCCCATAGATACTCCCATTTCTCCTTCAACCAAGTTGGTAATGGATGATGGGAGCCCCTCAGTTAAGGAGAAACTCTATAGAGGCATGATAGGGTCACTCTTATACCTCACCGCTAGTAGACCTGACATTGTTTTCAGTGTTGGTTTATGTGCCCGTTTTCAGTCTTGCCCTAAAGAGACTCATCTTAAGGCTGTTAAACGGATACTAAGATATTTAAAGCATACACCTGATTTAGCTCTATGGTATCCTAGAGGTTGCAATTTTGATCTTGTTGGATATGCTGATGCTGACTATGCAGGATTCTTGGTTGATAGGAAAAGCACCTCAGGTATGGCTCATTTCCTTGGACCTTGTTTGGTATCTTGGGCAACCAAGAAATAACATTCAGTTGCCATGTCCACAGCAGAAGCTGAATATGTTGCAGCTGCTTCATGTTGTGCTCAATTACTGTGGATAAGACAACAACTCAAAGACTTTTGTGTTGACACTGGATGCATACCTATTTTTTGTGATAACACAAGTGCAATTAATATTGCCAAAAATCCATGTCAACATAAAAGAACTAAACATATTGACATACGTCATCATTTCTTAAGAGACAATGTTGAAAAAGGGTTGATCTCAATGAATTTTTGTGCCACAGAAAACCAAATTGCTGATATATTCACTAAAGCACTAGGTAGAGATCAATTTGAGAAAAATAGACTTGAACTAGGTTTGATTGAAACAACCTAAGTACCCTATTCTCTCCCCCTGTTCGCAACTCTTATATGCTGCAGATGCAATTTGTCCATAGCAATGTTTGCAGTCGAATCTTTGTGCTATTTGAATATATATATATATATATATATATATATATATATATATATATATATATATATATATATATATATATATATTGCAGAATGCGGATGCGTGTTAAAAGCCAACATGATTGGGCATGTTACTCTTATTACCGATGATTCGTATTCAAGAACAAGCAGCAAGAACAGGTATGTTCCTTGATTGTCAAATATGTGTAGCTAGTGTTTAAATGTTTTAAATTACACGCCTTCCCGAGGATAGAGTGGCGGCTACTTATGGCAAACACCCGTTGTAACGGGAAGATCTTTAAAAGATCTTGCCGTCTTCTCATCCTTTAAATTTGCCAATCCTTACCTCTCTCTTATATCTTTTCTCTTTTCTCTCGAGTACCCGGCAAATCTCCTTCTCTCAAACCCTAACCCTTCTCTAATTCTTGCTCAAATGGCTTCAATCGAAGGCTCTGGAAGTTCTGCTTCTTCAATCTGGGGAAGGAAGCCATTCGAATCAGCCTCAGGAACAAGTCTTGACCTTGTTGTCGTCACGCCGTTTTTAATGGCGATTCTAGAAGGTAAAATCCCTAGTCCTCCTCGCCCAATCAGCTTTAAACCCTTCCGGTTTTTGAAGAGTGTCGGACTAAAATCAGTAGGCTTGGGTTTGAAAGACATTTCCTACAATTTTGGTTGGGAATTGGTGGTCTTTAAGGGACCAACTGTTTACCCCCCTTCTAAAAAGAACTCTGCCCAGGTTGGGAAATCTGGTGAAAATCTTGGGTCTAAAGATGAAGTCTTTGAGCCCCCTGTCGACTTCTCTGAGTTTGTTGAGCCCTGTTCTTTTGGGCTGTTCCCTGAAAAGGAAACAGTTGCTGAAACAGGGTCTGAATCCCTCAATTTTGTGTGTAAGGAGGACCTAAGGGATGATCTGAGGGGAAGTTCTGAGGAGAGATCCTTGGAAACAGGGGGAAGCCATGGTGGAAACATTTCCCCTGCTGAGCCTGAGTTAGCCACTCCGGTCTTCCAAACCGGAGAGAAAAGAAAAAGGGTTAAGATGGTGGCTAGGCGTAGCAGAACGCCTAGATCAAGGCCACAAACAAGGCCTCAACCCTCAAAAGCCTCAGCCCCCTCTCCTCCAAAATCTGCTAAGCCCATGCGCAAATCTGCAAGAATTGCCCTATACTCTACTCCTAGAACCACAAAATCTTCCACTCCAGTCATTGAGGAAATTTCTTCCTCTTCTTCTTCTGCGGGATTCTCGGATTCTGATTCTGAGAACACCCCCTTTAAACAGGGGACCCCGGTGTTCTCCGAGTCCTCCGAAGAACAAGCTCCTCCTAAGAAAACCACTCTCCCTGCCATTAAGTCTTCTCCTCCAACAGCCCCTCCCAAGAGAAAGACCTTCACCCCTTCTCTCTCCAAATCAGCTACACCTAAGACTACCTCTTCTACTCCTCCCCTCAAAAGAGCGAAAAAAAACCACTACCTCCCCTTCTTCTACCAAGGTTGCGCATCTGCTCAAGCGCAACATAGTGTGGGGGAAGATAGTGAAAGTTCCCTTTTTCCAGGAACATGGGTTAGAGGTGTTCCTGCAAAAACTGAGAGCCCAGCAGTGGTTGGATCTCTTTGCAAACACCGAGTTGGGGTATTCTGAACCAGAGTTGGCTGAATTCTATGCCAACTGTGCTGTCACCGAAGGAGCGGTGACAAGCACGATTGGTGATAAAGAAGTACAATTTGATGCCCGCTCTCTGGGTGACATTTTGGGTGTCCCCTCACATGGTTTTGATGTGTATGTGAGGGAGGATAAGTCTGTCTTAGGAACAGCCAGGCTGCTCGAGCTTTCACAGCGGTTAAGTCAAAACCAGGGTCTGCAAACACCCACCTCTGTGAAGAAGGGTGACATGACCCCCCTGCATCAATTGCTCTTCATGTTCGTTATTAGGAACATAATTTCAAGGGGTCAGGATCGCAATCAGGCTGATGCCCTAGATCAGTGCCTGGTGGATCTATTGGACAGGGAGGAACCCATTAACCTTCCTGCCCTTATGATTCGCCATATTGCGCGTATTGCAAACACTACTCGGGCACATGATCTTGGATATGGCTTTCTGCTGACGAAGGTCTTTGAGCATTTTGGGATAGAGCTCAAAAAGAAGGTGGCTGCCCAAATCATTGATGAGATAGGGACTGACACCCTTATGGGGTGTGGGTATGCTTTGGCCGAGGGCTCTGCCTCCAAATAGGGCACCAGACCACCTCGCCCTGTTCCTGGCCGTTCCTCAGGAAAACTTGAGGATGTTCTTCAAGATAATTCTCGGCTCAAGGAAGAGCTCTCTGCTGTCAAAGCTGCCTTAGATGAAGAGAAGGCCCTCTCTGCCAAACGCCATGAAGACCTCCAGGCCCTTCTCTCTTCTCTTGCTCCCAAAAACCCTTCTCCACAGTCACCATCACCCACTGATCCCTAATGTTTCCTCATGTTCTCTTCCCTCTCCCTTTATGTTTTTGTTTGGTATTGTATATCTCTGGGCTGTTAATGAAATTTCTTGTTGTTGCCAACACCATATGATTGCCCGTTGTTTATGCTTTTTAATGATGCCAAAAAGGGGAAGATGTCTGACCATATGACTTGCTCTATGACCTAGACCATATGACTTGCTCTATGACCTAGCACCTAGTGACCTAGCACCTAGTGTGGATCCCTATCAGCATTCTTTAAAGTTTTAAAGTTTTTTTTAATTTTTGTCAATATGGTCACTTGGTTTGTCATCATCAAAAGGGGGGAATTTGTTGCATAATTATATTTAGTTTTGATGATAACAAATCCAAGTGTAACATATTTGTCTAAGTAATGTTGTTCCAAACAAGCTCTCCAAACAGGACCTACACTGTTGTTTGTAATATTCGTATTAACCTGGATGCTAAATGTTGAGAACAAGTCTTAGGAACAGGTTCCGAGCTTCAGTGATACAAGATCAACAAACAACAAATCTCGCCAAATAGTTGGCTAAGTCTTGAGGAACAAGTTCTTACATTCAGCTGTACAAGATCACCCGAGGAATCAAGGTGACCAAGGTGTTTGGAGCAGCATATTTATTATTGACAAGATGACTGATTCTTACAATAAGAAGTCTTGGTTTGGTTTAGTTTTTATCTTTTAGACTCTTGTTAATAAGCCAGTCTTGAAAGTCTCAATTTAACACTTCTTAAAACGGTTTTTGACTTTTGCTTTGGAACACCAATTTCCAAACAACCCTGAAAACAGGGTGCCTAAGGTGTTCCTGAAACTGCAGCAGCCTCGACTGTCTGTTTTACCAGTAAATTTACTTTGGTTGGGTGCCAGCTCTAAAGGATCTTTTTATGAAATCCTAGGCTAACTATTTAAGTTCTAAAAAGGATTATTTTTGATTTGAAAAAGATTGCAAAACCATTTTTGCTAAGGATCTCTTTTTAAAATTCTTATCCCTTATTTTTAGGCCGTGATTGATTTCAAATTTGGAACCGAAATCTTTATCCTTTTTTTGGGCAAAATCTGCACAGCTATATTTAGTGGGTAATTAGTTTTTATTCCTTAAAAAATCAAATTCCCTTATTTTAGTAAAATCTTATCTTCTCTAGCCGTTGGAAATCTTATTTGAAGAAACTCCCTAAGCTGCTAATATTAGAAGATTTTGCTATCCTTTTTGAAAGTATTAGCCGTTGGGTTTGTGTGTTTAAATAATGAAATCTTCTCTCCCATTTATACATCCGGTTTTACACAAGAAGTAAGAGATTTCCAAAAGCTGCATTTCAAAGAGAAAAACCATGACAGGCTTGTGCTTAACTGAGCTTTCAAAATATTGGCATAATAGGACTTCATTGTACCTTACATCTGCGTAAGTCAGAAGCACCCCCAGTAAGGTGTTTTGTACCCCTGTTCTCAGATCAGAAAGTGAGTGAGTGTGTCCATAGTCGAGTGGACTTTGGACGTGTCCAATATAGGGTGATTGGACGTGGTGTAACCTGTCTTAGGGAAGAAGGTTACGTGGGTTACAAGTTGTAACAAGGAGTATTACTTTTGTAACGTGTTCAGCCCGTTAGTGAAGTGGTTAAATCCTACACGAGGTAGGTCGTAGTTTTTCACACCTCAGTTGGGCTAGAGGTGTTTTCCACGTAAAAATTGTGTGTGCTTTATTTCCGCATTTATTACTTTGAATTTCGCTACTGAGCCAATTGGGAACAACCGCTGCAAACAAGGCTTAAGGTTGTTTGTGATTTACGAACAGTCTCTGCAATCAAGTGCTACGGCTATTTGTCAGTTATTTGGCAAAAATCGGCCACCACAATTTACCCCCCTCTTGTGGTTGTGTACTCTTAGAATTCAACAGATATAAGCAAGAACTTGCTTGTATTGTCTAACTTTTTAGTTGCTTTCAGCAACGTAAATACTTTGTTACACTGTTATTATTCAGCATACTATTTTGTTTACATAAACCAAATTCCACTACTTGATTAATCAAAATAGAACATACAGTCTAGATCTTAAAATTACAATACCTTCAACTTGCATAATTATAGAATATGACAATGTTCATTTCATAGCAACAACAATGGGAATAGCCACTTTCACCAAGATTCCAATCCTAATCCTTGCATTCATCACCTTACGTAGCTTTCTTATTTTTTTCACTTGATGCATCACCAGTGTCATGTTTCTTTCATGTTCCTCCATTCTCACTCCTTGTAGGGGCTTAGCCCATTTGAAAAACTTATCGCATTGAAAGCATTTAAAAAATAACCTCCCCAGGTTATCACGAGACCTTGAAATTTTGATATCCGCAACCCTCCCACATGTTTGACATATTACCTCCATCTCGAATTGAGCGTACGTATCTTTCGATCCTTCACAACTAGATGAACTATGCATATTATCTGACACCAACATCAACATTTCAATTAAAATGATTCATCCCATATAAATTGCCAAGTTCAAACGACCACCAAAAATAACAGATGATCACCCATACAAATTACCAATTTTAAATTCCCAACCAAAAAATATCTCCTAAACGAAACAAAAAACTTTAAATTACCAACTTCATATAACCACCAAAATAATTCAATGATTCCTCTCATACAAATTCCTTCTTTAAATTAACAACAACACATCTCCTAAACTAAATAAAAACATATACTTTAAATTACCAACTTTAAACAATCACAAAAAAAAATCAACTCAAAAATTGATGAGAGTACAAAAGAAAATATGTAAAGAAAATTATTTCATAAAAACAAATTAATCAAAGCTTGCTTGCATACTTGCCAAAGAGCCCATACTGGTGAGAGAAGAGAGAAAGGGGCTAACAAGAGAGAGGAGATCGGCACGAGAGAGAGTGAGAGTAGTTTTCTCAGAATTAAAATGATTCATCCTATATACAGAACACATGTGGGACCCACTTTTCCCCACTTTTGAACACACAACGGTCATCGCCCACAAGTACCATCAATGAGGGGCATTTTGGTCAAAAAATCTCAGAATTTCACTTAACTCCTTAGAAATCAAAATTTACTGTCGGAAATGAACCAAAAAAATATTTATCCAAAGTATAATCATCCCAGAAATATTTATTAGAAAAAGCGGGTCCCCAAAATTATTTTACCGAACCACAATGGACCGTTTAGTAATTTTTTCACACTTTACCCCAAGAAGGCCAAGGGGCATCATATTTGCTTTGGAAGATTTGAAAAATCCTTCCAACAGCACCTTCATTTGGGAGCAACCTGTTTCAATAGAAAACATCCAATTAATGCGATATTACATAAAGTACTTTCAATAGTAAACACATAACAAGTTTGCTACTTACCGATTACTATCTAGCACAATATATGTCTTTGTTCAACTGCTCCCATGACTAAACTGTGCTTCACACTCTCCAGTTCCAATATTTTGCTGGGACTGGTTAGAGTTCGGGTCGACAGGTGGAGAAGTAGGGTTGGTTTGGTTGGGAACAGTGGAGTTGGTTGCAATGTGATATGCATATTATTGGGAAATGATTGTCTGGTGAGGGATGTATGGGGCATGGGGAGTGAAAGACCCCATAGGAACTACCCCAAATTGAGTAGGGATTGTTCCCACGGCACCTGTCGTGTGTGGTGTAAGGAAGGAAGGTGAATCAATGTCCATTGCGCTGGCCTGGGCACTGGAGCTCCTCCTCCCTCTTCCTCAACCTTAAGTAGAGGACTTACCGCGACGAGGGGGTGGAATCCATATTTGAAATAGTTGACGACAAATACAAGTACAAATAACAATTGTACAGATCAACAATTAGAGTCACATAGCATAATAGTTAGAACATCGCCATCCAAAATTGACACATATAATAAAAGTACATTCATACACATTTGCATGACAATGATGGTAAATACTAAAATATATAACAATTTATAAGCATTTAATTGTCTGCATCATCTTCCCCACTCCCAACCTCATCATCATTCTCATCATCGTCGTCCTCATCATCATCATGTAAATCTCTCTGTTCTTCATCTGTTTCATTCTCATCATCCCGCTCACCTTCTTCATCACCCTCATCCTCTTCTGCCTATCTACATCATCATTTACCTGAATAAATGAAAATTCCATGTCATCATTAACTTCTTCCGGTGATGCACTTTCATCTACTAATGATGTAGGGATAACATCATTCATACGTTCAGCGAGTGTCATCATGCCCGCTTGTTGGTAAGCAATGGTAGAGTGTATTGCATTTCCACTCTGGCTCTTGGTTTAGTTGGTATGACAACAAACCAGTTGACTCTACCCCTTGATCGATCTGAATGTGGCATGAAGCACACCTGTGGTGCAGTATTTGGAAAGATGAATGGATCGTACTTTCTATACCTCTTTGTGCAGTAGATCTCGACAAGTTTGCTTAGTTTATAAGGTTATGTCCCATAATTCAATCTGGGATCAAACCACTCACAACTGAATAGCATATATCTTTTAATTAGTTCACTTAAATACTCGATTTTGATGATATCTTCAAGTACGCCATAATAATCGTTTTTGATATCACCTTCTCCAGTTCCACACACACTAACACCACAATTGTACGTTTTCTTCTCAACACTGCACGCTTCTGTGTGGAATTTAAATCCATTAACTCTATACACAGTCCATGATGACATGTGTCTGTTAAGCTTCGTGGCTAATTGTGTCAAGTACAAATGTTTGTGACTGTCAAATAGTTAAATGTAATGCACCTCAAGCGACAAAGGATGTGATTTTAGTTAACACAATACACATCTCAATGTGTCCAAATAATTTTAAGTGAATAATTTGATTTACTTACATTTTGACGTAAGCAATCTGCAAAATGAGTTTCAATGATGGTATCAACATTAGCATTACTAACATTGGGATGTGCAGTTCGGACTTGTTCTTTAAAAATTCTGCGACATTTTGTACACATTGTAAATGTAAAAATTTTTTCAAGCATATACTTAATGCAGGTTCTATTGTTGAAAGGTAGCACTCACCCAATATAAGGCTTGACTTCATCGCAATTTAACAGCACGTGAAGATGAACAACAATATATTCAGCATCTATAAGATACCTTGATCTTTCCTTCCTAACAGCGATTCCTTGCGGCTCAAACACAAATAGAGTTGGCAGATTGTTATTATGTTCATTGCCATCCTTATATCTTTGACATCTATTGCGCATGGAGCGCACATTAGCGCCAAAGTAATAGGAGGCAAAAAAGGTCCTTTCAGCTTCTAAGTAAACTTCTATAATTGAACCTTCAGGATACGTTTGTTGTTTGATCTTTTTCTTTAAATGACCAAAGTACCTAAAAAAATACAATTAACCAACGACTTGTGAGTGATTGCATGGTTATATTATTTAGATCCATTTTCATTAAATATAACCTATTTTACCTCTCAAATGTATACATCCATCGATAATGCATAGGACCACCAAGTAGTGCCTCTACTGCCAACTGTACTAGTAAGTGCTCCATCACATTGAAGAATCCTGGAGGAAATATTGTCTCCAACTTACAAAGAGTAATAGCAATGTTCCAATGCATTTCCTCAAGTACATCCTCTCGCAGTATTGTGGAGCACAAGTTCTTAAAAAACTGACTTATTTCAATAAGAGGTTTTAACGCATATCTGGGAGAGCACCAAATGCAGTCAATAACAGAGTCTCTATAAACACATGGCAATCCTTACTTTTTATATTGTTGGACTTTGCTTCATCGTGGTCCATAATATTCCTCAAATTAGAGCAGTATCCATCAGACATGTTAAGTCCCTTTAGCCATTCACACAACTCTCTTCTTTTATCCATAGCAAGAACGAATTTCTCTTTCGGTTTAACTGTTTTGCTGCTTGGGCTTGGTTACAAATGTAATTCTTTCCTATCACATATATCTGTGACATCTATTCTTGATTTGACATTGTCCTTTGTTTTTCCAGGAATATCCATGATAGTGTTAATGATGCTTTTGAAAAAGTTTTTTTCATGTGCATCACATCCAAATTATAGCGAAGCAACTAATGTTGCCAGTAAGGCAACTCCTAGAATATGCTCTTCTTCATCCAGTTATGCTTATTTTTCTTAAATCCTAGTATTTGGAAGTCACTGCCTTTCATTACCATTGGGTTGTGTTCCACCTCGGCATAAAGATTTCTCTAAAAAGACAGCGAAGAGGACCCCTCGTAACAGTCTACCTTTTCTAAATGAAGTTCTATTTCTTCTAAATGCATGAGTCTTTTGCAAGAAACATCGATGATAATCAAACTAGGAGAATTTACCTCTATTTTTGAGTCTCAAAGCCTTTTGTTGTGTCATACGTACTAGTGAATTGCCCACTAGTGCTCCACCCAGATAGCATTCCATATGCCGGAAAATCTTTGATAGTCCACATAAGTGCAACCTTCATTTGAAATGTCTTCCCCATAGATATGTCGTAAATCTCAATTCCAACATCCCACAGCACCTTTAACTCATCAATATGAGGTTGTAAATATACATCTATTTTGTTCTTGGGATTTTTAGGCCAGGAATTACACAAGTGAGGAACATAAATGATGTGGTCATACACATTTCAGGGGGAAGGTTATAAGGTGTAACCACCATTGGCCAAATGGAATAAGATCTGGAATACAAAGTGTAAGGATTAAATCCATTAGCACATAACCCAAGCCTAACATTTTGAGGCTCTGCAACAAAGTCAGGGCACTTGTTATTGAAATGTTTCCACGCTGCCCCCATCTGATGGATAGCATAAAACACCGTCCTATGTCGATATTTATAATGCCATCTTATGTGCTCTGTAGTGCTTCTTAATGCATACAACTTCTGAAACTAAGGTTTCAATGGCAAGCAATGCATCCTTGCATATGACAATGAACTTTGATTCTTCCCTTGCAACCTTTGCCTTTTTCATCTCGAATGCTCGCAAAACTTGCATGCATCGAGGTTTGAGTCCTCTTTGAAGAAGAGCATCCAACCTTTATGGCAAAAATTAATGTGTATCACATCGTTGTCGAGATCTTCAACAACCTTTTTCGTTTGGTAATAGTCGTTTGGCACACGGTTAGCAAGTGGATACATCTCCTTCATTAACTGAACAATTTTATTGAAACAATTTTGTAGCATGTTATAATTAGACTTGATAATCAACAGCCTAACAGTGGTAGAGAGCTCACTATAGGTGACACAACCATCATATAAGAGTTGTTGAGCAGTTTGAACCATATTATAAAATGGTTCTTAACAAGTGCTTGACTCCTCCTCCCTTACATTTTGGTTTGTCGTTATAGCATCGCCAACCATATACTCCATACGATCTACGTGCAAATTCATCAAATTGATTTACTCAATTTAGAAATTCTTGCGTATAACCACTACGATCAGGCAATAATCTATTATACATCTACCTACAATATAGAGGACCATTCATACTCTGCTCAAACAACAATAACCACGTAAGTTATTGGATTATAATTAATTTTAATTTAAATAATTATAATTATATAAATTAGTCAAATATATCTATTATAAGAAACATACATTATATAACCTATATAATTGAATACGTAAATATATACGCAAACGTACTTACTTGAAACTTTTTAGATATTCATGTTTCTTTAATTTCACCTAATCATACATACAACCTAGATTATAACAACTTTATGCTAACAATCTCATTGAAATACATCATCCCATATTAACAATTATTTCTTTCAAAGCATGCCAATTTACATAAACTACTTATTTTAACTCCCCCTAATTTCACATTCGACCTATGCAATGTAACAATTTTATACATTTACTTATAAACTTCTACAAATATATTTCTATTCTTATGAATTCAACAAAACTAATAATTTATCATAACTTGAGCATTTCATTTTACCAACATATCACATTCTAGTTAAAATTACCAAATCTAAACTGTAAGTTACATTGAGCAAGATGTTCAACCAAATTGGAGTAATAACTTCACATAGATTTCACAATTCAACAAAAACATAAACTAATTATGAAATTTTAACAATCTAATGAATAAATTTATAGAAATTAAACTATAAGAAGTGAGAGAAAATCATCTACTTGACGGTGAAGGTTTAGAGGTCAAAGGACACTGGCGGCGAGCGGTGGGGGCGGCGGCAACACCGGACGATGGCAGCAACAGCCGTCAACGGCCAGTGGCTGGCAGGAGTGGCAGTGATAGTGAGGGGTGGGGGTGGGGGTGGGGGTGTGCTCTCGGGCTCTCACTCTCTCTCTTCGATGGAATGCGAAATGAAACCAGAACCAGATCTAGTTGCATTTAACATAGCCAGCGATGGAATGGCAATGGAAGTTCCGTCACCATCTGTAAAAATTTTTATTTTTACTGTTTCCGTTGCCACGCCTATTAAAAAATTTTCGCCCACCTAGCGCTGGAATTTCTATAGCCATTTGAAACAAATGGCGACAGAATGTCCATTTCGTCGCTATGCTCTTCATTGAATATGATAAATTTCAAATGCTGTGTATCTGTCACCATTTCCATTGCTATCTGATACGGATTCCAATCCATCATTAATATCCATCGTTGTTCCGCACTTTTTTTAGCAGTGCAAAAGCCCTCCACAGGCGTGCCTCTCACGTGATCAATCACCGGCCCCCCTCATACTCAACACGTGGCCAGAAAACCCCATCCCCTTAAGTCTTTTCTCTCTCCCCTCTTCCTTAATCAAGCTCGATAGAAGCATCTCCCTTCTTTTGCCTTTGTCTGCTTCATTCTCCAGATGGCACCATCACCTCACTCACCACCATCATCATCACCATCCACCATACTCATGAGTCATTGCCACCATAAGCCCCAATGCCATGCTAGACTTCAGCACAACACCTTCATCTCCGCCATCCATGCCATCTACGAATCGAATGGCATAAATTGAAGGGTTGAGGCTATAAATTGAAGAGGTTATGGTGACTGAAGGAAGGGATGTTTTAATTAAGGTTTTGGGTTTAGTTAGCTTTAATTTTAGTTTTACTAATTTAGGGCTTTAATTTTTAGTGTTTAATTTCAATTTTTGATTCCCCTATTTAAATTTTTGAATTCCAGATAAAATTTTAGAGCCTTCAAATTTCATGCACTGGATTCAATTTTGTCAATGCCGAGTTACATTTGCAATGGTTGTTTAAGATTTTAAGATTTTGAGCTCAATTTTGAGGCTTTTTATGTCACGATTCAAGGATTGCTATTCCCCTATTTGTAAAGCTTTGTCATCCTCCACTGGTGGAGCTCGACTCCATCTCTTCATCTTCGCATTATCTGGGTTCAATTGGTATTCTAATCTCTTCATGTTATCTGTTTTTGGTTGTTCCGTGTCCTTGTTTCGATTTTTGCTTTGATTTGGGTTGATTTGATTCCTCTATTTTCGGTTCAGTTTCCCCTCCCCTATTGTTTCTTTTTTTATTTGGGTGGAGTTGATTTGGGATTTGGTTGTTATTCTATTGCTCTATTGCTCTGTTTTCAGATCTGGAGTGATAAATTTGGGACACCAATTGATGTTGGATTAATTATGAAATTTGGATTAATTATGAAATTGCTTTTGCTAGGTTCTGGTGTTTTTTGGATGCCAAAATTAAGTATGATAAATTTTGGATGCCAATTGATGTTGGATTAAGCTTGTGTCTGAGCAAGGATGCCTCTATTTTTCATTTTTTCTCTTTCTCTTTAATTCTACACTCTTGTTGCTTAGATTGAATTTTACAAGAAATGGGTGAGCCTTCGCTAACTTCAGATTACTTTGCTTAGTTTAATTTTCTAATTCATTTCCTCTTTTCACCTTTTTATGATGTTGCTACCAAATACATTTTGTTACTATTTCTAATATGATTTTAGCTTCCTTAGAGTTTTGTTGATGATTAGACATATATTAGTAGATTATCTTAGTTGCTACTTAAACCTTAGTTATATAAATGATGTAAATGATTAGTATCTACTCTCTAAAAGTTAATCTTTTTATTTATATTTAGGAAAAATTTTTGGTTTTTACTTAGTAGATTTTGTAAATAGCTCATATTAATTTAGGATAATTGTGGCCTAATTTCGCCCCATCCCTGACGAGACGACACGTAAGTAGTACAACGATAAGTTTTAAGCTTGCAACATTTATATTTTAACTTGAAAATCTCGTACAAGTTTTTCGCCATTGCTGAGGACGGCGAAATGAGATTATGTCACATTTTTTTCTTTGATGCTTTCTTATTAGTTGTATATATTTTGTTTTGCTTTGTTTATTCCGTTTATTAGTAGTGACTTAGTTTAGTTTATTTCTTGAAAACAATCCAAAAATATTAGAAAAAATAAAAAATTTTAAAATTTTGAAAAAAATTATGAAAACTGCTAAAAATTAAACAATTTCCAAAAATTTAAAACAAAATGGCAATTTTCTGTTTCCTCAATTTGCGGATGAAGTATTTTAGCGATATTTGAGTAAATTGAATGAATCTCATGCTCAATGTGTTAATCGATATTTTGAGAAAATTTGCCTAGTAATTTTTTAGGGTTTGAATAATAAATATTGAGGTCATGTGGAGACTATGTAACTTGGGGGTTTAGGATGTTTGTTTACTAGGACTTTAGATGAAATATGGGATTTCTTTAAATATTTGACTCCTCATACTTGGGAGTATGACAGTGCTAGAGAGACCTTCAGTTACCCCATTCTTGACCCGTACATGCTACACCTTTAGTTGGTGGTATATCTTATGAGCACTCTCATACTCCATGTGCTCCTGTTTCATGCAATTATCGTGATTCCTTTGATCATAATGTCAATTCTTGTCCACTACTTGGTAGTTGCATAGATTAGACGCATTGGTCCCTTTTAATAGGGAGCTTTTCTTGCATAATTGACTCAAGACCCACCTTAGTTTAGGCTCTCCTATAGTTGAGGTTAGGTCTTGTGAGGACTTTGATGTTAAGAGGAGACATCGATTCCTTTAAAGCATGATTTTCATGATGATACACATTGTGATGACCTCAAGGAGGTAGCAGTTGAGCCATCCTTGGAGTTTAGCATAGTCAACGACACCTCTAAGGGTAGTCTGACCGTTCATAATTCGTCTCCTCCTTTCACTCCCTTGAGAGAGCTTGAGGAGGGAGATGGATTTGAGAATGATGATAGCCTTGATGATCAGCGTGGCATGTTTGATGAGTTAGAGGATATGTTTTTTGAGGAGCATTCTCTTAGTGAGCCTTATGTTGTCAAGCTGAGTGAGTTGACACCTCACATAGAGCTTGATAAACCCATTTAAGTTGAGTCTTCCCTTGACTTAGCTCCCACCCCTCCCACTTCACCCCTTTCTTCTTCCCTCCCCATTTTCACCCTTCTTTAGACCCTATCGAGTCTACTTTTATAGAGTCTAAGACTTTTGTGCTTGGTAATACTTGTTTAGATCAGATTCGTGGTGATTTTTACATAGAGAGGCCCGAGGATGATTTTGAGGTGAACGACTTGACTTTAGGCCATTCTAATTGATTTTCATATCTCATTTGATTTGCTTTGCTGAGGTCCTCTCCCATCCATTCTTAGAGATGTTGGACTTCATTCAGGTCATTCAGACTACTCTAAATGGTCTATGCATTCATATAATCACATCATTGTTAGACCATTGACCTGTGTGTCTGATTTTGCATATACACATCTCTCTTTTGATTGCGCTGAGAGCTTTAATAAGCTCAAGAGAGCCTTGAGTTGTATTTCACTTATGCATTTTATTTGGGCAAGACCTCCTATTTCTTACTAGTTTCATTTCTATGAGGATTGTTCTTGATCATTGACAAGTTGTTACGAGCCTCGTTGGCTTTTGATATGCATAGCAACTTGTAAGGATTGTTAGTTTGGATACATTTAGTGCCCAACTTGGTATGATCGTTCCACCCTTCCCTATTCTCTTTTTTCTTTTCTTCTCTTTTCTTTCTTTCCTTCTTTATGTACATAATTGTGGATATTTAGAATTGTGATTGTGTTGGTGATCAATTTTGAGGAGAAATTTGGGATTTATTAAGTTGAGTTGGCAATTGTCAACCTTGTTTTTTGTTTTTTAGTGGTATGTTTTATGTTTTGTTTTTCTTTTCTTTTGTGTTTTGTTTTTCTTTTCTTTTGTTTTTGTTTCTTTTGTAAATATGCGTTAGTGTTTTCTTTGTTTTTGTTTTTATTTATATGGTTTTGTTTTGTTTTGTATTTTGGTTTTTGTTTGGTTTTCCTTTGTATGTGTTAGTGGGGTCAGTTTGTATATACCTGTCGATTGGAGTTAGGTTTGCTATTTTATTGCTTATGCGATTGCTTTTTGGCACCTTAGTTCCTACAATGAGGACATTGTGGAGTTTTGACATTGGACTAAGGTGCCCATTTGTACGTATTTTTTGAAAATCTTCTGAAATCCAAAATGATTTGATTTTTCTTTACGGACTAGCGTGCTTACTTATGTGATTGATCTCGTGTTGCTAGGTTATTAAGATACATGTAAATAGAGTTTGCAGGATGAGATGTCTAGTTAAGGATGTAGATTTGATTTTTCATAAAAACGTCATCTCATATGTGTGATTTCGTAGCTGCCTTGCTCATTTTACCATCAATTCTTTGGGTCTTATTGTTAGGTTGATATGTGAACTTTTTGTTTATCAAAGTTGCCTTCTAAGCTCTCAAAATAATTAAAAAAAGGGAAATAATGAAAAAAAGCCTAAAATGTGAGTAAAATCTGAGCATCAATGTTCAAAACCACCATCTTTATTTCATATATTTAATTGGTTTGAATATGTGCTATTTTACTTGATTACATATCTATTTGGGCAATGAAATGTTTTGCATATTCTAATAAAACCCCCTTTTTAGGGAAGCTCCAAATATTTATAAGTCAAGTGGATCTAGGGTGTGTACATTACTATTTCTTAAAAAAAAAGAAAACAAAGATCAAAGAAGGCAATTAAGAAAGGAATTGAGGATCGCGTCAATGTTAGAACCTTAATTCATATGAATTGATACACATTTGCACATGCACCAAGGGTGTACATATCATTACATGTTGATGTTTAAGGTAAAAAATAGAAGTCAGGGTGCTTCTTGTGACTTAGATATCTTTTGATTTCACATTCTTTTTTGAGTATAATTTAGTTATTTGGCTACTAGGGTGATGCAATTGCCAAAATCTTGTATATAATTTCCCCATTATTTGTATATATATTATCATGTTTTGGAAAAAACCAAAAAGAGTTTTCTTTGTTTTTGAAAAGATTTTTATGGGTATTTCACTAGAAAACTCTCACAAGACCTCACTCGTCTGCTGGAGAGACCAAGAAGTTTAAAGGGCTTGTTGCACATGCTAAATGTAACCGTGATTCCTACGAAAGTGAGTTAGGATTTTCTTTTCCTTATTTTCCATTTCTTTTTAGGTAGTTTAATTCATTTTAGTTTAGTACGAGCAAAATCATGGTGTGGGGGTATTTGTTCGCATCAAAAATATGATATTTTTACTATACCATTATACTTAATTCATGCTCAAAATAAATATGAAATTAAGAATTTATTTTGTTTTTGTAGGCCTTGAAAAAGTCAGAAAAATGGAGACAAAGAATATGGAAAATACTGAATTGAGAGTTTTGGGCTCAGCTCTCACTTGACTTGGCCTGTATTCAGTCAAGGCCGATCACCAAAGATATTAAAAAAAAGAAAAATAAATTAAAACCCAAAGATCCCTACCAGGCCTTCCCATGCGTGCCTCTTACATGATCAATCACCAACCCACCCTCGTGCCTAGCATATGACCAGAACATCCCCTCCCCTTAATTCTTTCTTTGTCCTCTTCTCCTCAATCAGGCCTGATAGAAGCCTTCACCTTCTTATTGCCTTTGTCTTCTTTGCTCTCCGCATAGCACCAGCACCTCACTCGCCACCAGCATCATCATCACCACCATCCACTATCCTCACGAGTCATAAATCTTTTAGCTTGTGTCCTCTTTAATTCTAATATGAGTTTAGCTTCCTTAGAGTTTTGTTGATGATTAGACATATATTAGTAGGCTATGTTAGTTACTACTTAAACCTTAGTTATACAAATAATGTGAATGATTGGTATTTACTCTCTGAGAGTAAATTTTTTATTTATATTTAGGCATAAATCTTTTAGCTTTTACTTATTAGATTTTGTAAATAGCTCATGTTAATTTAGGATAATTGTGGCCTAATTTCACCCCATCCTTGAGGAGACGACCCGTAAGCAATACAACGATGAGTTGTGCACTTACGGCATTTATATTTTAGCTTAAAAATTTTGTAAAGTGGCTAGGGGAAGTAAGGAATGGTAATAGAGCTTCCTTGGCTGACATCCAAGATAAGATCCTCTATGCAGCTAAACTTAGGTTGCTGGGTGTGGGAACTCGCTCGAATTTTTAGTTATATGTTTTCTTTGTTTCTATTACAACATTTTTGTTTCACTCAGCACAAAAACATTTATGAATTGATAATAATGCGGAGTATGCTTCTAATTCTACTTATATTGCTGAGTTCCTAAAAACATGGCATGCTAGACATGGACATTTGAATGTGGCTTTTATGAAGCAATTAAAATAGTTGTGCTTAATTCCTAACTTATCTAAGGCTGAATGACATAAATGTTCAAGTTTGTGTAGAGGCTAAACACCCCAGGAAACCATTTAATAAATTAGTATAAAGACAATTCTATTAGAATTGATACATAATGACTTAGGGGATTTCAAAAGTACTGTGAGTCGAGGTGGTATGTAAAATGTGTTATGCAACCTTCATAAACGACCGGTCTAAGTTCACTAAATTTTGCTTACTTAGATTTAAGGATGAGGTTGAATAGATTGTTGCAAAGTACAAAATAGAGGCAGAAAATCAGTTAGAGAAAAGGATTAAGAGACTTAGGTCTGACCATGGAGGGGAATATGAAATTGAACACTCTCGAATCCATTTTGTGAAAAATGGGATAATCCATGTGATCACAACTCTTTACGCGCCTCTGCAAAATTAGATAACTGAAACAAAGAATTGGACCGTTAAAGATATGATGAATGTCATACTTATTGGCTCTAGTTTACCTACCAATATGTGGGGGGCGACTATTCTTTCTACATGTCATGTTCTTAACAAAATACCTCATAAGAAAGTAAACAAGACTCCTTATAAAATGTGGTAGCCACATGCTCCCAATCTGAATTACCTTAAAGTGAGGGATTGGCTAGTCACAGTCGGTATACCAGACCCTTAAAGGAGGAAGAGAGGTCTAGAAAGTGTTGATTTTGTTTTCAATGGCTATGCTCAAAATAGTGTTATTTATAGATTTATTCTTATTCATGAAAATGGTGTGTTTGGTCCTATTCATGAATTTATAGATGCTGAATTTTTTAAGAATGTGTTTCCCATAAAAACTTGTACACCTTGCATATTGCCAGCTATACCAATATTACCTGTTAGTTATCAACTAATAACAGTGAGAAAATTGAGCGTAGACGCAGCAAAAGGCCCAGAAATGAATCCTCTTTTAGCCTTGATTTTGCTACTATCTTCTTAACTCGTGAAAATGGTGATATGAATTACTTAGAGACTTGAATGAAAACTTTGTAAAAGTATTTATTTTAGAAGAGGACTGTAGAACCTGTAAGGAAGCTTTGAGTCAAATGGATTCTAAATTTTGGAATGAGGTTGTTAGTGATGAACTTGATCATATCATGTCTAATTGTACTTGGATATTAACTAATCCACCAAAGGGATGTAAGTCTTTAAGTGGCAAATACGTCTTTAAAAAGAAATTGAAGGCTAACAGGTCAATTGATAAGTTCAAAGCCAGACTTTTAATAAGAGGAAATAATGAAAAGAAATACATAGATTATTTTGGCACTTACTAACCAATGATAAAAGTTGCAACAATTAGAGCATTAATCTCCCTTGCACCATACAGGATTCACTTGTTCATCAAATGGATGTGAAAATAGCTTTCATAAATGGAGACCTAGAAGAAGAGATTTTCATGAGACGAATTGAGAGAATGATAGTTCATCAGCGTAATGTATGTAAATTGGTAAAATCTTTATATAGTCTAAAACAAGCACCAAAAATAGTGGTGTGAGAAATTTGATAAAACACTTTTGTCATATGGTTTTGTGCTTAATAAATCTAATTCATGTGTGCACTTAAATTTGATGAGCATGATGTTGTCATTTTATGCTTATAGGTTGACAACTAGAAGTGATAATACTAACTAAGAATTTCCTGAATTCTAAGTTTGAAATGAAGGATCTTGGTGAAGCTTATTTGACCCTTATAGTCAAAGTGAAAAAATATGAATTTGCTTTTCCCTTAATCAATCTCATTATATTGAAAAGATTTTGAGAAAATTTAATCACTTTAACATAGACCCTTTGAAAATAGCGTATGATTCTAGTACATGCTTCAAATAGAATAAAGGAATCCAGCTGCGTAATTATAATATGCTAAGATTATATGCAGTGTCATGTTTTAATGAGTTATACTAGACTGGACATTACTTATGTTGTTAGTCAATTAAGTTGGTATGTACATAATCCTAGTTGAGAACATTAGAATGCTCAGCTTAGATATCCAAGAGCGCTATGAATTGGGGCTTACAATATGGTTACCCTTCAAAAGGTTGAGGGATACACTAATGTAAACTAGGTCATAGGAAATGATGAAATAAACTCGACCAGTGGTCATGTGTTTACC
This sequence comes from Carnegiea gigantea, assembly GCA_029747015.1. Lineage (NCBI taxonomy): Eukaryota > Viridiplantae > Streptophyta > Magnoliopsida > Caryophyllales > Cactaceae > Carnegiea > Carnegiea gigantea. The sequence goes on along the minus strand of JAKOGI010000349.1, from coordinate 151,861 downwards.
TTAACTAGAGGAGGCAAATCAACCAAACAATCATACTGCTAATTAAACTATAGAATCTGACTTTGTTGTTCTTGAATTGGCAAGTAAGGAAGCAAATGGCTAAGGGAGTTGCGAGTGAACAAGCCATTATGTAGTAAGCCAATTCCACCAGTTTCTTTGTGTTGTGATAATCAGGCCTCGACTGTAGTGGAAAAGAATAGTGTGTACACCCAAAAAGAAGACACATTCGCTTGAGACACAATATTATGAGAAATCGCATTAGGAATGGAGATATATCTTTAAATTATGTAAAGTTAAAGAGGAATTTAGCTAACCCTCTAACGAAGGGCCTTTGTAAGAGAATGATTATTAAACATCGAGGGGATAGGGCTAATGCCCATTGCATGAATTTATGAATAGTGAAGCCCAACCCTTTGGGGTTCAATAGGTCAACTAAAATTATAGAATAAATTCAATAAAGGCACTAGAAATGTTATTCATCCCTATGATGATTTGTTGTGTAAATCTTGATATATGAATTCAATGAATGAGATAGGGGATGAGTTAGACTCATAACGGATCCATGGCCTTCTGGCGGTATATGGAGATAGCACATACTTGATGGATTAACCTACTTTGGTGTGAACGTGAGTTTCCTTCTTTGAGAGTGTGGGATACTCTCTACAGCACTATTGAGCGTTCATAAAAGGGCATAGAGCTATTAAAAGTGCCAAATGATTGTATAAACATAATCAATACGTGAGACAAGGTGAGTGAACTAGTGGTAGACATCACATTTTCTATCGAAGTTCTAGTTTCCTTAACAAGTAGTGATTTGATACTATAGTGACTCGGGACTAAGTTCAAGTCCGAGCACTGACACTTAAACCTTTCTCCTTTTGCTCATCCATGTTTTAAGCAAAAATTCATTTTTTTTAAAAATTTGTGTTATGTGGGAAATATGGACTTTGATACAAAATTTTAAAGTTTTGGGAGGCTTGCAAATGGAAAATAAGAAAGTGAAACTCTTATCCCATAAAGGAAGAAGAGAGAGAGAGAGAGAGAGAGAGTGTGTGTGTGTGTGTGTGTGTTTTTTCGTTTATACCTCTACCTACATAGAACCCTTAAATAATGTTTGGGTTCAAAGCATGGATGGGTTGGTAAACATGCACATACGCACCGACTGCATAAGGCATAGGGCATAGGGCGTGTCGCGAAGTAGTGTGGTGTGGTGATATATAAAAAATATATATTTGTACATAAAATCAGTCTAAAAGTTTTAAAAAGTATTAGACTGATGTCGGCAAATATTTTGTTACCTTTCGAGAGTTTATTTTGTAATCGTTAATAACTTATCTCTTGCCCTTTAATTATAGGTTTAGTTTTAGCTCTTCTATTTGCTTCCTTCTATGGTTAAAAATTTTCCTATAGAATAGGCTCCTCTTCATTCAGAAAACACACACAAACGTTTTAGATCTCCTCTTACTAAATTCTCTCATAAAATCTTGGGTGCTCGAATTTTTCTTGTTTCCACTCGGTTCTCCTCAAGTGCACGAGGATAGCCAGGGCCATGTAGCCCAGAGTTGAACCACTAACGAGTAGCAACTATATCAAGAGTTGGGTGTAACTAATCCTCCAACAAGTGGTTCGAACTAAGCCACGAGAATTTGTGATAAACTTGTTCTCGTTTATTGCTTGTGCTTGGTTGTGTGACTTCTATCTTACATTATTAAGCATTTCCTAGTGTTTCAACTTCTAACACTTGAAGTAAAAAAACATTCTATTTTCAAAATGCATTTCTTTATGTGACACATTAGACACCACAACCAATAAAGGTGAAATCATAAATAAATATGTAATAATCAGAGAAATGTTCAACAAGATATTAGAATTATCAACATACATATCATTAGTGGCCATATAGGTGATGGCAATGAAGATTTTGGCTACATGAATAAGAGAAAGAGACAGAGAAAGAGAGAGAGGGGGGGAGAGAGAGAGAGAGAGAAAGAGAGAGACACTTAGGCACATGTAAGCAGCTAATGGGTAGGAGATATAGGTTACATATATAGACATTTTTTTTGATGTGAATAAGGCACAAAGGATGATATAGGCGGGATTTAAACCTAGGTCTCTGATAATGACTCTCAGAGACTGTACCAATTAGGTTAATTAACACCTACTTATATATAGACATATTAGAAGATGTATATATACCCTTAGCTACACATGTGATAGGACTTACACTTGTAGTAACTAGAGTGACAGTAGTTACCACGTGGGTGTGAGTAAGCATGTTCAGAAGTAAAAAGCTATAGGTGAGCTATTCTGGGTACCCACCCAAAAAATTGAGAACCGGTCAAATCATTTCCTAACCTTTGAGAATCGAACTAAGAACCTCAGGTTCTGGTTCCAATTCCAAGGTACCCTCTACGACTAATGTTGAAATTTTACATCTAATAAATTAAATTTTTTATTTATTTGTAGTGGGAGAGAGGGTGTTCGATCTTATCCTAACTTCTTCTTTTAAGTTTACACAGAAAGAAAGTTAATTTATTAAGTTTCTATTTTTTTAAATCTTAGTTACTTGACAAATACAATGATTTATTATCCAATTAATAGCAAAAATTAATTGATACTGCATTAAATTCAGTATTTGAAGAGTCATTTTGTAGAGGAAAGAAACAAATAGAAAAGGAATAGAGAAACAAAAGAAAATGTATTAAAAAATCAAAAATTATACATTTTTCCTTTATCTAAACTGGTTTCGGATTATTTTTTGAGAACCAGAATCAAAACTAATTGCACTGATTCCTCTTTTATATTAACCAAAACCGGAATCATTTAACTGGTTCCACGTAGCTTTAAGGTACTTGAGAATCTTGCTTAACCCTATTAAAATTCATCAAACTTTGATAGGGGAATATACTAACATAAAATATTTTTGTCGACAGCTGCACGGGGTTGTTGATATTTCTCACCTTGTTTATGACATAACTAGTAAGGAGGACTTACTGATATTTCTAACCTCCTTTATGAACATGACTAGTAACAAGGGCCTGCCTTGCACGAACTTGCTCTAAATTACACAGTTCGCTTGAAAAATTATTTTCCTTTGTAAAATGATATGTTTTGAAAAAGTTAACTCTTTCGATAAGTTAAGAGTGTGTGCGAACATACGGTGCTATTTACGTTAGTGCTATTACTCAATGATTAAAAAAGAAAATATTCCAATATTGTTAGAGCGTTACTCTTTCCATCTCATTCATCATGTTAAAAACATTCATTTTTTAATCCCATTTATATTAATTGAAAATCCTATTCAACAATATCAAATACAGTTCATAATTGACTTTCTATTTTTTTAAAGTTTGACTGCGAATACAAGATGAAAGAAGTAAAAGAAAAAGTCTACCTTATGATTCATAAATTGTGATGTTAGGCAAATGAAAAGCTATGAAAGCATAATATTAATAATGATATCGTTATATGTTAGTTTTTGAAAAAAAAATTCTACATTAATATCTCATAAGGGAATATATTTTACGAATTAAATTTGGTAACAACATATTTGACTCAATAATAATATAAAAACACAACACTTATTCGATATTTGACAGAAAAAGATAGAGAGACGCGATACAATAGAAAAATGCCCAAAACATGTTAGGCTAATTTGTAGTGGCCTAGGGAGTATTTTTTGGGACAGTTAGGTGTCAATTTAAGTGGTACCCACACAGTTAGGTTTTTTTTTTTTTTGGGATGTGGTATTGTAGGGGGAGGAGGTGGGGATGAATTGCCAAAAATACCCTTGATAATTAACTTTCATTTTGAAAATTATTTCGTTGGTCATGCTTTGTGTTTCCTTTGGTGGAACAGTTAATGTGGAGAGGGTAACCGAGGAGAGAAAAGCAGCTGGGGAAGAAGGGGATGACCAACTATTGAGGACGACTTCGAAAGTGAGGAAGAAGGTGTCGACAGAGGGAAAGAGGTGTCGGCAGAGGGAAATGAGCATTTTTTTGTAGTGAAGCTTGGTGTTTGGCTTTAGTTGGCAGTGGTGGTTGACGGTGGGGGGAGGTGACAAGGGCGCATTGTACCCTTTGTGTGAGTGGAGTTCAGCGGCAAGGCGAGTGGGTGGTAAAGTAAGGAGCATCTAGTAGTGAGAGGGAAGTTCTTGATCTCCAATTTAATTTGTGTTTTTTTTTTTTTTTGGTTTTTGTGATAAATTCAGGATGTTAATGTTTAGGATGTGTTGATGAGAAATTGAGGGTTTGAAGTGTTTGTCTTGAAATTAGAGGGGGGGAAGTGGGTGATAATGTTGGATAATGGGAGTTGCGTATTTGGTGTGTTGGGTAAAGGTTGAGTGGTAAGGGGGCATTTTGGGGGTAATTAACTATGGAATTTGTGGTTGTTTGTTTATTTTAATTATTTTAGCACTTTAATGGTTTGTTTCATGAGAAGTGTAAGTGAATAACACGGGATAGTTCTATGCAGTTCAGTGGATACATTTCAATGAACTACAGGTGAATCCCGGGATATTTTTATGTAGTTGAGTGCATTGTAATATTTAACCTATAGGTAAGTAACTCTGGATAGTTATCTGCAATTGAGTGGATATAATCTGCTTAACTGCAAGAATACAATTTAGGATACTTATCTGTAATTGAGTGGATTAGATCTTGTGCACAACATGTCAGTAACCCAGGGTATTTGTATATAGTTGACTACATTGCATACTTTGAACTTCAGGTAAGTAACCCTGGATAGTTATCTATAGTTAAGAGGATACTCTACTGCAGGTGTGCAACATGGGATACTTATCTACAGTTGACCGTATAAGGTCATATAAACAGCAGTCAATAACCCGGAATATTTGTTTGTAATATGGGTGGTATTTGGCTTTGTTGTTGAAGTAACTATGCTATGCGTTTTGATAGATTATAGTGTGTTATCCTAATGTACTTGGTTGTATGATTTTGGAATAGCATGGTTGGTATCGATTCGGGCAAGTTGTTATTGAGATAATGTGCAAATAGTTGGAGTGCTGGTATGTGGGTTTTGTATGTGTATGTGTGATTGAGACAATGTCCATATGGTGGCTAATGATCATTAATATTCTGGGATATGTAGTCAGTACCCCTCAATGTATAAAGCATATCCTAGGATCTAGATTAGCTTAGGCAGTTGTTTGTTTGGGATGTTTGTTCCTTGGTTGTTGCTAAGTGTTTGCTATCAATGTGGTCAGTATCCCCTCAATGATCATTAATATCCCGGGATAATTTTTGTGTATGTAATGTGTGAATGCAATTAGGAATAATAAAGTTGCAAAGTATGAGTGCTCGTTATGGTGAGAAAAAAGAAACTTTAAGGAAGGTGGAGTCCATAAAGAGACAGTAGCGATCGCCGACTCTAGAAGAAGAGGAGTGCTAGGGTTCAAGTTCAGGAAGCGACTATATTCATGAGGACGTTACGGGAGATAGTTATGGTAATGCCTCTTTCACGGAGAAGGGTGATGTTGGTTTGCATTGTGCTAAGAAGATAGAGAGTAGTAAAAGAAAGTTTGATGACAAGAAGAGGGTACCTAATGAGGGGAAGGGAAGATATAAGAGGGGTAGGGTAGCAGGGGATGGGATTGTGATTAGGGATGACCCTGGGGTGGGGTGCTTGTAGGTCTTGATCATATCTTACATGGGAGGGTGATATTGGATATAATAGTTGACTTTGTAAGTAGGTTAGGACTTGTACATGTGAAAGCTATTAAGCGAACGATATTGAAGTCTGTTCTATAATATTGCTCGTTTGGTCTCCGGAGAGAGTCGATCCTTGCACTTGTTAGGTGATGGGTTCCAAGTGGGAGGGCATTTAGGATAGAGGGGAGGCTTGTCCCATTTACTGTATTTGATGTGACGTCATAACTTGTCCTTCGGCGATTGAGAGGAGGGTAGAGTTTGATGGTGAGCAGGTTAGTGGTGATTTATAGAGGATGGTAAGGGACCGCATGGTGAAATAGTAGTGGCCAAAAGAGGTAAGTGGAAGTTTCAAAAAGAAGGGAGGAGAAGTATTTTATGGAATGACATTCATGCAATGTCTAAGTTGTGCAATAAGAATAGTGAAGAAGATATCATCGCGGTGTGCATGCGGTTGTTTGTCTGCATGGTTCTTAGCAGATTGTTCTTTTTGCGGACACTGTATGGTGTTGCATGGTCTATGAAGAAATATGCGAATGATGTGTAGGATTTAGGGGAGTATATATGGTCAGATGCAATTTGGCAGTCCTTGTGTAATCATTGGATGAGCTCCAGTTGAAGTTATTGGGACCTATCAATGATGTGTAGCTGAATGGTTGTGCCATCCTTCTTGAGGTATGCAGATATTCATTTCTGTACTTGTATATATGTGTGCAATTGCGTCTCTACATGTACATGTATTAATGTTAGTGAATGACGACGGTGCATGTTCACGTATCGTGACGCAGTAATGACTGGTTGTGGAAATGGGGGTACTAATTGTAATAGCCCAATCCTAAATTATGTTTATTTATTTAATTACCTCATGTTAATAATTTTCTCATATTTATTTATTGCATTTCATCATTTCGGTGGAAAATAATAATAATAATAATAATTTCATTTGGGCCCTCACTTGGCAATTCGGGTTTTATTTGCTTATTTAATTATTAACTAAAACTTCAGAGGAATTGATAGTAGGCTCTAACAAGTTTAATCTAAGTAATTTATTTTGTTTTCCGTAATATTACAAAATTTTAATTTTGAGTTACGCAAAAACATTATTATTTCGAAACGTTTTATTCACGAACCAAACTTATTTCGGCCCAATTTGAAGCCCAACAAGTTTGCATATTAACCTAGCTAATTACCATGAGTTAAGTTTATCCATGGTTAGCTAAAAGTCATTTTTGAAGATAAAAATTCAGCCAGGCATGTAGATTAGTCAAAAAAATGCAATCAAGACACAAACCTCATCTCTCTCCCTCCCCTCTCTAACCCCACCGCCAACCCAGCTACAGCCACTGTTCTGGTGTTTTCCAGCAAGTTTTCGGCCAGCTTTGGCTGCCTCCGACTCCCCCCTGACACCCTAGTATCACTAGCTACCATCCTCCATCCTCAAACCCACCAAACATGACATCCATCTCTACTTTTTTTAAAGTTTAATGTGAGTAACCCTAAGCTTGTTTTCTTTAGATTTTTTATTTTGATTGTTGTTTATTTTGATTTGAGTTTTGATCATGTTTTTCGGATGGAAACAAGAGCTATTTTGATGTTTTTAATTGTTGATTGAGTTTGGATCATGCTAAGGTTTAGGGTTATTCATGAGCATGCAAGCTTAAGGTGGTAAGTATGTGTTTCTGAGATTGTTTGTTTTGATTTAGTGGCTTTAATCTCTAATAATATTTATGAGGGTGTTTTTAGTGATCTTGGATGAGATGAAAGGAAAGTAAGTTGGCCAAAAGTTAGGGTTTTAATGATCATACAAGGTTTAGCTTTCCTTTAATAGCAAGCATGTCATTTGTGTATATGATTGAGAAATGAGTCTTTGATGTATATGATTATAAAGTGAAATTGAGTATGGTGGCTTTGTATGGTGATGGGAAGGACCAAAACTTCATCACATGATTTTAAGGAGTGATTTTAGATGAGGATTTGGGTGAAAAGAGAGGAGAAAGCAATGACAGTGAGGGCTGAAAAATGACAGAAAACAGGGGACGCTTTGTCAATAAACTGGTAATGATCGGCCTTATCAAAACTTATGATTTTTGATGGGTAGATAGATCAGTGAGTTAGCTTTCAAATACCTTTTGAATTGCCTCAATCCGAGGTCTAGGGAAAACGTTATGGCTATTTTAATAGAACTGTATAGGCTGGACCAAAACTGGTACACTTGTGTTCTAGCCCCATTTTGGGAACCCTATTATAGGAATCATATTTTGTGCTATAAATGAATGTTTTTTGGGACTTCTTAAGCTTTCTATATTAGGGAATTATGTCTCAAATGGAGATCGAGAGATTAGGTTGTGAGTCATTTACTTTAGCCCCTATTACGCCCTTACTTTTCTTTTACTAAAGAATTAACTATGAAAATAAATACATTTGCTAACTATAGGTTCCTATAACAATATTTTTATACAGAATCAGGCCTAATCTATTGTTTCCTCCACTTTTGTCCATAATCATACTTAATGACATTTTATTAAAAGTCTCAGGTACGTTCATTATATGTATCTTTCGAAATCAGCACGTATTTATCAAAATTACAGTGTTTCGTAAATGCATCAATAAATCAGTTTAATTAGTAGTTTATCACATAATTAGTGACCCCACCATTTATCAGTTGCAGGGCATTGCCCTTCAGTTACCCACGTGGCTTCAGGCCAGGTCCCTAGATCGGCTTGGCAGGTGCATACCTATCTTCAAATCGTAACAGTTACCAAGGGTCCATTATCAGATAATAATTAGCAATGTAATTTTATATTCATCTCATCCCCTATTTTTAATAAAAATGAATTACAATGCGGACCCAATCAGTTTTTCAATGTGCAGTTAACAATACAGAAATGCATGTACAGAGCTTCAGCTCACTGTTCGAAATGTTTTCATATTTTGTTTTAGGGAAATGCTCAGTGAATCGCCCTCTAGCTGGCAGGCCGACTGGAGAAGATAAGTAAGCAGGAATGTCTAAAAGGAATAGTGGTGTTTTAGTACTGAAATATTTTGAGCACTGTATTGTGAGATATTTTGATGTTAGAACTATATACTCTGCTAAAAAGTTACTATATTTTGATATAAACTATGAGATTGTGAGTTACTGTTGATGTTAGATTGATGGTTTGCCTTTACAAATGTCGTGTGGTGGTAATGTTGTTCAGCTTGGTTATGTTTAATTATTTTTAAGTCAAACCTTGTCCTTTTTGGACGGCGGTAACGCCCCGATCATTTGGGATATCACTACTAATTGATAATGTTACTTGTGAGAACGCAATAGTGAATTATGTACACTTGGGGTGTTACAGATTTAGTATCAGAGTAGGTATTGATTTTCTTGATGGGATACGGAGCATGGAGTTTAGATTTAGGATGGTCAGAAGGGTTATTATTAAGGAATATCACATGCTATTAGAGACTTATGTTATTAGAAATGCATATTGCTTATCTTCTATATGCCCCTCATTTGTATTTTCCTTGTTAGATGGATCTCTACGTAGTCAACATGACGCCTGGGACATCTGTTGCCACTCATGTTTCACTGTTGCATGCTAGCATGATAGCTCATGCACAAGACCCTTTCCCCGAGTTTTGTAACATCACAGTCCGTGTAAACAGATTGTTATAGTCCTTACCCACGGTTGATCCGTGGGTAGAGTTCAGGCTCCGTTATCATCATTTCATGATGACGGGGAACCCAGGTTGGGACAGACCTGGGTTTCAGGTCTGGGCGGCTTGGGCGACTATCACCTCGGAGTTGATGTTGCTTGAGGAGTTCGCGCAGAGGGGGATTACCATGGAGACTCTTCATCATGCCTTTCCTTTGCACCAAGCACATCCCATGCCTGTGCCACCTACACCAGCATAGGGACCACCATCGCCGCCCGTAGGTGGTCGTGGATCTCCCTGATACACCGGAGATTGTGGTACTTAGTTTTGATGATGAGCCCATTGAGGGTTTTGAGGGCGAGGATAATCCAGAGGAGGATCAGGAGATTGATGAGATAGTTGAGGAGTAGCAGATGGATCAGGAGGTCGATGAGGCAGTGGAAGAGCAGTAGGTTGATCAGGAGGTTGACGAGGTAGAGTTAGGGGTATCGGACAACAGCTTCGACTTAGGCGAGGAGCCGGAGGATACGTCCAACCCATATTACGATCTGTCTAGGGATCGTGAGGTTGTTTCAGGTGTGGATTTGAGTAGGTCACATTTTGAGCCCTACATGTATGCAGTATGGTCAGATTGGATAGTTGCATTTTGTGTAGCATATGACATTGTATATAGTTAGTCAAATCCTTCTGACCATGATGACATGATCCATTTATCTTTTTGGACATGTGACGGATCTAGTGACTGGGGGCTAGTTAGTGCTTGGGGTTGGGGTAGGAGTCAGAGCTAATTTTGCTTAGTTAGTTAGATGTGATATGTTTTTTGATTATGTATGTAACCAAGCAGTTATGAAATGATATAAAGAAGCTTTGGGTTCTGTTTTAAATAATATTTGAGCCATATTAAATATATTTGTTGGGCATGCTTATCTTATATGTTTGGGTATTTCAGTGAATGAATTGCTTCGTTTGATGTATGATCAGAATGTCTGAATTAGTGCAAAACAATACGGAGACTCATATAGAGGATAACTCGGATCATAGTCAAGGATCGGGTGAACAAGCCTCACATCATGTGCCACCAAATTTTGCCCAAATGTCACTAATTCCCCCTGAGTTTGTTAACAACATTGGGGACCCGAACTACTGGCCGACCTTAGTACCTAAGTTGATGAAGCGGATTCCCCAAGTACCTACTGAAATCCCTCCTAAAGATGATAAATTAGCAGATAGGGCAGCAGGACACAACCCTAAAGTGTATGATGGAAATTATGATCCAGTAGTATTGGAAGAATGGGTAAGGGGAATTGAGAAAATCTTTACAGTGGTAGAGGTGCCAGAAGAGAAGAAAGTAAACATTAAGACGTATTTTATTTGATTGGTTGAGCTGATATTTAGTGGAACACTATTAAGGATAAGCTCGTGGGGCCTAAATTCACCTGGAGTAAATTTCTGGGTGAGTTGAGGGCAAAATTTTACCTAATTGTGGTCCAAAGATAACAGGAGAGAGTTTATGGAGCTGAAGATGAGTGATAACATGATTGTGATGCAATATGCTAGTAAGTTCATAAAACTATCCAAGTTTGTCCCTAAATTTGTGTCATTTGAAAGGTTAAAGATTAGAAGGTTCGAAGAGGGTTTAGCCTTCTATATTCAAAATCAGTTAGCTAGGCAACCAATCTTGACTTATCAAGAGCTACATGAATGAGCCCCTGAAGTGGAGCGAAAGAAGGCAGAGTTGAGGGCCCTGAAACCGATCAACCAAAAGAGAAAAGGGATTGAGCTAAGAACTCCGAGTGAGAGCGTGAACCAAAAGAAACCTTCTCCCACTCCTCCCAATAGCCGCTCTATAAGCTCAGCAGAGCCCTATGGAAAATGCAAAAGAACAAATCACACCACCCCTGAGTGTCGAGTAGGAACCAACAAATGCATGTGGTGTGCAAGCCCAGAGCACCTCATTGCTGCCTGCTAAGGAAGTCTGAAAGTAGTGGATAAGGGTGCAGTAAAACCCTTAGTCCCACCTCGCCAAGGGGCCCCACCACCAAGGCCTGTACCAGTAGGATGGGCATATGTAATGAGCAAGAAGGAAGCTGCTTTCTTTGGTACGGTAGTTGCTGGAACTCTCCTTTTAAATTCGAAGCCATTTTGTGTATTATTTAATTCGGGTGCTACTCATTCATTTATATCCACCCGATCTGCTATGTAATTAAACCTAGAGTGTAGGAGGATGGAAACCAATTATAGGATCAAGTTACCCAATGATTGTGTGATTGAGTGCCCCATCTCCTCTAAACTTGCTCCTATTTCGATTGGTGGAACTACCTTTCCTGTGGATTTGATTCAATTTGATTTGTCTAATTTTGATATCATTTTGGGAATGAATTGGTTACACACTTATGGAGCTAAGATTGACTGTGAAGATCTTAAGGTTATTTTAAAGGATGAAAAAGGGCGAACAGCATGTTTCCATGGGCAGAGAGAGGAAAAATCTTGTCCCTTGATTTCTGCTATGAAAGCAAGAAAGCTGTTATGTCAGGGGTATATTGGATATTGGTTTTATGCCATTGACACCCAAACAAATGAGGAGAAAGTAGTAAATATTCTAGTGGTTTGTGAATTTAAAAATGTTTTTCCTGAGGAGTTACTAGGATGACCCTCATAAAGGGAAATTGATTTCGGAATTTAATTAATCCTTGGTACCTCACCGATCTCCAAAACCCCATATCATATAGTCCTAACTGAGCTTAAGAAGCTGAAGATTCAGTTAGATGAGCTGTTACAAAAGAGATTTATCATATCAAGTGTATCACGATGGGGTGCTCTAGTATTGTTCGTAAAGAAAAAGTACTACATGCCCGGAGTACAAGGGTTTACATCTCAAAAACAAACAATTCAAGCTAAAAGAATGGCATACCAATCAGATGGGTGGCTCATATGACCATACATATCTAAATGCATTGGAACACCTTTAACTTGTTGTAAAAAAAATCACCCTCGAATCTGACGCTTGAGATCAAATTATATACACATTGTATGGATCCATCTGACAAAGAAGAATATTGTCATCATAATCTGATACACATTCCATACAATTTTCCAATGATATCATAATAATCTTCATTCCTCACTAACCAACTTTCTTAGTATCTTAACTCCATAATCCATATCCCATAAAGAAAATCTCAACCTGGCTCTGATACCAAATCTGTAACGCCCCAAATTAAACATATTTCACTATTTATATCCTCCTTCATAAATCCCTTAATAATAATCTAGATAACCCAATGATAGGGGCATTACCGCCGTCTAAAAGGATAAGGCTTGAAACATGAGTGCTATAAATAATATAGCTAAGCATAACCTCAAACATATACACTCACATCAAGTGTTAACCAATGAAGGGTTTATAAACCATAGTAAAATAAATTACTATATAGTCTACATCTTCATCCACAGAAAAATTCAATATACAGCGTTAAGGTATGTATATACTGCATTACTTCTGATCCACCTGGATTTTCTTGCTTCACTTATTCTCTTTAGCTGATTTGTTAGCATGAGGGCAATTCTCTGAGCATTTGCCTAAAACAAAATATGAAAATATTTCGAACTGTGAGTCGAAGCTCAGTACATGCATTCCTGAATTGTTAAATGATCATTGAAACACTAGTTGGGCCCGCTTTGCAATTCATATTAAGTTAAAAACAGTGAATGAGATAAATGTAAAACTGCATTGCTAGTTATTATCTGATAGTGAACCCCTTGATACTGTTACGATCTATGGATAGGTATACACCTGCCAAGCCGATTGGGGACCTGGCCTGAAGCCGCGCGGGTAACTGAAGGGCGTAAGCCCTATAGATGATAACTGACGGGGTCACTAATTAACTGATAAATCACTGTATAAATTGATTCATTGATATACTTACCAAACATGATACTTTGATAAATAAACTTTGATTTATAAAGATATAGGCAATGGACGTACCTGAAGTCTTTAAAATGATATTTCACTTGATAATACTTATGCACAATGAAAATGATAAACTAGGCCTCAACTTTGTTTCATAAATGTCACTGTAAGTATATGTAGTCAGTAAATGATCCTTACTCGCATAATTAAGTAAGTAAAAGCAGGTGTAATAGAAATTGAGTAATGAAATGGGATACATAACTTGTGCATTTCAATATAATAAACTGATTTTGATTCAATATAAGACAAGTTAAACCAAAATGAACTGATTTAAATCAGTTAAGGTCATTGAACTTGAAATATAATAAATTGAAGCAAAATAGACTAAATGGAAATGATTAAGGTGATAATGAAAAGGATTGTAATTGATATAAATGAAATATGGGTTTCTTATATTTCTAAAATGGATAATGAAAAGTGTGATGCTTCTGAAATAGATAATAGAATGGTTAATGCTTCTTAAATAGGTGACAAATGGTTTATGCCATAAGGGGTGCTGTGAGGTTCATAAAAACTCATATAACACCCTAACTTGGTCCAAAGGACACTGATTTTGAGTTATTACTCCGCTTACTTCCCAAATTTCATTTTCATGCTCACTTAACTCGGTTCTCAAACATAAGTAAGCTTCTATGCAATAACAAACTTGTTGAACTCACTACAATTTGTAATTTCCTTGCAATACCCATAATTGTATAGAAACTTCTGAAAATATTTCCAAATGTCTCGATTTCTGCATTCACTCATGTTACCGTTTGATAGTCTGCATTAGAAAATCCATATCTTTCGCTCTCAACCTCCAAATAAAATGTAAAACCCCAATATAAAAAGCTCATAATGTCCACTAAAATATTCATTCAGGACACCAAGTATGATTCCCACAGTAAGGTCCCTAAAATTAGAGTAGAACACAAACATGCATCATTTCAGTCCAATTTGCGCAGTCGTAGAAAAACGACCATAACTTTTTCCACAGAACTCGGATTAAGGTGATTTAAAAGGCATTTGAAAGATAACTCATTGATCTATCCACACATCAAAAATCACAATTTTTTAGTAACCCAATAAATACCAGTTTTTCCGTAAAGTTACTATTCCAGTTCAGTTCCCAGTTTCAATGTATTCTGCACAGTCTTGAGTAAATTTGTCATAACTATGTCCACACAACTCAAAATTGAGTAATTCCAAATCCTATTGAAAGCTAACTCATCAAGATATCACTACACCAAAAAGCATGAATTTTGGATGTGCCAAACAGTACCAGTTTAATCCCGAATTCAGCCCTGTTTCAGGTGTGTTTACAGCTCACTAATAACATCTTTGCAATCTTTTTTTCACATAACCACCCACTAAAATCACTCCATAACTTATATAAATCAGCATAAACATTACCCTAATCATTTATGATGATAAAGATCTCCAAATCAAATACAAAATAAACCAAATCCATCTCTTTAACTTAAGCTTGCTTGTTGATGCACAATTTCAATCTTTACTTGCTCTCAAGCATAATCAACAACCAAAATATCAAATAACACTTGTTTATATCAAAATACCATGATCCATAACCAAATCCAACATAAAAAATCAAAAATCAAACTTGATTAGACTAGGATTTACCTCACTTTGAGCTTGAATACAAGAGAGTGGAGATGGTGTTTGATGTTTGTGAGAGGTGTAGGTGTGGCTGGTGGTTGACGGGGTAGTGGCCGGCCGGCTGGTGGTGGTGGCTGGTGGATGTGGTGGTGGCAGCAAGGGCTGCCCATGGGGGTAGAGAAATGGATAGGAAAGTGAGAGGAAAGAGAGAGGAAGAGAGAGGAAGACTAGTCTTGCCTTTAGTCTTCCTTTGCAAGCTTAGTTTACTTGGATGAAAATCATCCAAGTAAACTTGGCTGAGATTGTAACTCCCAAAACAAATATCTTGCTCATTGTACTTAGGGTCTAATGATGGTAATTAGTGAAGCAAATGGATTAGAAACTTGTTGGGTGAAATTGGCCTTAAATGAGCTCGGGTTTGTGAAAAATCTCAAATCGGATGCGATTAATTTAATTAATTTTTTTAAAAAAATTTATTTTAAAAGTTTGAAATTAAATGTGATATCATGAAAAATAATTTAATATTTTTAAATCATAATTATTGAGGCCTAATATCAATTTTCCTGAAAAAATTATTTTCGGTAAATGAAACTCGAATTGCAAAGTGGAGCCCCAAATGAATTCTCCCAACTGGGATGATAAATGAGATAAATAAATGTGAAAAATTAATAATATAGCTTAATTAAATAAATAAACATGATTTAGGGTCGGGCTATTACAACCTTCCCCCCTTAAAGAGTTTCGTCCTCGAAACTTATGAACTTTAACTATCATGCAAGGTGATTTAAAATAAATAAAAGTACTTGGCTTTCACTTCTTGCTCAGTTTCCCAAGTAGCTTCTGGGGAGGTATGATTTGCCCAAAGCAATTTGATTTAAGGTATCTGCTTGATACTTAACTGCTTCATTTTGTGATCCCATATCTAAGTTGGATGCTCTTGAAACACAAGACCCTCAATGACTCCAATGGATTTGATTATGACAGTATGGTCAGGATTTGAAATATATTAGCTGAGTTGCAAGGTAAGGAACACGGAACATGTTATACACATGTTTGAGTTATATAAGCAGATCAGGTAGACAAGTTATGGAATTCAACCTTTCCATGAACTGATATGGTCCAAAAGATCTTGACCTCAAATTAGGTCGCAGTTCAACCTCCGTCCACCCTTAATTGGTGAGACGTTCTGAAAAACTTTATCATATACCGAAAATTCCAGGAATCTCCTTCTTTTATCAACATAACTTTTCTGTCAGTTCCAATGGTATACTTTCAAGAGTCTTTTGAGATATGCCACCATATTGACGGCTAAAGAAGACCTCCATTACCCATAAGATGATTTGTTGTCAATGTCTGCCAGCATTTTGTCCTGATGTTTAATGAAGGATTCTCTACTAGTGCTATCACACCATTGACTGCTAGGAGTTTCATACTTTCTTCAAATGCAAATGTTGGTCATGAAGCACTACAGGCGCCAACTTAGAAGAGTTGATCCATTGATATTTTTAAATGCTTGTCTATTCGTTTCAGGATGATAAAAACTGCTAAAGTTCAATCTAGTTCCAAAGGCTCCTTGAAATGCATGCCAAAACAGGCTTGAAATGTTTGATCTCTATCAGACACTATATCTGAGGGAATCCCATGACAAAGTCCATTGAAATCCCAGTTCCAACTGGAAATTTCTAAAGGTCTCAATTCACCTGCGGGGCGCTGGTGTTTTGCCTTGTTTGGCAAATAAGACCTTTATCCACATATTCTACAATTTCTATTCTCGTATTGTTTCCCAAAAATATTGCCTCAAATCTGTATACATATTGGTGCCCCTTCGGTGCACCAAATAACGAGTATTATGAGCCTCCTCTAAGATCTGCTTTCTTAAGATTTTGCTTTATTCTTTGGAGCACATGATCACTATCTTAATTCACTCTAGGCTCCTCCATTAGGGAGGGCTATAAGGTAAGTGCTGGCAGTTGAACATTTGCCTTCTAGTATGACACTAATTGAATGTGTAAGTCCTCAAGCTCTCTCAAGAAATTCAGTTGAGTAATCACTACAGTGTTCACAGTATGTTATGTCTTCCTATTCACGGTGTCTGTCACAATATTTCCAGTTCTTGGTTGATAGTGGATTTGCCACAACTGATGTTTCATGTAGATTTAGCTTTTTTTGAGTGAAGATGTACTTCACGCTTTGATGATCAGTATTGATTCTGCATGGTACCCATACAAGTAATATCTCCAAATTCTCACTGCAAAAACTACAACTGCTAACTCCATATCATGGGTAGGTAATCCTTCTCATAAGGCTTGAGTTGTTGGGAGGCATAAGCCACCAGTTTAACTTCTTGCTAACTTTATAGCTTTCTTTAACAAATTGGTTAGGGAAGATGATATTTGTCGAATCCTTTCTGAACTCGATAATTCCCTGCTGCACCCACCCAAAAAGTTTCTAGTCTCAGTGCATTGGTGGGTCTTGGCACTTCTTAATTGCTTTCATATTTGTAAATCAGCCTTTATTTCTTCCTTTAATACCATATGTTCCAAAAACACCATTACTTCAAACCAGTACTCATACTTCTTGTATTTGCTATGTAATTGATGCTCCCTCAAGGTCTGTAACACTATCCTCAAATGAACAGTATGCTCATCTTTGTCCTTAGAGTATTTCAAGACATCTTTTATGTACACCACCACCACTTGTCTAGATATGGTTTGAAACTCTATTCGTAAGATCCGTAAAAGACGCGGGCCATTAATTAGGCCAAAAAGCATCACAGTGAATTCATCATGACCCAAACATGGTCCAGAGTGTGGTTTTGGTAAATCCTCACCTCAAATCACTTTTAGATCAGACTCCTGCTCTCTGCAATTGATCAAATAAGTCATCTACTTAAGGCGATGGGTATGTATTTTTGATGGTGGTCTTGTTCAGTTCTCTGAAATCAATACATAACCTCAAGGTTCCATTCTTTTTCTTTGCAAATAGAACTAGGCATCCCATTGAAGAACATTTGGATGGTCTGATCAATATGTTACGTAATAGCTCATCTAACTGAATCTTCAGTTTTCTAAGCCCTGTTGGCGCCATACGATATGAGGTTTT
Organism: Carnegiea gigantea; assembly: GCA_029747015.1. Taxonomy (NCBI): domain Eukaryota; kingdom Viridiplantae; phylum Streptophyta; class Magnoliopsida; order Caryophyllales; family Cactaceae; genus Carnegiea; species Carnegiea gigantea. Next base: position 133,885 of record JAKOGI010000349.1, on the reverse strand, counting down.
TGAGATAGATTAGGCACCAGGGATGAATTCAATCTCATAATCAATTTCTTTTGGCAGAGCAGTCCCGGTAACTTTTCTGAAAAACTTCTCTAAACTCAAAAACTATAGGGATGTCTTCTACTTTTTCTTCCTTCAGTTGAATGTTAATAGCATAACACCAATGCACAATATATCCTTGACATAAAAGCTCACTTGGTTTCATAACAAAATTTAAAGAACAAGGTTTTTCCTCTCTTTGACCATAAAACATATTTCTCTCCCTTGTTCTTTTCTTAAAACAACCTTAAGGTCATCACAACCTATCTTGACCCCATAAGTACACAACCAGCTCATTTTCAAAATGATATCAGAGTCTGACTAGTCAAATTGAATCAGAACTTCAGGGGAAACTATCTCACCAATAATAATTGAAACAAATTTATGAGATGTAGAACACTCAATTCTATAGTCGTTGGATAACTTGATTCCATAATTGGTTGATGCTTCTTATTCTCAAGGTTCAGTTGCATGGCAGATCGTGTGAATATAAATGAATGAGTGGCAACTGAATCAATCAATAGATAAAATAGCTTCGAAATTAAAAGAGAGCTTCAGTAACTACTGCACTAGAGATGTCAGCTTCCTTCTTGCTCAACACATAAGCCTTTGCTATAGCTATGGGCCTTGAAAGTAAGAGCCCCTATCAATAGCCTTCAGTTTTTAGAAACAGGCAGTGAGGTGCTCTGGGCTACCGCACCATGTGCATTTGTCAGTTCCCACTTAGCAATCTGGAGTGTTGTGATTAGTTCTTCTGGAAATCTACTCGAAGTGAAGTCAGGCCCTAAGAGCCTATTCTTAACAATGTTCCGCCAAATATCGGTTTCACCAGTTAGATGAAATGTTCCAATGTTCACCCTGTTATCACATGGAATCTCTATTACAGTGAAAACTTTCTCCACTCCTCGAATCCATTCTTAAGGTTGCACTGGGTCATACTTTGCACTCTAGAGTTCTTTAGTTTGAATCAGCTGAAGGCATTTTTCTAAGAGGCAGTAGCCCACCAAAATTTCTCACTGACGTAATCCAAATACATGGCAAAGATTTTGGTTGTCAAACTGAAGCTTTATGCAAGTGATCTTCCATAGGAAACTTACATTGGACCAGCCAAAAAGGTAGACACATTGCATTTCCCTTCGCAATGGATTCCACTAGTTTGATAATAACCAACCTTTATACAAAGTGTAGTTAAGATCTACCTTCTATTCAAGCGTGCTACAAAATTGTTAATAGACAAAATTATCATCTATTGACATGGGTGCAACCCAATCATAATCCAGCTACTAGTAACAATTATGCTCTTAAAAAATAGGAAAAGGTGACCAGAACTGATGTAGATGTAACATGAGAGTGACTGATAATGCAACTGGATGGGGAGATGTCGTGAAGACAGAAAGATGAAGCCCCTGGTCAAAGTGAGGAGTATCCAATAGTTGATAATCCAACAAGGACAATGGCAGATGATATATTATCAAAAGGTGCAGTGAAATAGTTTCTAGAGTAATGTCTACTTCACAAATGGAGATGGAGTCAATGGACTGCTTGCAAAAGTTTGAGCAATTTAAGCAAGCCTTGAATTGCAATGGATTGAAGCAAAATGTCTCTTTTAAGTGTCATTTGTCTCTCTTATATGGGATAGTCTGTAGTCAATGGTTTCAAACTTATGTACCATAGAACAAGCCTCTCCAAAATCTTACAATTCAGGGGATACTATATCAAGAAACCCCATATAGCACACTTAGATGAAATTCTTAGGGTTACAGAAGAAAATATCTGCAATCAATGAAGCATATTGAAGTAATTGCCACTTGGATTCGAGAAGCGCACAAAATGGCACCCATATGATGAGGAAATATGAGCTCAAAATTACATGTATCTACTGACTTGAACAGTCTGTACCATCAGACTTCTAGGCTGAATTTCATTGGCCACTGGTCTCCAAATGTATTACAACATGGGCCATTGGAAAGCCTACTTTTTGAACTTTGATATAGAATAACTAAAACATCTCTATCTAATGGAATGTATGGCCTGTAAGTGGACTAAACTCAGACCTTGTGCATTAGGAGTCTGCCAACTTTGTAGACCTTGACTTGTCTAATAGTTTTGAATGACCAAATGACCTCTAATCCACTGAAACTTGATTCATATAAAAGATATCTCCTTAAACTTAAGGTCAGGATGGAAAATCCTTGCGTAAATCATATTGATTATAAACAAAGGTTACCTCAATGTCAGTCCTTATGCACTGAGCAAAACTGCTATGTTGATTGAACTTGTGTATTCCGCCCATACTTGGTTTTCCCTATATATTTAACCTCAAAATGAGTCAAGGGCATTTCATAGAACACATTTGTAACAACCCCCAACCCAAGGGCTACGAGTCTTAATGATTCTGAAATTTCTGGGTCGAAACGGATAGAGTTTCGCCTGCAAACTGGCCAATTCCCACGCCTAAAGCCTTACGTCACATCATCTGCAATGAATAGCAGTATAAAAGGATACCAGATCAAACTCAACGACTACACGCCGGAGACCACAACTCTACGGACTACACGCCCGGAGTACAAGGGTTTACATCTCCAAAATAAACAATTCAAGCTAAAAGAATGGCATACCAATCATATGGGTGGCTCATATGACCATACATATCTAAATGCATTGGAACACCTTTAACTTGTTGTAAAAAAATCACCTCAAATTTGATGCTTGAGATCAAACTATATACACATTGTATGGATCCATCTGACAAAGAAGAATATTGTCATCATAATCTGATACACATTTCATACAATTTTCCAATGATATCATAATAATCTTCATTCCTCACTAACAAACTTTCTTAGTATCTTAACTCTATAATCCATATCCCATAAAGAAAATCTCAACCTGGCTTTGATACCGAATCTGTAACGCTCCAAATTAAACATATTTCACTATTTATATCCTCCTTCATAAATCCCTTAATAATAATCTAGATAACCCAATGATAGGGGCATTACCGCCGTCCAAAAGGACAAGACTTGAAACATGAGTGCTATAAATAATATAGCTAAGCATAACCTCAAACATATACACTCACATTAAGTGTTAACCAATGAAGGGTTTATAAACCATAGTAAAATAAACCACTATATAGTCTACATCTTCATCCACAGAAGAATTCAATATACAGCGTTAAGGTATGTATATACTGCATTACTTCTGATCCACCTGGATTTCCTTACTTCACTTATTTTCTTTAGCTGATTTGTTAGCATGAGGGCAATTCTCTGAGCATTTGCCTAAAACAAAACATGAAAACATTTCGAACTGTGAGTCGAAGTTCAGTACATACATTCCTGAATTGTTAAATGATCATTGAAACACTAGTTGGGCCCGCTTTGCAATTCACGTTAAGTTAAAAACAGTGAATGAGATAAATATAAAGCTGCATTACTAGTTATTATCTGATAGTAAACCCCTTGATACTGTTACGATCTATGGATAGGTGTACACCTGCCAAGCCGATCGGGGACCTGGCCTGAAGCCGCGCGGGTAACTGAAGGCCGTAAGCCCTATAGATGATAACTGACGGGGTCAGTAATTAACTGATAAATCACTGTATAAACTGATTCATTGATATACTTACCAAACATGATACTTTGATAAATAAACTCTGATTTATAAAGATACAGGCAATGGACGTACCTGAAGTCTTTAAAATGATATTTCACTTGATAATACTTATGCACAATGGAAATGATAAACTAGGCCTCAACTCTGTTTCATAAATGTCACTGTAAGTATATGTAGTCAGTAAATGATCGTTACTCGCATGATTGAGTAAGTAAAAGTAGGTGTAATAGAAATTGAGTAATGAAATGGGATACATAACTTGTGCATTTCAATATAATAAACTGATTTTGATTCAATATAAGACAAGTTAAACCAAAATGAACTGATTTAAATCAGTTAGGATTATTGAACTTGAAATACAATAAATTGAAGCAAAATAGACCAAATGAAAATGATTGAGGTGATAATGAAAAGGATTGTAATTGATATACATGAAATATAGGTTTCTTATATTTCTAAAATGGATAATGAAAAGTGTGATGCTTCTGAAATGGATAATAGAATGGTTAATGCTTCTTAAATGCGTGACAAATGGTTTATGCCATAAGGGGTGCTGTGAGGTTCATAAAAACTCATATAACACCCTAACTTGGTCCAAAGGACACTGATTTTGAGTTGTTACTCCGCTTACTTCCCAAATTTCATTTTCATGCTCACTTAACTCGGTTCTCAAACACAAGTAAGATTCTACGCAATAACAAACTTGTTGAACTCACTACAATTTGTAATTTCCTTGCAATACCCATAATTGTATAGAAACTTCTGAAAATATTTCCAAATGTCTCGATTTCTGCATTCACTCATGTTACCGTTTGATGGTCTGCATTAGAAAATCCATATCTTTCACTCCCAGCCTCCAAATACGATGTAAATCCCCAATATGAAAAGCTCATAATGTCCACTAAAATATTTATTCGGGACACCAAGTATGATTCACACAGTAAGGTCCCTAAAATTAGAGTAGAACACAAACATGCACCATTTCAGTCCAATCTGCGCAGTCGTAGCAAAACGACCATAACATTTTCCACAGAACTCAGATTATGGCAATTCAAAAGGCATTTAAAATATAACTCATTGATCTATCCACACACAAAAAATCATAATTTTTCAGTGACCCAATCAATACCAGTTTTTCCGTAAATTTACTATTCCAGTTCAGTTCCTAGTTTCAATGTATTCTACACAGTCTTGAGTAAATTGGTCATAACTATGTCCACACAACTCAAAATTGAGTAATTCCAAATCCTATTGAAAGCTAACTCATCAAGATATCACTACACCAAAAATCATGAATTTTGGATGTACCAAACAGTACCAGTTTAATCCCGAATTCAGCCGTATTTCAGGTGCGTTTACAGCTCACTAATAACATCTTTGCAATTTTTTTTCACATAACCCCCCACTAAAATCACTCCATAACTTATATAAATCAGCATAAACATTATCCTAATCATTTATGATGATAAAGATCTCCAAATCAAATACAAAATAAACCAAATCCATCACTTTAACTTAAGCTTACTTGTTGATGCACAATTTCAATCTTTACTTGCTCTCAAGCATAATCAACAACCAAAATATCAAATAACACTTGTTTATATCAAAATACCATGATCGATAACCAAATCCAGCATAAAAAATCAAAAATCAAACTTGATTAGACTAGGATTTACCTCACTTTGAGCTTGAATACAAGAGAGTGGAGATGGTGTTTGATGTTTGTGAGAGGTGTAGGTGTGGCTGGTGGTTGACGGGGTAGTGGCCGGCCGGCTGGTGGTGGTGGCTGGTGGATGTGGTGGTGGCAGCAAGGGCTGCCCATGGGGGTAGAGAAATGGATAGGAAAGTGAGAGGAAAGAGAGAGGAAGAGAGAGGAAGACTAGTCTTGCCTTTAGTCTTCCTTTGCAAGCTTAGTTTACTTGGATGAAAATCATCCAAGTAAACTTGGCTGAGATTGTAGCTCCCAAAACAAATATCTTGCTCATTGTACTTAGGGTCTAATGATGGTAATTAGTGAAGCAAATGGATTAGAAACTTGTTAGGTGAAATTGGCCTTAAATGAGCTCGGGTTTGTGAAAAATCTCAAATCGGGTGCGATTAATTTAATTAATTTTTTTAAAAAAAATTTTAAAAGTTTGAAATTAAATGTGATATCATGAAAAATAATTTAATCTTTTTAAATCATAATTATTGAGGCCTAATATCAATTTTTCTGAAAAATTATTTTCGGTAAATGAAACTCGAATTGCAAAGTGGAGCCCCAAATGAATTCTTCCAACTGGGATGATAAATGAAATAAATAAATGTGAAAAATTAATAATATAACTTAATTAAATAAATAAACATGATTTAGGGTCGGGCTATTACAATGAGGATGGGACCCTGCGATTCCAGAATCGCCTATGTGTACCCAAAAATGAGGAATTGAGGAAACAGATCCTAGAGGAGGTTCACAATACTCACTACTCGGTGCATCCAAGTGGCATCAAGATGTACAGCGATTTAAGACAAATACTTCTAGTGGAATAATATGAAGAAGGAGGTTGCAAAATACAAAGACAGGTGTTTAACCTGCCAGAAGGTTAAAGCAGAGCATCAGTGTCCCGTGGGTGGACCACGACCCCTAGAAATTCCCACTTGAAAGTAGGCTTCAATCTCAATAGACTTCGTTATGGGATTACCCCTTTCTGCCTCAACGAAGAATGCTATATGGGTTATAGTTGATTGGCTTACCAAGTCGGCCTATTTTCTGCCAATTAGGGATACTTGGGGAGTTGAAAAACTAGCCCAACTGTATGTTACGAAGATAGTCCGCCTGTATGGGATTCCCTTAGACATAGCATCAGACAGGGATCAAAGATTTCAACCCCGTTTTTGGCAAGTACTTTAAAAAGCCTCTGAGACCAAATTGAACTTTAGTAGCTCTTATCACCCTGAGACAGATGGGCAAACTGAAAGAGTGAATCAAATTCTAGAGGACATGTTAAGAGCATGTACATTGGAGTTCTAAGGGAAGTAGGAAGACGATCTACCACTGGTGGAGTTCTTGTATAACAATAGCTATCAATCCACTATCAAAATGGCCCTGTTTGAGGCTTTATACGGGAGAAAATGTAGAACCCTACTATGCTCGAGTGAGTTGGGTAAGGCCTTGATCATAGGTCCTGAAATGAACCAGGAAACCATTGAAATAATAAGAAAGATTCGGGAGCATATTAGGATTGCCCAGAGTCAGCAAAAGAGTTATGCAAACAAAAGAATAAGGCCTTTGGAGGCGATAAAGTTTTTCTGAAAATTTCGCCAACCAGAGGTATCAAGAGGTTCAAAGTATGAGGCAAATTGAGTCCAAAATAGATTGAACCTTGTGAAATCATTGAAAAGTTAAATCCTATAGCATATTGACTGGCTCTGCCAGAACTAGAACACATGCATAACATGTTTCACATCTCTCAGCTTAGGAAGTATATTCGAGATCCGGACCATACTATTATATCTGAACCTATTAAAATCACTAAGAATCTAGTATATGAGGAGCGTCCACTCCAAATACTAGATCGCAGGGCTAAGCAGCTGTGCAACAAGCAGATACCTTTAGTCAAGATACTTTGGACAAACCATACCTCCCAAGAAGCCACTTGGGAGACCGACGAAGAAATAAAAGCCAAGTACCCATATTTATTTGAGGTAATCTTGCATGACATGATAAAGTTCATAAGTTTCAAGGACGAAACTCTTTAAGGGAGGAAGACTGTAATAGCCCAACCCTAAATCATATTTATTTATTTAATTACCTCATGTTAATGATTTTCTCATATTCATTTATCGCATTTCATGATTTCGGAGGAAAAAAATAATAATTTCATTTGAGCCCTTACTTGGCAATTCGGATTTTATTTACTTATTTAATTATTCCCTAAAACTTTGGAGGAATTGATACTAGGCCCTAACAAGTTTAATATCTAAGTAATTTATTTTGTTTTCCGTAATATTACAAAAATTTAATTTTGGGTTATGCAAAAAACGTTATCGCTACGAAGCGTTTTATTTTCGAAACCCAACTTATTTCAGCCCAATTTGAAGCCCAACAAGTTTTCATATTGACCTAGCTAATTACCATGAGTTAAACTTAACCATGGTTAGCTAAAAGTCATTCTTGAAGACAAAAATTCAGCCAAGCATGTAGATTAGTCAAAAAAATACAACCAAAACATAAACCTCATCTCTCTCCCACCCCTCTCTAACCTCACGGCCAGCCTAACTATAGCCACTGTTCTGGTGTTTTCTAGCAAGTTTCTGACCATCCTTGGCTGCCTCCAACCCCCCCGACAACCTAGTATCACTAGCTACCATCCTCCATCCTCAAAACCACCAAACATCACATCCATCTCTACTTTTTTTCAAGTTCAAAGTGAGTAACCCTAAGCTTGTTTTCTTTGGATTTTTGATTTTGATTCTTGTTTATGCTGATTTGAGTTTTGATCATTTTTTTGGATGGAAACAAGAGTTATTTTGATGTTTTTAATTGTTGACTGAGTTTTGATCATGCTAGGGCTTAGGGTTATTCATGAGCATGCAAGCTTAAGGTGGGAAGTATGTGTTTCTTGGATTGTTTATATTTGATTTAGTGGCTTTAATCTCTAATAATGTTTATAAGGGTGTTTTTGGTGATCTTGGATAAGATGAAGAGGAAGTAAGTTGGCCAAAAGTTAGGATTTTAATGATTATGCAAGGTTTAGCTTTTCTTTAATGGCAAGCATGGCATTTGTGTGTATTTGATTGAGAAATAAGTCTTTGATGTATATGATTATAAAGTGAAATTGAGTATGATGGCTTTGTATGGTGATGGGAAGGACAGAACTTTGTCACATGATCTTAAGGAGTGATTTTAGATGAGGATTTGTGTTAAAAAAAAGGAGAAAGCAATGACAGTGAGGGCTGGAAAATGAAAGAAAGCAGGGCAAGCTTTGTCAATAAACTGTTAATGATTGGCCCTACCAAAAATTATGATTTTTAGTGGGTAGATAGCTCAGTGAGTTAGTTTTCAAATGCCTTTTCAATTGCCTCAATCCAAGGTCCGCGGAAAAGGCTATAAATGAATGTTTTTCGGGACTTCTTAAGCTTTCCATATCGGGAAATTAGGTCTCAAATGGAGATCGGGAGATTAGGTTACGAGTCATTTATTTTAACCCCTATTACGCCCTTACTTTTCTTTTACTAAAGTATTAACTATGAAAATAAATATATTTGCTAACTATATATTCCTATAACGATATTTTGTACAGAATCAGCGCCTAATCTATCATTTCTTCCCCTTTTGTGCATAATCATACTCAGTGACATTTCATTAAAAGTCCCAGGTATGTTCATTGTCTGTATCTTTAGAGAACAGCACATATTTATCAAAATTATAATGTTTGGTAAGTATATCAATGAATGAGTTTAATCAGTGATTTATCACATCATTAGCGACCCCACCAGTTATCAGTTACAGGACGTTATCCTTCAGTCATCCGTGCAACTTCAGGCCAGGTCCCCCAATCGGCTTGGCAAGTGTACACCTATCTTCAGGACGTAACAGTTACCAGGGGTCCACTATCAGATAATAATTAGCAATGCAATTTTATATTCATCTCATTCCCTGTTTTTAACTAAAATGAATTGCAATGCAGGCCCAACTAGTTTTTCAGTATGCAGTTAATAATACGGAAATGCGTGTACTAATTTTCATCTCACAGTTAGAAATTTTTTCATGTTTTATTTTAGGGAAATGCTCAGTGAATCGCCCTCCGGCTGGAAGGCTGACTGGAGAAGAAAAGTGAGCAGGAATGTCTAAAAGGAATAGTGGTGTTTTAGTGCTGAAATGTTTTGAGCACTGTGTTGTGAGATATTTTGATATTAGAACTATATACTATGCTAAAAGTTATTATATTTTGATATAAACTATGAGATCATTAGTTACTGTTGATGTTGGATTGATGGCTTGCCTTTACAAATGTCGTGTGGTGGTAACGATGTTCAGCTTGGTTATGTTTAATTATTTTTAAGTCAACCCTTATCCTTTTTGGATGGCGGTAACGCCTTAATCATTTGGGATATCACTACTAATTGATTATGTTAATTGATGAGAACGCAAACAGTGAATTATGTATATTTGGGGTGTTACACTGATTGTTTGCTTGTGAATGTTTAGTCATTGTTTGCAGCTGTGTGTTTTTAGTGATGTGTGTGGAATTTTTAGGTGTGGTTTTGTGAGCATACAACACAATTCTATAACCATGAGAAGACAAGGTTCCTAAAAATAGCCAATTAGGATGTCCTGGATCATGAGGGGCGTTAAGATGCATATGCCCTTATAGCCAGATTGAAGAAGGAAGAGGTATGTGTTGATTTTGTTTCCATCAAAGGTTTAAAAGTTTGGTAACTTGGGTAGATTGTATGCATTAATATTTATCTGTAAACTGTGAACATGTGTAGCTGATCCTAGTGTTGTATCCTATAGAAGAGGAGAAGGAGGAACAGATTGTGACTAATTTTTTGGAGAGAGCTGAGTGGAGGTACTATGTCGAAGATGAAGAGGTAATGGGTTTGTAGTTGTCGCTGCAATAGAATTACTACTTTGTCTGAATAGATTCTGATGCTGTTGGTGCTTGCAGGGAGTGTTATCATATGAGGAGCACATGTGACATGTTCATTCAGACTTGCGATTAGAGAAGAACTGTAAGTCAGTGGACAAGAAGACCGAGATGTTGACATGTCGTGTTTGTAATTTAAAGGACAGGCTACAGAAGTATGAAGACATTCTTGAATACTTTTAAGGAAATGATGGTGCAGGCGCGGCAGACCATGAGGTTGGGGTAGCAGCTACGAGCAGTGCAATGAATAGTGTAGACGAAGACAGTTGTCGACCGTAAGCTACTTATAATGTGCATGGTATGCATGAGCATCACTCCCAAAGTGCAGAAAAGGTAGTCACTCCTAAGCAGCGAGAGGTTAAGCTAAGGAGCAGCCTCTTGAGGTGCTGGCTAATGAGGGGCATCCTATTTAGGTGCCATCTACAAAGGAGCAGCCTCTTGAGGAGCTGAATGGTGAGGAGTAGCCTATTCAGGTGCCTGCTGCTGAGAAGCAGCATCTTAAGGTGCCGGTTGCTGAGGAGCAGCCTCTTGAGGTGTCGAGGATGGAGGCGTAGCCTGAGAAGGTGTCGGCTATTGAGGTGCTACCTATCGAAGTGACAGCAGTGGACATGCCTGTTGCTAAGGTCCCGGCTGTTGAGGCGGCCGATTTAGAACAGGTGGCTGCTAGTCTGCCACATATTGAGGAGCCAGTTGTGGAAGAAGCAACTGCTGAGGTGTCGGGTGGTCAATTGCCTGCTAATGGTGTCGTCGATGTTGAGTATCGGGATGTTTAGGTGCCGCCTTGGGTGGATATTTTGCAATTAGGGTGCCTGGTAAGAGTGCGCAGTTAATGGGTGATGTCCGCGTCATCGATACTAACTTCCTCCACTGATGATGACGAAGATGCAGATTCCTGCAGTAAGACTTAGCCGGGGATAGCTGAAGTAGGAAGTCCAATGGAGGAAGTTAGTGGGTCTCAAACAGACGAGGAGGTTGTGCTATACAGTGACGGTACAGATGGGAAGTCGCCCCGTTGCTGACCAATGTAAGCATAGGCCTTGGGCTAGGAGAGCTGCTCATTTCACGACTCCCGGTAGTGCCCACAAACCCTAATATGCAA
>JAKOGI010000349.1:95000-117500 GCA_029747015.1 Carnegiea gigantea | reverse complement strand
CGAACTATTTCTTTTACATACAATTGTGCCAGTCTCTATTCACCCCAAGTGTCATGAATTGGCATAAAATGGATAGATTTGGTAAGTCTATCCATAGTGACCCAAAGGTATTATTTTTCAAAGCCAAAAGCAGCAATTCCATTACAAAATTCATTGAAATTAACTCCTATTTCCAAGTCGGAATCTCTAAAGGCCTTAGTTCGCGTACTGGACGTTGATGTTCAGCTTTTACCCTTTGACACTCAGATGTTTATCCACATATTTTGCAATCTCTTTCTTCATGTTATCCCACCAGAAGAATTGCCTCAAATCTCTACACATTTTTGTTCCTCCTGGATACACTGAGTAGTGAGTATTATAGGCGTCTTCTAAGATCTTTTTTCAATTCCTCCTTATTGGGCGCGTATAATCGGTTTTGAAACACAAGGTTCCATCTTCATGTATTATGAAGCCAAATGATTTTCCTCATGCGACGTTCTATAAAAGCCTCTCTAGCATCATCCTTTTGACTCTCGTTAATATATACTATGCTTGAAGGTTGCACTAGTGCATTTGCTACCACATTCGCCTTCCCAGAATGATACTGCATTTGCAAATCATAATCTTTAAGCAAATCGAACCATCTTCGTTGCCTTAGGTGATCCTTTTTTTAGTAAACATATACTTTAGCCTCCAATAGTTCGTATATATTTTGCATAACGCCCCGTATAGGCAGTGTTGCAAGATTTTTAAGGCAAAGGCCACGGCAACTAACTCCAGATCATGAGTTAGGTAGTTTCGTTCATAAAATGTGAGTTGCCTGGAGGCATAGGCGATTCTCTTGTCATATTACATCAGCACACAACCTAACCCATTTTTAGAAGCATCACTGTAAATAGTATAATCTTTCCCTTCTACGGCAAGGTAAGGAGAGAAGTTGTGGTTAAGCGCCTTTTAATTCTTGAAATGCCTCATCACACTTGTTTGGCCATTCAAATTTAGTCGTTTTTATCAGCAGGTTGGTCAGTGAGGACGCTATTTTTGAAAAATCCTTCACAAACCTCCTACAGCATTCTGCTAAGCCTAGAAAAGTCCTTACTTCTAAGGGTCAACTTTAATTCCTTGTTTGGAAACTATATGCCCTAAAAATGTCACTTCAATCGAGCAAAATTCACACTTTTTTAGTTTAGCGTGTAACTGGTGTTCCCTCAAGATTTGTAATATAATCCTCAAATAATTAACTCATAATTGATCCATGAACGGAGCAGGGGCATTTGTAAGTCCAAAAGGCATCACTATGAACTGATAATAACCGTATCTAGTCCTGAAGGCCGTTTTGGCTATGTCTTCTGGCTTAATTCTAAGCTGGTGGTAACCAGACCTCAAACCAATCTTCGAAAATACCCAACTCCTTGTAATTGATCAAATAGGTCATCTACTCGGGGTAAAAGATACTTGCTCTTTTTGGTAGTTTGGTTTAACTCCGTGTAATCTATATATAAACTTAAAGTTCCATCTTTTTTCTTCACAAACAAAACTAGGGTTGCCCAGGTTTACACACTTGGCCTGAGGAACCCTTTTTGTAGTAATTCGTCCTGCTGGGTTTTTAACTCTTTGAACTCTACTGGGGTCATCCTATATGAAACTTTTGAAATGGGTTGCGCACCAGGAATCAACTTAATCTCAAAAGCAATATCTCTTTGGGGAGATAGACTATGCAACTCATTAGGAAAAAACATTAAAAAAATTCACACACCACAGGGATATTTTCTATTTTCATCTCTTCCCCCTTAACTTCTATGGAATAACATAAATATCCTATACAACCTACCTTAAGAACTTACTTGCCTTCTTCACTGAAATTATAGGATACTCTTTCCCCATCCTTTCACTATAAGAGCACATCTCTCGACCCTCTTGGTCCCTTAAAGTGACCTTAAGGTTCTTACAATCTGTGTTTTCCCCATAAGTAGTCAACCACTCCATTCCAAGATTAGATCGAATTCTGACATGTTAAATTGGATCAAATTTCTAGGAAACTCATGGTCATCAATCATAATAGGAATATGCTTATAGAGAATGGGACATTCTACTACTTGCTCTTGGGCAAACTGATTCTATAGTTGACCTACACTTTATCTCTTCCCAAATTCAATTGTAATAAAGTTCAGGTGGATATAAACAAATGGATGCGCCCGAATCAAACAAAACACAAAATGACTTTGAATTTAAAAAGAGAGTTCTAGTAACAACCACGCCAGAAACTACAGCTTCTTTCTTGCTCATCACGTAAGCTCATCCTCCTGTTGCAGGTTGAGGGGGAAGGTTCCCCTGACATAGTGGTACCAGCAGCCTTACAACTCCTTTTTCTATAGTCTTGTGTCTTCTTAGCCAAACGGAAATCCAGTGATTAGGGCTTCCACACCACATGTATTTGTCAGTAGCTATACAACACTCTGTTGTGGTGTGGTTCATTCAGCCAAACTTTTCGCAAGGTTTTGTTGAAGCCATTAGACGACTCTTAACACGGCCAGCAGTAGGTTTCTTCTGAGCCACAGTCTTGCTTGATGTCCAATGATCATCCCACTTCCTCTCCTGATTCTTTAGGCTCAAGGCTCTCAGTTCACTCTTCACTTGCTCCACCTCAGCAGCTCTTTCATACAATTCCTAATAGGTCTAAATTGGTTAACCAGCAAGTTGATTTCGAATATAAAAAGTTGAACCTTCCTCAAAACTTTTCATTTTCATCCTTTCAAAAGCAACAACGTCTGGATAGAACTTAGCCCTAAGCTCTTTGAGAAATTTAGCCTAAGTATGCTTAGGTCCTTGTAAATTATCCTTCATAGTGCTCCACTAAATATCTGCTTCCCCAGCTATGCAAAAGGTCCCTATGCTTACCTTTTTCTCCTTAGGTACCTCGACCACTGTAAATATTTTCTCTATCCCCTTAATCTATTCCTCTAGTTCTATAGGGTCAAGCTTCCCATGATAAACCTTAGGGTTATGTCGAGCTACCCTATCAGCCAGCTTATTAGGTTTAAGGGGGTTTCTGGAGGTACAGAGGAATCCTTTTCATCAAACTCAGCTACCAAATTCTTCTTGTAATCAGGATCTTCAACACTACCAGACACTTGAAGGGCTACTGTTAAACCTCCATTAAAGTTTTGTTAGAGATTCTTTGACACTTGGTTTCCTAAAGCTTTAGTCTCACCATCATTATTATTCAGATTGTTATTACAGACTCCAACATACTAAATCACATAAATAAATATTGTTATCTAAATTTGCACGGTATTATGACAAAATAATAATCATTTAAAATCAAAACACAATTTTAACACAAACACTACTTTCATTGCATCTATATATGTAAAGACCACAAAAAGAATGTTGCAATACATCATATCAGTACTTTCGGCTTTTTAGTAGGGATCTCTAGTCTAGCCTCCTTCCACACCTATTAACTTAAGTTGTCTACCTAGTCAAATATGCCCCAAACCCAAAAAGAAAAGGCAGACTACATCATCATAGCTGGATATGTTAGCCCACCTATATACATCATATATATATATACACACACACACACATATATATGTATATATGTGTGTGTATATATATATATATATATATAATATATATATATATATATATATATATATATATATATATATATATATATATATATATATATATATATATATATATATATATACGCAATGCGCAAAGAGAATATCACCTAGACCATCTGTACTGCATGTATAAGCAAAAATCAAAATCCAGAACATAATGCGAAATGGGTCAAAAATCATAATCAAGTTCAGAAGAGTCGTTGTCTTCCTCGCCTGAGTTGAAGCTGCTAACAGACATCTCTACACCCAAATCCTCATGATCAAAATCTCGCTCCAACTTCCCCAGATCCTCCCAAAGCTACTGCTGTGGCTCATGCTCCTCCTCCTTATCCTCAGGCTTAATCTCCTCCTCCAAACTCAACTTAACCAACTCAAGTGAATCAAGTACATCTATTACCACCTAAACCTCGCCAGAGGCACCTGAACCCTCCGACGAATGAGAAGTGTTTTTTGAGCCAGCCTGCGATGGGGAGGCAGGTAGTTGCTGAGTTGGTGGCGGTTGGGGTAGTGCTCCTGGGGTAAAGGGAGGTAGAGGTGGAATAATAGAGGAGGTATGCAAAGTGCAAGGTAAATGTACAAGAGCGGCCCATAAGAAATACCCCTCAGTTCCAACTCTTCTCTCAATAACAACTCCCTGGTTACCGTGATCTATGCTTATACAATGTGAAACCTCTCCACATTAACTCTAAGATGTCCCATAACCATGAAATCATGGTATTGTAGTTTGAACTCATCCCATGAGGCAGTGAGAGGCAGGACCACAAAGTCTAAGAGTATGAGCCAGCATATTATGAAACTTTAAGAAGGGATCCTACATATGGGGCACCATGGCTGCATGCAGTAGGGAGATATGAGTTGCCATAGAAGTCCCGGGTAACATGTGAATGGCATACAGGTCTATAGAAACACCAGGGTAATCCATTTAAAACATGAAAAAGCACAAAGAAAAGAGCAGTAAGCCACATTCACATACATATTTCTTAGAAAACGCGATTTTACCTATGTCATGCTCCTAAAACCTCACAACGTAACCCTCGAAAATCCTACTACTCACAATGATTTGCTAACCTAGCTTTGATACCATAAATGTAATGTCCCCAATCTCTAATACATAATTATCTTAATCTGATAACCTATTATCTACAATTACAGCGGAAGTCTTTTGAATGGAGGCATTACCGCCATTCTGCAACAAAATAAGGTTACCTGGAACTACTTGTATCACTATATCACTTACATATTCTCCAAGCATTGGAAAGAATAGAGTACAGTTGACATCCTATCTAATTTATAATACAATTAGCTAACTTATCACAGGTTTCTTGAACACTTCAGCAAATATGTTATTCAAAAGTTCATACAAACAAAATTTTTCTAGGGTGCTAGCTTGCAAATCACTGTGAGTACCTGGTTGGTTAACCTTCAGCAGAATACTGCAACTCTCATTTACTTCTTGCTATCTTATAGCTTGCTAGGAGGAGGGATGTTCATTGATCCCTCAGCTAAAACAGAAAGCATAAAAACTTCAAATAATGAGTCTAAGCTAAGTACATATATCCATATGCTATAAAATAAATTTTGTATTCAGTTTAGTTGGATGCCTGCATCTCGAAACATTTTGTTCGAAAATAAGAGAGAGAGAAAGAAAGTGTGAGTAAAATTGCTTTGCCGATTATTATCTAAAATGGACCCCTATTGACGTTTGAAGCGATCTTGAGATAGGTGTACATCTCCAAGGGCCATTAAGAAGGTCTAAGCCGCAGCTGCGCCGGTAAAGTAAGGGCGTAAGCCCTGTGGATTGATAATTAATGGAGGCCATTTATTTGGGTGCCAAAACATTGCATTAAATTATTCATCACCTTAACATCACATGAATTTGTCTACTTTGATAAACATGTGGATTTTCGAATAGCACAGGCAATATACGTACCTGATTTTTGAAATCTCTCTCTTTTGTATTGAAAACTATTCGTTATAGCTTGGAATGACATAAACAGCCTTACTTCGGCTCCAAAAGTATAACTTCACAACTAGTACGAGTTTAAGAAGTTTTATTAAATTTTCTGACCTAATAAGCATTTCAATACCCTTTGGCTCTTCTTTTAATTATTAACATACCCATTATTTTTACTTAAATTGATTCCACTTCACTTTGTTTATATTCCTTCGTTTGATACTGCTGAAACTTGTGTTATCAATGTTATAATAGTGTAATGACATAACTCGCCCCATTTTTATTAAGGTCAACATTATTATTGTTATTATGATGATTATTATTAAAAGCTTGTTAATACTAATATGTTTGACACACTTGTTGGCATTAACGTAATCATTAATATTGTTATTATTAGTATTAGTATTATTCTTTCATTAATAGTCATATTATTGTTAGCTGGCGTCATGATTTAGATTATTCAATCGCGATTTGGTTTAGGATGATGTCATGTGCTTTGTTTCGGGTCCCAATAGAGAGGTATTGATTTCATTTCTCTATACTAGTCCCAATCATGTAAATATTCATTAGTTCTTTCATAATCAATCAGCTTAACTCTTGACCAACTACAAAACTTAAGCTTTGCAAATACCTTAGCGATAATAATTAACCCAAAAGTATTTAACTCACCTAAATGTCCTATTAATTGTCAAAATGTCATTAATGAAGATCCACACTGTCTATTTCAAGTAACATATTTTTCTCAATTTTTTCCTTTCCTTCTCCAGCCCTTTTCAATAGCTTACTTCCCTCCTAATCACCACCCCCATCATTTGAAATAAATCCACATATGCATATTAATTTAACAAACATCAAACTCTTAAAACCAACATATTCCCTCCTTTTCTTCTTCTCCTATACTCTTAGAATTGGCACCCATGCTCATGGTAAGACACACAGACCCAACACAACAACATCATAAACACATATATATCTCATTATTCTCACTTAATTATCACAAAAATTCATTTAAACACTATCAAATCAACACAATCAAACTTAAATTTCATCCAAACCACAAGCCCTAAAAGAACACTACCTAATTCAACAAATCCAAGAAAATTACAAATCAACACTCACTAAATCTAAATGCATTATCCAATACAAAAGTTCAATTATAAAACAATGCAAATCAAATTAAGAGGTTAGGTTTTTACCTTCTCCACACAATAAATCAAGGCAAGAAGAGGAGAGAAGAAGTGGTGTTTGCGATGGCTGGCGAACGGCGTCTGGGTGGCGGACGGGTAGTCGGGGTGGCACGTGTGGCTGGATGACGAATGTAGCAGGCAGTGGGGGTGTTATGGCTGGGCGAAGAAACAAGGGGGTTCTGTTCTAGACAAAAAAATAGAGGGGGTGACGCGGAGCAAGAACCCAAATCACCCCCCAAAGTTGATTAGGTTCGTAATTCACTTTTTAGTGGTGGATTATGTCAAATAAAACTTCTAGCCCAAGTTATCCAATAATTTTCAGTCTCATATGTCGACTTTGAGTCGATTTTTAGATGACCAAATAAGCTTCAAAAATAGTTTTATGACTATGGTTGAATAGCCCCATATGTCTGTTTTCCAATAAGCTATATAAATTCTTCAAATTCCAAGTATTGAGCGATTTATGGAGCTTAAATCGAGCAAGGGTTGGTACAGGTCAGGATATGCATGACTTTGATTAAGAGTTTAATTAGGCCATCATGATTAAGGGGTTAAGTGGACACCTTCAGAAAGTTCTCCACTAAGTATCTTCCCCAAATTCGTCCATATGAGATGGTGGAGGATGCCACCAATCATGCTTATGTGCAAGAACATTTCCAGCGTTGCATTTTGGACTACTCATCACTAGCCTAGAAGTTTCTAATTTCAATATGCTTAAATTGCTGTCAAAATGTTATTGGCTAGAGTGTATGTTTGAATTCTATTAGTCTACACTAATTCTTAGTTGCTTCATTTCTATTAGCTTAATTTTGTAGCTTGGAAGGGGGCACCAGTTCTTGTGGTTATAAATTAGCCGCTTGTATTCACTTAAGAGATAGACTTGATTTGAG
This sequence comes from Carnegiea gigantea, assembly GCA_029747015.1. Taxonomy (NCBI): domain Eukaryota; kingdom Viridiplantae; phylum Streptophyta; class Magnoliopsida; order Caryophyllales; family Cactaceae; genus Carnegiea; species Carnegiea gigantea. Next base: position 109,861 of record JAKOGI010000349.1, on the reverse strand, counting down.
AATTAACGGATGACAGCTATTGTGTTTTTCTCTTCCACAAAGAAAATCTCTCTTTATTTCAAATACTTGTTTATTTAGATGGTGATTGAGTCAATCCTTTAGATTAATTCTTGGTACTTTGTTTTAGAGAATTAAGTGGTTGATTGCTAGGCTAAGTGGTGGTTTGAGCTTTTATCTTAGTCATATCCCTTTTTATTAGCTATTCTCCCATATTCAAAAATCCACAAAAAACGTCATTAGTTTTCTTTGGTTATTTAAGGACTAACTTGGTTCAAGGTCTTGTTGAGTGATAGTTGTTGAAGTTTATATACTCTTGTGGTTAAAAGCCCTACCTCACACACTAGGGGGCGTTTTCGGGTAGGGGGAAGTTTAGGTGTTTTATACATTTGTTTAATTTGATTATTTTTTTTGTTTTCTTTTATGTTTTCCCTTGAAAACTATAAACCTAGCATTGTCTAGATTTTTCTAATTTGATCCTAATAATCTTGCTTTCTCTTTTTTTTCATCCAATACACATTTTGGGTTAATTTCTTGGCTTAAATTTATGGATTATTTTTTTACACCATTTGGGTGCAAAAAAGGAGGAATTTTCATTTTCAATTTATTAATCTTGCACTCTTGTGTGTGTGTGTGTGTATATATATATATATATATATATATATATATATATATATATATATATATATATCTTACCTTATTACTATGGTTTCATTTTTGTTATGTTTATTAATATATATTTCTTTTTTTAAATTATCCATTTAATAATTAGGCTAATTTTATTTAGCTATTATTCAAATATTTATTAATATTTGAATAGGTTATTCGAGTGTAACAAAATTCATTTTGAGGCCACTTTACCGATTCAACCTACAATTGCATAAATAGATGTACATATATAAAATATTAAGTTAAAATGCAACGCCCAATTTAATTAACTTGTAATTGAGGTAATTCAAGTTAATTAGGATAAGTTTAGGCTCAAGCCATTACACTCCCCATACGTAAAGTTGAATACCTGCCGGAGAGAACAAATATAATGCAAAGTTTCGAGTGCAGCTGGTAAGAAGAATCAAAAGGCCAAAAAGGGTGTAGATGTGTAGGATGTGGGCGATATCCCACCAAGGAAGGAGGTTCGCACAGAGATGGTCGTAGACTACTGCCATGCATGTTAGTGTATGTCAATGTATTTTCATTATTATTTATTTTTTATTTGGACTGACCAATACTTTGCTCCTGGCTTAACAGTATGGTTTCCATTTTGTAGGATGTATGGGGAGCATAAAATCGGCGACCTCGTACAGTGACACCCCCCCTTATAGTTACCTTTCCCCTATGTGTTCTTTATTGAGTAAATGGGGTGTTGTAACCACTGTGGTTGTGCTCATGCATTGCACCAGGACTTACTTCCTGGCGATAATGACGTACACCATGTTTTGTGTTCGGCAGGCTATGAGTGCATACGTGGCAACCTCGTTTGTGGAGTCGGAAGTGAACTTAGAGGGAAGTACTTCAAATTGAAAGATTGATGTATTCTTCATCATTACAGTTTGGGTATGAATTAATTTAGTCAATTTTCGTGGCTATCAGTTTAATTGTGGACTATGTTTACAAATGATCAGGAACGTGACCTAGAGGAGGCACACCGGACGTGTGTGTCCGCGGACTTTCTGAAGGGCCTTATATATGTTGTCATGAAGCACGGTGCTTGAGATGATGCGGGGAAGTACTGTTTGGGGGAATTCGCTATTGATTTGTACTCGGACCTTCTTCATCAGAGGCAACACACATACCCGGAGTTAGTGAAGTAGTCCGTGTTTTTAGGCCGAAATGATCAAGTATAGTGGATGGGCAAGGCTATGCAAGTGCAGTAGATGTTTGATTTCATTCATTGGTCATTAACAATAAAAGTGGAGCATGCATTATAGCATATGTTTAGGAGGGTTAAAGATATCTTGAGGAAGATATTGGCGTATGTGAAGAAGCACTGCCATTGGAACCTTCGATATGTAAGTAGCTAAGTAATCTGGCTAATTAACCATGTACCTAATAGGCACTATGGCATGCTAACTGTGTACTTTATCTGCAATATCATTGTAGTTGTTTATGCCCTTGTTTGATAAACCTGGCATACATTGGTTGTTGATGACCATTAATTTGTAGCGGAGGCGGTATGTTGTGTACGAGTCCTTGGTGCAAAACGATCAATCACAAGCGGAGGTGTTCCACGATGGGGTAAGTGGTGGATGATGGAAAACTTAATTTGATGTGCTTGTAGTATTGTTTAAGTTTCTAAAATTGTTGGGTACGGTAGTGCGTGCAGAGGCGCAACATCGGTTTGTCATTGATGCATTTTCAGGAGTTCACCGTGCCAGTGTCTTGGCTGATCAAACGACCGCAATGTTGACAACAAAACAGTAAGCACTTAGTACTATAGAGGCACTTCCTTATGCGTGTTTCATGTTTGGCTGTTGTGCTAAGTGCTAAACTAGTTCGATGTTTTCAATGCAGCGGCCATGATTATGGGTTGTTTATCCTTGGTATGGACTTGTTGTCCATGAATGTTGGTGGATTGTACTTCAACCTAAGTGATGTGAAGCATATCAGGGATAAGTGCTTGGTAAGCCTATCGCAAGGAAAGATTGCACACTTTCCAGATTCCCTATAAGGTTAGATGTTGTTCATACTCGGATTTATAAAAGTGTCAGTGTCGTTATGGAAGATTGATGTAACTTATTGTTTTTTGTTATGTGTATGGCATGTTAATGTTAGTTTGCGGTAATGGGGATGCACAGGGGTATGATGCATGCGTGAATTACACATTTGATATTCCATTAAACTTGTTTCATACTTATGTTAGGTTACAGTGGACACCAATTTACATGAACCCCAATGGTGCTTGATTGTGATGTTGGATAATTTATGTGGTGGACACTATTGTCCTTGTTGACCAAACTGCTATTATTGTACCCTAGGATAAATGTCATGTTATTATCCTAGAATGCTTGTACTTATTTTTGTACAATTGTATGAACAGCTGTGACGGCTTACTTTAGTAATGTGTTGCTCCTCACAATTGGGGAAATGCCCAAGTCATATAAGGGAATAGGGATGTTGTTTTTAGTGTAACCCTTGTCACAACCTGGGATGTTTACTGCTGCCATCGCAGGATATTCTTTTCTATTATCCCAAGATGTTCACTGTTGACATCTCAGGATATTCCTTGATGTTAACCCAGGATGTTCACGACTAATATCTCGGGATATTTGCTGGCGATATGTGGGGATATTCTTTCCTATTATCCCTAGTACCCTAAGATGTTTGGCATGTTTGGAAACTTTGAATGTATGGATGGGTCTGTTAATATGAGCAATCAGCATAGAAAGATGTGGACATAGTAAAGCAACAAATAAATATTTGTCACATTATACAGAAGCACACAGTGAAACATCGTAACATACTAAAGCATCTTCTCCAACCTTGTGCCCAAGTAAACAAGTTCTTGGACAACTAAACAAATGTACACATTGAAAAATATAGGTTTGATCCATGGGCTGGGGAGGATTGTGTATCCCAAAAGTTTGATATAATACATAAAAGGGCCTTAAATGCATCAACGCTTTTCATACATAATTGACATTTAATTCTTTCGATGGAGTAGACTATTGTCAACTTCAAGTATTTTACAATGGTTAAGCGACATCATTACATGAAACTTGACCTAAAAAAAATTACATGGTTTAATCATGAGCAGAACAACATGGTGCCTTACTTTGTAGTGGTCTACACCACCCAACCTAGAACAATTACAAACATGGCCAATGCCATTATGAACATAGTTACCCACAACAGTTTGCCATTGATAGCATGATGCAACCCCACTTTTAGTTGCCCGTGAAGGTCCCAGGATGTGCGTACGGTTGCCAGAGTTGTGAGCATTTGACACCTCAGCTTCTAACATTCACTTTCCAATGTCATTGAAAAAGCCCTCTCTGCACAGGTGAGGAGGTCATCAGCCCACTTGAAGTGGGCACACATTCACTAAGATAATGTAGTACAATGCAACGCAATTAGGGATGACAATGGGACAAATGGAGTTTCGAATGTCAGGACGTAATGGTAAACTCAACTGAAAAAAATACGAATTGTACGTACCTAGTAGCATACTGTGTGCCTACGAAACCGGTCACTCACGGCTGGGATTGCGTCAATCAGGTGCCTACAATCACAAACGATCTCAACATCTTCAGTTACATCACCTGGGATATCCATAATTTTGTTGTCTTCTTTCAAGCTGTCCAATTTAATAAAAAGTGGATTGTTGGTTGAAGAGTACTTGTGGCTGGCCTCCGTACCTGCGTTAATTGAAATGGAACAAGAGGGGTTAGGTGTATGAAATATTGTTCTAAATCTGTACTGTGTTGGTGGTGGCAATGAAGTTGGTGCCAACTTTGCCCCACTTCCCGCTAGATGTGAAGAAGCTCAACATATTTAGGCCCTACATGGTAATGTAAGATGTGATTGAGGAGGCGTGGTCATGATGACTTAAATTGTGCAACACTGAGCTCATTAATTCCTTCCCCGGTGGAGCATTTATTATTATTTAAGTAATGTAGTTTATTCTACTTGAGAGCATATAATATGTTAGTAATAATTTCCCCTAATGACTTATGTTTGTCAACATAGCCACCTATATTTGTGAATCCGTGTAATGCATGAGGAGTTGACCATGTTGGCCATTGCTTGACACATTGATGACATTGGCTTGTACAATAGTTGGTTGGAGGTTGGGCAAAAAATAAATTAAATCATGTCCCTCATGACACAACTACGTTACTTATACATTACATCATTTCATGTTTGGAGGTGGTAACAAATGTCAATGAAATACCCAAAAACCTTATTTTATAAGGGACAAAATACACCCAACAACCATCTTCCAGTTGCAATGGCTGGATCCCTAGACAACAGCCTCAACCTACCAGCGGAGGTGGGTTGAGGACAATACTTTCATGGCTCTTAATAATGTGACATTGTAGATGTTCATGGACTTCCCTATTCGTTCATGGAATGACTTCATCATGGAATATCGATTGTTTTTAATGACTCTAAAGTGCACCTTGCCATCCGACCGTCTTATCCTAGGGCAAGTGCCTATAGTGAAGGAGTTCGACTCACAGTGGCCCTCATAGTGTAGGCAAAGCATATGGGCGGATGGGAAGCGTTGCTTCTGTCTCGAACATATGATGGAAAGAGATGGTATGTAGAAGGCATATGACATTGACCCAACCCCTGCCCCTCGATACACTCCAGAGTGCACATACCTATCACTCGGGATGTCATAGCCATCCGGTTAGTGGATGGACTGGCGACACATACTTACATGTCCTTCCGAGGGACCATCGTGCGGCCCAATTCAACATCAGCCTCCCCATTGTTGAAGAATTGGACATAGTAGTGTACGAAATTCACAATTGTTCAACAAACTCCATGGTTGGGATGCTATTTGGAGTTCCGGAGCACACAACAGAAGAAGTGTGCGTATACCTTTAAAATTATCTCATAGTATAGACAAGCAATGTCATCCTCAACCTACCAGGTGAGCAATGTCAGACGACATAGTAGTTTAGGAATTTAAGAATCACCCACCTTGAATCCAAGCTAAAGGACCCAATTCCGAGGCTGACTGGGCAATTGCAGCTGAGTTCAAATCTTGTGTGCGCAGCTCACGGTAGTGGTGGTGTTGGTCGTGGTAGTGGTTGTGCCGAGGGTTCCAAACCCTAACCCTCGGGTCCTTGTTTCGGGTGGCCCTTGGTGGTCGCTGGGCTCTAGCCCACCAGTGGAGACACCTTGCGAATTTTAATCAACGCAAATTTCAAGAAGTTATGAACTAAATTAAGAAGTTCCAAAAACTAATCCAAACAAATTAATATTCCCAATTAACACGTAAATATTAGTCTAATAAAACTTATATAATAAATATAGTTAATAGAATTATTAATTTTAATAATTAACTACGTTCTAAATTCTAAGGTTATTACATTACCCCCTGTAAAGAATTTCGTCCTCGAAATTCTGAAGCCTACGGTATAGTAAAACACAGGCATACACATGGCACAAATCGTCTAAACTTACAATAGAATCCAAAATTGTACTTTACAACTAATATGACTCTTCAAAACAGTAAAACAAAAGGTTCATATATGGTATCCAATCTCCTTCTTGCCGATCCTCTTCAAGTGACTACCCAATCTATTAAGGCGTCAAGGGCGAATCACATAGAAGAGAGGCAACTAAGTTGACATGGATACCTTTTTCAAACTTAAGTTAAAACAAAAGTTAAAACAAAAATCACTTTACATTGAAGCACATAAGTTGGCATCTAAGAGACCTTTTATATATAACAACCAGTGGCACCAATGAACGCGAGTCAAGGTACACAATTGAATCAATTTCATCCTAAAGTATGAAAGAATGAAAATATTTTATAATTAAGTCAATCGACTAGGGCTTCTATATCACCATGGGTTAGTAGGGATACTGCATAGCATCACATAGCATTACATGAATAACAAAAACACGCAAACATGACATATAAGCTTGCAACGACATCACGTAGAACATCTTATTATTCTGTAGCCAAGAATAATCAACATTAGTTGGCTCATGTATATGTAATGAGCAAATCTCTGGGCAATACATGGAGCCATCAACTAATTAACTAGTAAAGGTAGCAGCTCAGAGAAGAAAATGATATGCGAAGAATGTAAGCCGATGAGCCGTAGAGGTTCAGTACATTTCTCATGTATAGGTTGTTTGGAGGGGGTGATGAGGTAGGGTTGGCGTAAGGTTCTTATATCTAATGATGCATTTATAGCGTGAATTCTAGTTCACTAAGAATATAATGGTATAACTTGCACATTTTAAATACTTGTCTTTTTCTAAATTGATTTTTTAAGATTGGATAGTTACTTCGTACCTGTTTTCTAAAATTGTTCCATTTATAAGTTGCATATAACGTTATTTTATGAGAATGAATTTGAAAAAAAGCAGACACCATCGTCTAATTTACGAAGGGATGTGATAATTATATGATATATTTTTAAACGATTCATCGTAATGAAAAACTATAATTGTTAAGGAGAAAAGTTAAAAAAATAAAAAAAATATAATATTCAGGTTAAGTAAATGGGTTTGAATTTGATCCAAAAATTTATAAACTTTTTTGATTTCAATTAATTTTTGCCAGGTGTACCCTTGGATTTGTAAAACGCCGAGGGCGGAAGTTTCCACACATAACCACCCTCGGGACCTTTAACCTGTGAGTCCTCCCCCCACCAAACTTCGCGAAGCTGAATTTGCGCCATATGTAGACGACGCCTGCCTACGCGGCAGCCCCTCCATCATATTCATTTTGCAACTTCTCTTTTTATTAATGCATTTGCTCACTCTGCTGCTTCGCTACTATTTCGTTCCGGTTGCACAAGTAACAAACGAACTGCCCTGAAGAGTTGTCTTCCCGGTTTGCCTCTCGTCCGATCACACCCACATTCACCGCCCCAACTCCCCCGCCATGTCTCGTGTGATCCAGGCTCGGCGTTCTCTCTCCAAGTTTCAGTAAGATCATCACTTGCTTTCTCACAACTCCCATTTATTTTTTTTTTAAAAATCGCTTTGACGATCATCAATCGTTTGTTCAATTATGTGCTGCAATGCAGTATGTTCGTTGGATCATTTTTTGGTTTTTCTGATTCCTGTTCACAATTTTGTATCGTGGAATGAAAAATTCTAGTCATTTTTACTTCTTGAAATTATCAAGGATATTGTATTCCCACTGTTCGACGCATTTCCTTATCCAGTTCCGTTGCTTGTAAAGGTTTCAATAATCGGATTTATAGTTTTGGGGCTAATTCCCTGGTATGGGCATGGGAGAGGAATCGGTCTTCCTAACTTTTGGATTAATTTGCCTTCAAAACGGTTTCATGTTTTCTGGGGATTTTCATTGTTGACGATCATCTGGGTAGCATATGTATGGGCGCAAGCCTGAATTGAACGTTTAGTCTCGCCCTTTAGAAGTGAAATGCTCCATATTTGTTATATTTTTGAATGTGTGGGAAGGGTTTCAGAGCGTTGTTGGTTTACATGATCGAAATAAAAGTTGCCCCACTCCAAAAATGTCCCCCTGTTATGATAGTATGGTACTAAATCTTTACTTATAAATCATTGCCCACAAGGTACCACAACATTTGCAATTAAGTTTGTGCTGGGGAGGCCGGTTATAGATATGTCGACATTGATTAGGATGGTATATAGTGCGACATTCTCTGAGGAGTGAGGAATGTAATCGATTATAGGCTAGAGAAGAGCTGGCTGGCCTGAGAGTGGTGGGAGATGATGATCAAATGATAAAGAAAATCAGTTGCAGCCGTAGCAGTAGCGAAAGGAGGACATGGCTATTTACTAGGGGTGTCACTATTTTGCAGCCTATGAGGTATATAGAATATCAAAGTTAGGTAGAATCCTAGATTTCTTTTAGTACAAAAGTGCTTTCTTTGCACACTATCAGTGGTGGTGTTGTGAACTAGGCTTCTCATTGTATCATTTTTTTTTTTTTTTTTTAATTGGGCTTTATGGCCTAGAAGATTTAAAAAAAAAAAAAATGAAGTATGATTGTTTGAGACTAAGATTGTTATAAGCATACCTTTCCAACTTTGGCATATATACTAAATTTATGCTAATGTTGTTGGTAGTTAATTCTAAGGGTAACATGTGGTTACTTGTTATTTTCTTTCTAATTTGGTGTTTTGCATGCAGTTTGTTATGAAAGGAATTGGATGTTTTTTCGCTTTTTTTTTTTTGGGGGGGGGGGGGGGTGAGGGGAAGGGGACTATTGCATAGTCGCACCATTTAATGTGATGATACCGTCATCCTCGTTAAATGGTAAGAATTTAGCCAGTGTGCTGTCCGCTTTTGGATGTAGAGCCAAAAGGTAGTGGTGAAGTCTCCCGTTCTATGTTGTGAGATGTCTTTTGGATTATAGAGGAATGTGAGGACTGTTTATAGGTGTAATAGGTGGAAATAACGGTGTTGAGAATCCATGAGAATTGAGAAATCATAAGTTGTGTCTTTTGATAGAAAGTTTCTTTGGTGTTCATCATGCGGGTCACAGGTTTTTAAATCTGTGGACCAGAAGGAAAAGACATGCACTTATTCTCAACACCATTATTGATAATAGAAGTATGCTATAGTTTCCCTTACTCTTCCAAATTTACAGTATGTTTGTTATTGTTGTTTTGTAGTCTTTATTGCCTGTGAAGTGGAATATTATTATAGGAATTTGTTACACTATTCTGACCATGTATGTGGATCATTTACATACACTAGTTACAAGTTCAACTGGGCATTTCTTTTGGGTGGGTGTTTGTGGGGGTTTTTGGGGGGGGGGGGGGGGGGGGGGGGAGGAGTTTGGAAGAACTGACTTTTGTTTATTAACTAACTCCTTTCCCTCTTACTTTGAGTAGTAAACTGGGCCTGTCGGGAAATGTTAGATTTTTATCTACAGAATCTACAAGGCCTGACACAGGCCCAAAAGTCGAGGAAGCTGAGACAGTCAGCATGCGTCCTCCTCCTCCTGAAAAGGTATCACCTAATTTTCACCTGCTTGCTTTTAGGTTTGTATTGTGCTCAATTTTTGTATCTTATATTTGTTTCAGTTGAAGTATTTCCTTGTCCACAGGCATTTTTTCTTCATTCAACTCATGTTTTACCTTTCTTGTTGATCAAGCTGCTTGTGTTAGGAGGCAATGGATTTGTTGGTTCACATGTATGTCAAGAAGCTCTAAACCATGGTTTGTCAGTGGCTAGCCTTAGCAGGTAACAATTAGAATATTTTACCATGACTAGTACTTCACCATGACTTTACATTGTGAACAGAATTGTATTATCCCAGCTGTACTTTGACCTAAGTCCAGTCCAGCTAGAAGAGTTTGAGTATTTCACCACTATGCTTTCATGTTTATCATCTTGTGAGGTTTAACAAAAATGAATCGCTTGCGGCCATGTGGCTCTGTTTCGTAGCAATTTAATTCTATTGGATGTGCATCGACTGGAACATCAACAGATGAATTTTATGAGCTCCCGAATGTTGTAGGATTAGGCATAGACCATGCTAGTTTTTCTGGAAGCATTTTTGCATCATTTGTTTAATGCCCCTGTTTGATGTGAGTCCCTTGTTTGATATTTGAGCAGGGACTCCATCAAACCACATCAATTTGGTTTTCATTCCATATTTTCTGAAAGATGGGGTGGATAATCGTTGAAGATTCTTCAATATGAAATTAAATATCCAAAGTACATAGTTTACAAAGCAGTACATCAGCAAATCCTGGCTGTTTCAACAGCGATGGCGAGGAACTAAGTCCAGATCTATCAATCTAGGCTAACATTACTTATATAAACTGATAATTCAAAAGTGGACTAACACCACTAATTACATTTCAATAATGCCTTTAAGTATCTCAGTTAAACCATTTTCCGATCTTGATTCCATTAAGAGAGTACACAAATTCTTTTACGGTTTTACTATTCAATCCACCATCTCAATTAGACCAGCATGGCTCATATGAAATAACTAGGAACTCCATTCCTGATCATGAAATAAAGAGCACTGCACAATTAGCCAACATTCATATGAAATACAGGGGAAAATAAAAAGCCCACAATACAACTCTAATAGAAAGCATAAAAAATTGCCAAAATAAATCAAGAAAAGCTTATTAAGTATACAGAAGACAGAGAAAGAAAGGAGTGGAAATTAACGATGGAACCAGAACTCAAATGGGCTATTCCTCTGTTCTTTCATATGCACTATGCTTAGTGTCTGCTCAAGTATAAAGGCAAAATATAGATCCAACAGGATTCATGGCAGAAGTAGCTAAGGGGAAAGGGGGAAAATGTTGTGTCTCCTTCAGAAGCATGAGCCAACTAACCAAAAAAAAGAAAGTGAAAAAAAAAGCACAGAAGACCGAGCCACAGGAAAAGGAGGAGGGGGAGAAGAAGAAGAACAAAAGAAGATTGTGATTTTGGATGTGATCCTGTTATCTTGTTTCTACCTGTTAGGAAAGTACCACATGTCATTATTAGGTGAGAACTGTTGATTCTCTCTACAGTCCTTTGCCATGCATTTTGCCCATGGTTGTATCAGGTGGCTGATGTGGCGTTCTTTGCATCAGCCTGATGCCAAAGTGATGTAGATGTAAGTTCAGCCTGCTTTCCATTCAGCTTGGTTAGCCCCATTGTACCTCAATGGATCAAATCAGGTCCACTTGAAGGACTTCTCTTCTCCTTATGCTAGTGGAGATGGGAGTGCCTTAACTTGAGAAGTTGCACTGTGTTTACTCCATTGAGTGCATTGACTGATTATATGGAAAAAAAAAAAAATACCCTATATGTTTCGGGTGCGATTTGATTTGAAGGCTATAGGGTTTTGCTTCAGCTTATATATAGTCAATTGCATAATCCCTTCTCAAACGGGCATGTTAGATAGAGTTTTATGTCTTTGGTTAATCAACCTAGGTTGCATATTGGAGTTGATTAATTTTGAAGAAGTTTGAGAGGTCTTCCCTTTTTCGATGTGCATCGCTTATAAGTAATGCAGTGTTGCTTCTTTTTTGAGCTCATTAAGGTTCTCATTAATACTCTTTTCTTTGAATTGCTGTCCTCTTTGACTTTTAGCAATGTTGGAGTTGCGAAAGTGGAATTTTTCCTACATTGAGAAAATTAAAAAGTTTGAGCATATATATAAGCTTGTAAGTTACTTCACCAATTGGCATTGCCAATTAGTTTTGAACTAGAACCTCATTGGAGCTTATATGCATGACCTCTTTGTTGAGGGCCCAATTATATAAAATTTCACACAGTATACTTTCACCATTCCGAAGGATTCTACAAAGCAACCTGATGAGGGTGCTTCTCTTGCATCTCCAAGTTCTGAGGGTACTTTCACACTCCAACACCAATTGGGAATGAGTGGAGTGACCCACAAGCTTGTATGCATGCTCAAGGCCGGCCTTTTAAATTGTCAATGTGGGATGACCCCACTTTTCATAACTCCAAACCGTTCCCTCACTTGTGAGTTATTAAGAAGGCCCAATTAATATAAAAGTTCACATGGCATCAGAGTAGGTGCTCGTTTCTGGTTATCCCCATCCCCATTCGATTAATAGTGTGCACGTGTTAGGGCTTGTTAGTAACCCCCACGTGCGGGGGTGTGTTGGAGTTATGAAAGTGGTGTTTGTTCCACATTGAGAAAACTAAAGGGCCTGAGCATGTATATAAGTTTGTAGGTTACTCCATCCATTGTCAATTGATTTTGGCTAGAACTTTGTACGAGCTTATATGCATGACTCCTTTGTTTAGTGCCCAATTTATATAAAATTTCACTCGCAAATTTTAGGGAAGTTGAAAATGGAATGAAAATATTTGTTCCTTTACCAATTGTCTTTTATATGGAAGTGAGTTTTCCTTCCATGTTTAAGTATTTTATGTAATTTTAATTATGAGCAAAAGTGTACAATCATATTAAAGTATAATGATTAAATAGAAAGTTGGACAATCAAAAATGAGACAAACTAAAATGGAAAAGAGGACAGTCATTTAGAGATGGAGGGAGTGTTAGCTAAGCAATCCTACTCAAAATCTCAAATAACAATAGTTGAGTACTTCAGTTACTGAATTCATTGAGTTAAGGGAAACATAAATATGATCCTTAGTTGTATGTTCCATGTCATTACTTTTGACACTAAGCATTGGAGTTCTCATTAAGGCTTTGAGCATTAGGACTAGGCTCAGTTGAAGAGTAGTACACACATACAGATTAATTAAGCTTCCTTAAGATCATTGAGTTGGCCTCAGCTTAGTTGCACGTAGTAGGTTGACTGCAATCTAAGGGATCATTTGGGCGGATGAGTCTAGCTTCATCTTAGTTGAATGAAATTATGGTTGAAATCAGTTTTGACTTTTGGATGTGATCAAAGCGTTTGCATGTATATTGCTAATAACGCAAGAAGTAATCTTTTAGGCATACTAGAGATTTGAATAAAAGAGATTGACGTTACCTTCTCATGGATGGTTGAAATCAATGGTGAAGAAAACAGTTTTTGTATATTAACCTTTTGTTTGAATTGGTTGCTTTTTAGGGCTTGTCTTTTGCTGCCATAGTTTCTACTTGCTTTCTCCTAGCATAGGATCCCTTTTGTTCTTGTAGGAAAATTGAGCTCAGCCCCTACAAACACTTTTTTATATTCATGGTATTTCTTCATTGGAAGCCAAAATGGCCGTCATGAACTTTTCTTGAATTGACTAAATAAACCCCCCATTTTATCAATAATTTCCCCTTTTGCTTTTTCCCTTTCACCTCTATCTATCAATGTCAGTAGCCTCTCTCTCTCTCTCTCTCTCTCTCTCTCTCTCTCTCTCTCTCTCTCTGGGGCAAAGATCAAATTTTTGGACTATAACACTTACATTGATTTTGGAACACCAATTTTAGGGCATTTTATGGTTTGCACTAATTTGAATTGCATGGTCATTAGGAAATTGATGCCATTTACTGGAAAATTAATGGGCTATGGAGTGCTCATCAGGGTAGTAAGTTAGGAGCGAGAGCGAGCAGTGACTGCAAAAGATGCAGCACAAGTTTACGGGAAGGCCTCGGAGTTTGAGGGGGAAAAAAGAGACGTTATGCGGGACGCGAAGCTAGGCAAAATTGGTGGTGAGGGCCTAGATGTGAGAGGAGCAGTGAGTGAGAAGTCTAAGTCTCTTGGCGGCAGCCTTGATGCTCGAATAGGTTCCCATTGTAAGTGACTACGGCAGATGAGTGGTGGTTGGAGGGGAAGTTGAGAGACCCAAAAAGAGTGACTTTTCGATTTGTGAAGCCGAAAGAAGATAATTTTCCTTTTTTAGAATTTTTTTTTATGCCCAGGAAGTTATTAGTTTTTGATATCCTCATGCTTCCTCCTCCCCCTGCCCTAAAATTTATTTGTAGTAAATGCATGAAACAAGACTGTCAAATCTGTAATCATTGCGTTGATATCATTATGTATATGCATAACATAACTGATAAAATCACATGGATGTCTTTTTTTTTTTTAATGCATAATTAGCTCTTAAAACTATACATATAGTACGTCTATGTAAAGTTGGTGTACCTTATAAAAAATAAATACAGATAGTACACAGATATGTGTATATGTGTACAACCCCGCCCCCCACATGCAAATGAGTTCAATCCTTGTTGAATGTTGAAAGAAAAGCTTTATCTTTGTAGGATTTCAAGCTCTATTTTTTTTTTTGAGATGTTCTATAGTTGGAGCAACTGCCCGATTGTGATACAAAGGTGTCTCTTTTGGATTTTGTGCATAAAATTATGCCTGAGAGCTTTTGGGCGTCATGATTTCTGTACTTGCCCCTTTTTATATGGTTTTCACTCCCTTGGTGTCTCATTAATATAACCTTTTCCTTATTCATCAAAATTATGCATATTATCCATACATATATGCAATTGCACGAATGTCTTTTTTGTTTGCACATGACAGTATACAATAGTTTTTATTTATTTCAAAAATGAAAATCACTAGTTTTGAAAATAATTAAAAAGAAAATTTACCTAAAAAATAGTTCAGAAAAATTTGGACACGATAAAGTAGTAGATAAAAAAAAAAGGAAAGCAAACCCCAAACAAAGAGTAATTTGCACCGGGGGTTAAAGGAAAGAGAAAGGGATGGAAGAACCGGCCAAAAAAAAAGGAAAAACGCAATGATGGGAAGAGAGAGAGAAGAGAGAGAACATTAAATAAATGAAGAAAAGAC
>JAKOGI010000349.1:37500-92500 GCA_029747015.1 Carnegiea gigantea | reverse complement strand
GAAATAAATATTAATGTTTTCACAAAATCCTTTTTCTATAAAATGTTTTCACAAAATCTGATTTTTGTGGGTCTCTTGAAATCCGTCTCTCTACTGGCAGGATTGCCGGTAGAGGTAAGGTTGCCTACATCTGAATCTTCCCAGACCCCGCGAAAGCGGGACCCACATTGGGAGTTGTTGTTGTTGTTATTGTTGTTGTTGTTGTTAACACAATCAATAATGTGTGTGTGTTACCATATGAGGCTCCCTTTTAGGGTTAAGAAATAAACTACTAATTATTTGGTATAATAGCGATAGCAGACACACGACTAACACAAAACTTCAATGCAATATTTGTGCCTCTACATTAATATGGCTATTCAACTTTCTTTTTTTATGTTTCAAGAGAGAAACTATAGCTGTTGAAATAAGGTCATACTAAGTTTAAACTTGTTTCATGTTGATAGTCCATTATTTGCTATTAGATAATAATGATCTTGTGATTTGCCAATTTAGAAAACTATAACCTTTGTATCTCACCTAAAAATAAAAAATACTTTCACAAAGTTAATTTTAATGATAACATATTCTTTTCTACACTTTAAAAACAAATATAAAATTGTTGTCATAGAGCAAGATTACATTATCTTGTGGCCTTAATAAATTCAATTTTGTGCTTCATATTCGTTTTATTCAATTCTTTACAGGCTTTATATGCTTATAAAATTTGTTTAGTTTCCTACAAATCCTTGCTTCTTACAGTTTTTTTCCGGCTTAAGCTGAAGCTTAACTTTTCAAATGAAAAGAATAGGCCCTTCGTGTGTATAAGCAGGGAGCTTATCATGGCTCATCTGTAGTGTGTCCTGGTTCACCTCTAATGTGTATTCAACGATGTGCTGTGTCCAAAGTGTGAAGTTCCAACAGTCTGTTTACTTGTTAAGCAAGCCCCTTCTTGTTGGTTCTCTTAGCGTATTAAGTTGATGCCTGCTATCTGAGTTAGTTTTTAAGACCCCAATGCCAAAGGAGCAAACTCAACCCCCCTAAAAACAAAACAGAAAGAAAGAAAAAGGAAAGAAAGGATAAGGAAGTAAAAAGCTTGAGGCAAGGGTTGGAGGGTCTTATTTTTGAATTTATTTTTCAATAAAATATGTTATGCTTTTAGCATGCCCACTCACTTGAATTCCCTTCAGGCCTGAAGTGTCGATGTTTTGTATGCTATTGGCCTACCTTGTAGAGCAATTGAATGATGGGATAAGAATATGAAATCAAGACCTCTGGTGCAGGAAGGATCTAAAAACCATGTCAATGGCCAATTTAGCTAAAAACTGGAGCTGGTTGTTGGAGGCTAACATGGGCCTTATGTGTTACTCCATCATATAAAACATATAACAAATTAATAACCATAAAAAAGAAAGGCCATTTTATTGAGGTTTTCTTTGTTGCATTGCACCATGACAGTTATGTTAACTTTTCAGATTTTTTGAAAAGCCAGTTTTACTAACTCTTCTTTGGCTTGGATTATAGTGGACTAGAGCAAAATGTCTCTAGACTGCCATGTGCTCCCTTTGTGAGTATTAGAAGGCGGTCATTGTCTTTTAATATAGGGTCCAATGGAACCAACATCCTTTTTGGTGCGGCATGGATTGCACCACGACAGTTCCATTTGGCCACTAGCTAATTGATCTAGTCAATTAGGCGTGGTTACTTTGGTAATGTTGCCTGTTTTTGACTCTATGCTATCTGGATGCTCTATATACTTTCTTTGACTGAAGAAATAAAATGAATGGATAGTCCATGTGTAGTAATCCTAATATCGAGCATACTTTCATTTATTTAGTGATTTTTTAATTACAGGTCTGGAAGGTCATCAATTAATGAAGCTTGGGCTGATGAAGTGGATTGGCGTCAAGGTTTGTTATCTTACGGGTTTGTGCTTAGACCAGTGGAGAAGATTCACTGAGTTTTGTTTTACCTTTTATTGCCCTGCCCGCAGGAAATCTGTTTCACCCCGAAACAATTAAGGATGCACTTGATGGGGTCACTTCTGTTGTAAGTCTCCCAATATTTGCTCCTTGACTGAACCAAACAATAGGTTTCATCACTAATTGATTATTATTATGAAACAATGGTCCCTGTATTGGTCCTCAGGCTGATTGAATTTGTAGTCAACTGTCACTCTGTTATTGTCTCTCCAAAACTTACTCATAACTAAAGTAAAGGGGGTGTTCCTTTTAAACTCTAATTCTTTCACCTGAAGCACCTGTGTTGATAATGTATGATGATATGGACTCTTGTGTCTTGTCACTTAATTCATGTCCACTCGAAAAAAAGAAAAAGAAAAACATTTTAAGTGGCTAAAGTCCAATGCCATTACATTCACCCATGTCGGGTACTTGTTGCAAGTGTTGAGTCTACAAAAACTTTCTGACTTAGCAGTTGGCACCCTATTAAGTTTTGCTTGTTTTGACCTGTTTGCATAGTGTCTCGCTGATACGAACTCTGAGAGCTGGTCCGTCTGTAGCCGATTGGCTTCTTAATTTAGTCAGTGACATCTTGCAGGTATCCTGTGTTGGAGGCTTTGGGTCGAGCTCATATATGTATAAAATCAATGGTACTGCAAACATCAATGCAATTGGGGCTTCTGCAGAGAAAGGTATGCAGTTCCATTCATAAATTCGCTTGACTGTTGAATCTGTTGGTGGCTTTTTTCATTTTTTAATGATGGGAAGTAGGAAATTTCATTAGTTGATGCGTACGATAACCGTCATTCCAAACAAGTCTAGTGTATCAAAATGTAAAATTCACCTTCAAATACTAATGCCAAAGTTACTAATGCTTGGATTGGATACCAAAATATTAATCTGATCATGAACAACTTTCAATGGCTCTGCATCTTTCTTCTTGTTGGAGAACACTAAAACATGTGCTATGGTGATGCGATGCGAAAGAAGAACATCCAATTCATTTTATAAGTCCAATTACTGATCAAAGTCTCTAAAAGTGGAGACAGTGGGTTGTTTTTGAAGAAAGACTACAAAATAATCAGCAATGGAGAGGCATTAGACTATTGGGGTGCCCACCGGGGGGGGTGGGGATACTAATAAACCAACTGGTAATGTATTAAATGAAAAAAATGAAATTTACCAGGGGCCCTTGGCAGCCCATTTCTAGATAGAAAAAGATGGAGGTTGTCAGACTTTTTTCTTCCGAGTGTGTTCTGCATGGTTTTTTTTTTTTTTTTAAAATTTTTGGGGGGAGGGGGGCATATCTTCCCAAGATATCGAGTTACTGAGTGGTGCTTAATTAGGAATTTATTTGGGACCTATTACTAAAGTGGTGCTTCATTCAGACCCATGTATTAGTGTTTTGTTGAAATATAGTGTTATGTTAAAGCATGAAATTGTACGTCCACGTTCAGGGATGCTGGTTTCCTCTGTTCCATAGTCCCTCACCTTTTTTTTTTGGGGGGGGGGGAAGGGATGGCGAGATGTTGACTTTCAGTTGGCTTTGTACAGGATAAACTAACGAATTAATGAACTAAAGCAAATCGGTACGATTCACGACTATGTGAAGACATTCACATCTTTATTGGTGGACATTAAAGGTATGTCCGAGGAAGATAAACCCTTGGATTTCATTAATAAATTAAACCCTTGGGTGCGCAATTAAAACTAGTTCTATAGAGAGAAGGTTATAGATTCACCTTCCGCTATCGGGCCCACATGGACTTTAAGCCTCCATTGGAGAAATCCATGGGAAAAGGGGAGAAGGATAGGAAGCCACATTTCGGGAAAGGCAAAAAGTTTGTAGGAACGAGGAAATGGGAGACACTAAGGAGGAGTCTCACAACAAGGACTCAACAAAAGGGAAGTCCTTCTTGGAGGAGTACCCTAACAAGAAGTCGTGCCAGTATAAATGATGGATTGCTACATTTGTCGAGGTCCTCCTCGCTTTGACTATCCTAGACACAACCAAGTTGCCTCCATATTGGAGAAGAGTAATGACATTGAGCCTTACCAGGATGCGATTCCGGTGTGGGTGAATCCCATTGAATTGCTTAGTGCAATTAATAATGATCCTGAGAAGGTGGAGGTTTGCAGAGGCCTAATGTCAGGATAAAGCATCAATGGGAATGCTGTGATGGCCCTGGTTGACACTGGTGTACAACGCAACATCATCAAGGTGGAGACAGCCAAGAGTTTTGATTTTTGCCTTACTCCGACTGACTCCTTTATGAAGATTGTGAACTCGTAGGCTTTGACTTCTCACGTCTTTTTTAAGAACACTACCCTTTGGCTAGGCAGTTGGACGGAGGAATGAATTTCCTTGCGGTCGCCATGGATGACTTTGACGTTGTCCTTGGCAATCATTTCTTGAGGAAGGCCAAGGTATCAACCCTACCTCACCTTAGTGGGATCCTGATTGGGGATGAGCAATTCCCATACTTTGCGAAAGCAATTGCACTGGATCAAAAACATAAATCCCCATTTCTGTCGGCTATGTCGGTGAAGAAGGATTCTCTGAAAAGTGAACCTATCTTTGTTGCTATCTTGTTACCCACCAATCCTGGACAGGCCATGGAAGCACCAATGAAGAGGTTACGTTGGCGGAGGGACTCAAAGGACATGTTGCCACCAAAATTTCCCAAAAGGTTGCCACCACGAAGTGTTGTGAATCATGCCATCGATTTGGAGCTTGGTGGTAGGCCCCCGCATCCTTGTATAGGATATTTTTAGGATAACTCCAGAAGCAACTCAACGAGTTGCTAGAGGCAGGCTTCTAAAGCCCCGGTACGGTGATTCAATGTTGTTTCAGAAGAAGGTATATGGGTCCTTGCGGATGCACATTGACTACCGTGCCTTAAACAAGATAACAATAAAAAACAAGTACTCTATTCTAGGGAGTGATGATCTCTTTGTCTAAGGCCTCTTTCTTGACTAAGCTGGGATTTAGATATTGGTCTAAGTTAAAATTTCAAAGGGTGATGAGCCAAAAAGAACTTATGTAGCCATATATTGTTCTTATGAGTTTCTTTAATGCCATTCGGGCTAACCAATGTTTGCTACAAGTTTCTCGGCTGCCTACCAACTATGTAAATCCCAAGTCCATCTTTAATATTTCTTTAAAATTCCTGTTAAAGGCGGGACTTTCCTTGAACCACTTGATGAACGTTCAGTAGTAGTTTACCAATCCTAGGAAGGATCTTAACTCTGAAAGTGACTAAGGTGGTGGCCAATCCAAAATGACCTTCACCTGGTCACCCCTCCTGATGGGACCCTTGCTGATCTTGTGCCCAAGGCACATGATTTCGGTTTGTGTGAACTCGGACTTCTCCTTCTTGACATAAAATTAATCTTCCCTTAATTTTTGAAAGACCCTCCTCAGGTGGTTGATATGATCGCTGGATGAGCATGGATTACATATCATCGAGATAAAACTATGTAAAAGTCATGAAGGTACTCATAAAGAACGCTATCATTAGATTAGAAATGTACCCGTGACATTGGTTAATCCAAACGGTATTACAAGAAACTCATATGAACCATATCTTGTTACACAAGTTGTCTTAGCCTCGTCGACTTCAATAACTTCAATAATCCTAAGTTGCCAATACGTGACCTTAAATCCAACTTAGTAAAGAATGAATATTTGATAGTCAATCATATAGATCATCAATCCTTGGGATGAAGTACTTGTTTTTTATGGTTATCTTATTTAAGGCACGATAGTCGATACACATATGCAAGGAACCATCCACCTTTGGAATAGTATCGGGGCACCGTATGGAGCTTTGGGAAAGAAGTCGATCTCTAATAACTTATTGAGTTGCTTCCTTAACTCTGTGAGTTCAGCTGGTGATATTCAATGCAGCCCTCGATAAGTTGCGGAGGTCTAGCATTGGGCTTGAACTCAATTGCGTGCTCTATAGCCCTTCGTGGTGGCAAGCACTTGGTAATTATGGCGGCCTTGAGATCTTCAGGTACTCCACCATTGTTTTCGGTACTTCCGTGGTCTGTTGGGTTTGGTTTCCACCAAAGCAGCAACAAAGGTCGGCTCCCCTATTTGAGCTCCCTTCTTTAGTTGTATGGCTTAAAGAAGTGAGGACTCTTACTTCTTGCCAAGGGCATTGCCTTTATGAAACATGGGAATTGCTTATCTTAGGAGCCCGTTTCCAAGGATAACTTCAAATCTCCTAACGTGATAGCAAGGAAATCCATGTCCCAAAGGAAATCCATATTTCCCATCCGACTATCTATCCAAAGGGTAGTATGTTTTACAAGCCATGTGAACTTGACGGCTCTTAGGTTACGATCTTCAATAGAGTCCTACCGTCTTCAACATAGAGTACTCAGGTGCAATCCCAATCTCTTTGTTGTCTCCCCTCGAATGAAGTTATGCGTGCCTCTTAGATGTAAAAAGCCCGAGGCGCAAAAAAGCGCAAAGGGTCCTGAAGCCCGGGGCGCGGGCTTCGAGATGAAGGCGCGGGCTTTTCAGACGCGAGGCGCACTTTGACCATAAAATGCTCCAAAATCATCCCCAAACCATATTTCTTTGAAAATAAGATAGATAATGACATCAAATAAGAAATTAAACATCAAGATAATCACGAATAACATTGCAAATAGTCATAAAACACGATAACATAACATCATAGTTTCTCAAAGTACACGCCAGAAGATATTAGAAGTCTTAAAAGATAGAAACTAGCATAGCCATGGAAGGAAAGCATAAAACACATAGCACACAAAGCAAAATAGCTCATAAAGGTGAACTAAGCATCCTCATCATCATCTAACACCGCATGCTCGGCATCTTCATCATCATCCACCAACTCAACATCATCTCCAATATCATCTTCCTCTTCCTTTGAAGACTCTTCAAATTCCTCTTCCTCATCTTCATCAAACAATTGAGTACGAGCTCGGGAGAATTTAGAACCAGAGGCATGAGCGGGAGCTTTTCCTTTGTCCCTAGTCGAAATTTTAGCAGTGCTAGTGTTTGTTGATCCTCTACGCCTAGTGCTATAGCGGGACTCATTAGCGTCACAAGCTTGAGCAACAGCTGCCCAATTCAAAGTATCCCCCTCAAACACAAGATCATCATCTTCTGAGTCATCTTCCATTCTCCCAAACAATCACTCATTGCTTTCATCAATTTCTTTTAAGAGAATGGGATCTCTAGAGCTACTCTCTTAACGTCTGCGCTTTAATGCACGATTTGATTTGACAAAAACCAAATCATTTAATCGGGATTGTGCTAGCCTATTTCCCTTCTTGCTGTGAAGCTGTTAACAAAAGTAAATAGGTTTAATTAGTCACTAATAAACTAAAAATTACGTAACCGGATAGTTTTTGTAAGTTGCAACCTACATGTTGAAACACACCCCAATTCCTCTCACATCCCGTTGCACTACAAGTAAGGCTAAGGATTCTTATGGCAAACTTCCTCAATTTAGGTGCCGAAGATCCATATAAAATCTACCATTGAGTTATTAAAAAAAACAAATAGAATAAGCATTTAGCTAAAACAAAAATGACAGAGAGACCTTGAGAAGTTTTGTATGAAATATGAATATTCTTACCAGGAGCAAGTGACTTTCTTTGCTTTATTGCCATTGGCATTCCAAACAAACCTTGAGAAGTTTTGTATAAATTCAATTCAGCAAGAACCTTGTCGTGAGTCCCCAAATCCGGAATCATCCTTGAAACGCAATCAAACAAACCCTTCATCACTTCGCTACAATCTTCAATAGATGGGTTTGAATAATAGATTTCCGGATTCAAATAATGTCCTGCGGCATGTAAAGGTTGGTGAAGTTGGCATTCCCATCTTTTGTCAATGTACTTGAATGCCTCTTCATAATTCTCCTCCCTGTTTGAGAAGCTCTTAGCAATAACCTCCTTAGCTCTATCCATAGCCTCATAAATATAACCCATAGGTGACTTTTTGTGTCCATTAACCATGCGAAGAACCTTGACGAGAGCACTTGTCAATTTAAGAGAATAGAGAACATTCTTCCAATAACTTTCTTGCAAGATATAGGATGTCATCTTCTTGCCCCCCATCCTTTGACCATTTGCTATTGCTCTATTCTTGAGAAGTCACCATCTTTCTCAAATTGTGTTTTTGTTTGTGAATGGAGGAAAGAGTGATAAATGATATAGCAAATCTAGTCACGGCAGGCCTATGCAAGTTTCTTTGATTAGTGAATCGCCTCATCAAGTTCACAAGGGCAACGGAGCTATGGATATAAGCATTGATAGCCATCATCTTCTTTAGAGCAATCTTGACTTTTGGAATATTCTTTCCAATGTCTTCCAACATAAGATCAATGCAATGTGCGGCACATGGAGTCCAAAAGAGGTGTTGCCTCTTAGCCATTAACAATTTTCCTACATAAACAGTTTTGTAACCATTAAATTAGAAACTAGAATTTATGAAATAGGAATAGAATAAACATATGGCTAACATATCAGGAATGTAGATAAGTAGATGATTCTTAGTTTCTTACCTGCATTAGCATAGTTAGATGCATTGTCGGTCACCACTTGGACCACATTTTCCTCTCCAACTTCCTCCACCATATCATCAAGAACCTTGAATAAAAGGTTCGCATCCTTTATAACTTCAGATACATCCATTGATCTAATAAAGACCGAGCATTTTGGAGAGTTCACAAGAAAGTTGACAATGTCCTTTTGGACAGTAGTATCACACCATCCATCAGATAAGATAGAACAACCTATCTTAGTCCATTCCTTTTTGCGCTCCACCATTGGCTTCTCCGTATCTTCTACTGAAAGGGACTCTCAATTCATACATGGAAGGCGGTTTTTCAATCCCGGGCCAAATTGACCAATAGATTCACAAGTAATGGCAAAACTATCAAGAGTGGCAGCATGAAAAGGAATCCCGGCATCATAAAACCACCTGGCTAGGTCTCTACAAGCCTTTTCTCTTAACTCTTTCCTACATAGCTCATTTAGTGTTTTTTGCCTCCCTTGATCCTTTCGAGCCTTGACAACATTTGTGGGATTAAGAGTATAGTACATATCCAGTGGACTTTTTTGCCTAGGTTTCTTAGAAGGCACATTATTACTTCCCTTTGTTTCACTTGCGCCACTTGCATGTTTTCCGCTTTTAGAATTCATTTCAACACATTCATCATCTTCATCTTCATCTTCATCAACAAAGTAGCCTTGCGGCATTTGTCTAGACATATCATATGCTTCATTTTTTGATTTTTTTAGCTCCATATAGTCTTGAATTTCTTTCCTAACATGCTCAGGGACTTTTTTACAACCTAGGGTATTACGATACACTCCCGCTAAATGTTGCTTAAGCCGATAAACTCCTCCCATGGTCCTCACTCCACAGAAGTTGCAATAGAAATTATTTTTATTAGTTTCATCTTGCCTACCATACTTCCTTCCTGGATCTAAAGATTTAGAGGAGACCGACCCCGTAGGAGTACCGGATGTATCCTCCATTCAAGTAATTCAACTCAAAAATCAACACCTCAAATGAGTTCACTACAATTTTCAACCAAAAAAAACAAACAACTAATTAAACAAAGCAATCAATAATTAAAAATTTAACACATAAACACTTCAACTTAAATTTAAGATCATAACAAAGAATCAACACCCCAAGATAATGCTGCCTCCGTAATATGATACTTAAAAAAGAGTTTTCTAAACATTTAAAACAAATAACAAAATTTAAAAAAAAAAACAAGAGGAGAAGAAGAGGACAAATGGACAGCATGAAATATAGATAGCACAAGCAGAAATTAACAATCTAAAAAAGGGTCAAACACAACAAACACCCCATCGAATTACACAGAGAGCTGAGGGGGTTATTTAGACAGGGCCACAAGGGCTGTTCGAGACAGAGAAAGAAAAGAAAAGAAGAGCACAAGGGTCTGGGCAATGGGCACTGTAGCAGCAGCTACAGCACCATGCGTGCAACCTTTCAAGCCCACCCCCCAAAAAAAGGAGAGAGTTCGAATCCTGTCCTATGGGGTTCGACTCACAGAGAAGAAGTAGAAGGAGGAGGATGATGATGGAAAAATCAAAGAACAGAGGAGTAGAGAACACTTACCTGCTGTCGAAGAGCTAGGGTTTGCGGTGGAGTGAAGGATGAAGAAGTCTGAGAAGCAGAGAATGCTCGATCTGAAGCGGCCGAAGGGTTCTAAGTGTGATTTGCATTTTTTTCCCCCTTTTTTCTCACACAAAACCATTAAGATCCAAGAAGCCCAGAAAGCCCGTGCCCCGCGCCTCAGCAAAAAGCCCTGAAAAAGCCCCAAAGGCGCGCGCCTTTGGAATGGGCTGCGCCTGACCCTCTCTAAGGCGCCGAGGTATGCACCTTGGGCTTTCCTGCGCCTAGGGCACGCTTTTTTAAACTAAGGTGTGCCTCGAAGTCTACCAAGGCCAAGAACATTCCCATTGATACTAGCCTAGATATACAATCCCTTGCCTAGCTCTACCTGTTGGGTGTCATCCATCTTTGCATAAATCATATGTATGAGATTTACCTTTACGAGGACCAAATCTTAGTAGGGTTCCTTATTGTTCCTCATCATTGCTTCTCTCTAGCATAGAAGCAACTAGTTAATATTTAGGGCATGACAAGCTCTTGGTAAGTGAGTTCCACGACATATTTAGCTTCTATCACTCTGGTGGAGCTTTTTGTTAGGGTAGTTCTCCAAGGACTTCCCCAACCATCGAACTTCTTCTTTCTACCAGACTTTTTATCTTGTTTGATACCAGTCACCTCTCTTTCTTCGTATTCTCTTATGGACGGCTGTAGTCCAAGAGAGATTTTGCGGCTGCAACCTTTTGCTACACAATCCATTATGCGCCTACTGTTTTAATCCTCCATCAAAGAGTTTATTTTTGTTGGACATACCTTTTTACCCAGCAGATGGACGTGAATGCCTTCATGTAATACCGAACCGACCCTACGATGACTCCTTGAGCTTATTGGGGGCAAGCTAAGAGACACGGTGTGGGAGGAATTGGTTCGGCATTTGCTTCTTCCTAACTTCCCTTTTTGCATCAAAAGGCTTGGACTCTAGAACTTTAAAACGTATGCATGTCTCTTGTACTGATATGGCATCAAGTCTTTCCTTTGAGACTTCAATTTCCTCTCTTAGACTTCTAACTAGGGGAGTTCATCACCCACCACTTTACTATCCGCTTAGAACCGCCCTTCTCTTTGTCTATCAGGGTAGACAACATCTTGTTCATCTCTTGGAATTGGTCAGCAAGGGTGGTCAATCCACTGATGTACTATGTCTGGAGCCACCTTAAGGTTGTTTGTGATACCCAATATTTCCCTGGTCCTGGAGAGCTACAAGGATGTCTTTTTTATGATTTTTAGATGATTTATTTGAAAACCATTTAGCTAACCTCGCCCTGGTACTAACTGTCATAGGGAAAATTTTGGCTTTTATTTTTGCGTTAGTTTTCATTGTGCGGACTAAGGTCCTAGTCTAGGACCTGAATGAGCCTTCCCGGTGTGCTAACAAAGGTTGCAACAATCTAAGATAGCACACACACAATAATAGGGACAAGTAACACTTTACCAATGCTTCTTTTAATATGGTACTGGTGACAATATTTTTCTTGAGTTAGCGTGGATAAGCACACTTAATCCAATGATTTCCTACAATTCCCAAGGCCCAGAGGATCGTGCAATATTTGTGGAAAATGGCAGGGATAACTCACAACTCCCACTCTTTCCCTCCCGGGTGAAAAGACATGTCTCTTTGCATGGCGTCTTGGCCCTTTTCAATATTGGGTGCCCATTCAGTGGGTGGAAAAAGTCACCGTTCACACAACGTTTACTTTAGAGCATCGGACAGGCATATCCGTTCACCCTGAGCATCCCAGCAAACGGGTGTATCGCTTGACGAGGTGGATGTTCGTACTAGTGCCAGTTCAACAAGGTGACGCATCTAGGCAGCATTGAACGCTTGGCGCATGTTCATGTTGAACCCTGACGCCCGTTCACCCAAAGCGACGCATCCATTTGCTCGTTCCCGTTCACAGTGAACGTTTCCTTGCCTTGCCTGCTCTGGTTCTCGTTCTAGTGAGGGACAACGTGAATGTTCACCACAATCGTTCAATAGCAAACAATGTGCTAGCTCACCTAAGCTTGTCTAAGCCCTAGCCCTAGCCCTAGCTAAGACTTAGTCGTGCCTTAACTTCCAAAACTCATTCTTTAGCTCCGAGCACCCTATGGGGACATAAGGGGGCTATGTCCACTTGTGGCTGTCGTCAAGGGTCACCACCCTAGTCCTTTTGTGCAACCCTAGCTCGGCCATGCTATGCACCTGGCTTGGCCATCTCCAAGAATGCATCTAGCATGGTTACACCACCAAGGTTCCTGGGGCCGCCCGTTCTCCTTTCAAGGATCCCACCTTGGTCGTGTCCCTTGTGACTTCATTTGGACCAATGGACTTAGGGAATCACTTGGGTGCATGAATCTCTTAGGGACAACCAACCCCTTGTTAAGACCACTTCAAGGTAAGTCATGTGGCATGCCAAGCTAGAATCAAGGAGATCATCAGTCCTTCGAATAAGGTACTTGTTTTCTATGCTTGCGTTGTTTAAGGCACCGTAGTCACTCCACATTTGTAAGGTACCATTTTCTGCCTTTTAGAGCAACACCAGAGCACCATACGGGGCCCTAGAGGGTTGGATGAAGTTGATCTCCAATAACTCATCAAGTTGCTTCTGGAGTTTAGCAAACCGCGTTGGATCTGGTACAAGGCTTGAGAAGGGGCCTAGCACTAGGCTCAAAATCAGTGGGCAAATCGATAGCATGACCCAATGCGCTATGTGCTGGTGGCCTTTGTGGTAACCAAGGTGGCATCATGTCCTTTAAATTTCTCCGGCACCACAGACACTTCGTATGGTACCTTTATGGTTTGTCCTGGTCTCTACCAAGAGGTCCAAGACAACAACAAATGTAGGTTCCTTTCCAAGCACCCTTCTTCACTTGCATGGCTAACCGATGAGCGTTTTTTCCTCCTCTCACCCGTGGGATTGCTTTCGCAACGCAAGGAATTGATCATCCCCAATTAGGATCCCACTCATATGAGGTAGGACTGATATCTTCGCCTTCATCAGGAACTTTTTACCAAATACCAAGAACTCATGTGTTGCCCTGAAGTTGTGCTCTAAATCTTATATAATGTTCTCAAAGACCTTAGCATCCCTTTATCCATCAAAAGGCTTGGGTTATGCGACTTTGAAATGCATGTGCGACTGTGTTCAGACTCGGTTGTTAGTCTCTCCTTCAGGACTTCAATTGTGTCTCTAAAACTTTTAACGAGGGGAGTGCCATCACCCACTACCTTGCTATCCCACATATATCCAGCCTTCTCTTTGTCTATCAAAGTAGACATGTTATTCAATTCTTGGTTGGCCAGTAAGGATGGCCAATCCACTGATCACGGTGTATCCCGGAGCCATCTCAAGGTTGTTTGTAATTCCCAATATCTCCTCGATCATTGAAAGTCGGGTGGATGTCTTGACATGTTTGGGCCATCTATCCGTAAATAATCAAGCCAACCTTGCTTTGACACCAACTGTCACTGGGATAATATCAGCTTTTATTTTGGCGTAGTTCCCACCATGTAGTTGTCTAAGTCTAGAACTACTCACCCTTCACAAGTGCTAGTACAGGTTACAACAATACAATATACCACACACACAACAACAGGGACAACAAGTACTCAGATTCTTATTAATCAGAAGGCAATAGGGTACATAAAATGGATTATTATATTTTTCAGGACTTATGTGGACAAAGATACTCAATCCAACGATGCCTTAGACCTAGAGGGGCGTGGGCTATTTGTTGAAGTGGAAGGGACAATGCCCTATCCCTTAATGTCGGGTTGAAATGTCATTACTCTTCATTAACCGTCATGGCCCTCGTCAAGCCTTGCATCCATGTAGTGGCATCGTTCATCCATGTCCCAACAGATCATCTATGTTCAGATCGCCAGTGTAGACAGCGATGTTTGTTCGTTGGCAGCTCTCTGCATACACATAACGCTGGCACGTATTCATCACTGAACATTGGCAGGAACTCTCATAGTTGTTCTTGCTAAGCAACACGCCTGCTGCCGTAGGTGCTTGCGGTGCTTGCTTGAGTACACTGGTGCCCGTCTAGCATGTCCCCTTAATGTGGACATTCACTTGTCAAATAGTCGCCTGTAGCTGCCAACTAACCCAACTAAGTCCACCCACCTGGCTAAGGTTTTCAAGGCCTTCCTTAGGGCTTAGCTAAGACTTAGTCGTGCCTTAGCTTCAAGAATTGATTTGTTAGCTAACCACACCATCCGAGAGCTATGCCCAAGTACATTGTCAAGGGTCGCCATCGTTGGCTTTATGAGCAGCCAACTCGGCCATGCCATGCACATGGCTTGGCTACCTCCAAGAGTGCATCTAACATAGTCTACTATGCCACAAATCAACAGACTCAGCAATATAGGCAGAAGAAGAAGGCTTTTCATTAGCATAGTCAGAAGCAATATTCAGCACGTATAAGCCCCTACTACGATACCCCTTCCCGATAAAAACCCCATTACGAAGAATCACAACTTTTCCAGCTTTCTGGTTCACTTTAAATCCAGCAGTATCGAGGAGACTACTAGAAACTAAATTTCTACGAAGGGAGGGAACATACAACACATTGTTTAAACATAAAAACTTTCCAGAAGTAAACTTGAGAAGGATTAGCCTGTGTCTGACCACAATTCTGCCTAACATTTTGTCCAGCAGGTTTCTGGTTTGTTTGGGGGGCTCCCTTTCGCTGGTGACATTGGTACGCTTTGTGGCCTGGTTTGCCGCTGACATAGCACACCACCTTCGGTTTCTGAATTTTGCCATTTGCCTTTTTTAGCTGATTCTGGTTCTTGCCTTGCCTTTGATCCTTCTTATTCTTCCCCTTAAACATGTCTTTGTTTGCAGGCACAGTAGATTCAACAAGGTTAGCTTTAGAAGAATTTAGAGATAAAGAAACCATCTTATCTTTTAAACGATTCGCCTCTTCTATCCTCATGTGGCTGATCAGTTCCTGAAGAGTATGGTCCTTCTTTTTGTGTTTTAGGTGATTTCTGTAGTCGCTCTAGGAGGGTGGGAATTTCTCGATCAAAACGTTTGCTTGCAGAATTTCGCACATTTTCATTCCTTCATTCAGTACCTCAACACACAGATTCTCGTAAACGTGAACCTGCTCCATGATGGGCTTGTCATCAACGATCTGAAATTGCAACCACTTGCCGACAACGTACTTCTTTCCAGCATCATCTGAACTATATTCGGTCTCCAGTTTGGTCAATATGGTCTTCGCAGATTTGAAGATCACAAACAGATCAAACAACGGATTTGATATATGGTTCAGTAGGTAGCTCCGGGCCAGTTTGTTGTCTCTCCCAAGTTTGTTCTTGGTGGCTTCATCCAGTGGGACACAAGGAGTCTTTAGAACAGCAGGGGTGGAAGGTTCAGCACTGTCAGTAGCGTTGTTTTCGTCAGGAAGTTCAGTGCTGAGAACATAGTCTATTTCAAGCTGCTCGAAACAGAGAAGCCGCTTCTGGGACCAACGTTTATAATTGGTTCCATCAAGAGGTTTGATTTTGTAGAGTTCGGGTAGGGTTTTCTGTAAAGGTGCAGCCATTGTGCACCTTAGTCAGGCCGTAAACGCTTTCAGATTGTTAGAAAAGAGAGGTAGGATCAATGGCTGTATACAGGACATTAAAACTGCGTTGTGGTAATCCACTGCCCTGAAAGCGTTTACGGCTCGACTAAGGTGCAAATTAACGCAGTATCCCAGAACACGTGCACTCGTGGTCGGAGGTTTGAGGTATGCCAGTAACTTTGCCCAGAACAGTGAAGAACGAAGAAGAGAAGGATAGAATGTTTTCTGTGTGCGCCATATTCTAAGTGCTGAGAAGCTCCTTTTATAGGAGTAAAGGAGCAGTTACAAAGAGATAAATGGGGCAGATCATGGGACAAAATATAGGGAGCAGAATCTGGGATAAGGGAGATAAATCAGGAAGATTGATTAACTTCCTTTGACACAAGTAACGGCTAGTTTGCGTAGACGAAGCTATCAGCAAGCCCAAAACCAAAAAATCTCCTAAAAAGGTGGCCCACAGCCCGGACCGGACGGGCGGGCTGCGGCAGGGCGCGCGTGTGTGGTTTCCCAAACCACAACACACTCCATAAAACACACCACCAAGCTATTCGATAAAGCCAAGGATGAGAGGGATATATAAACACCAAAACAAGTTCCAAAAGTTCTATGTGGGACAAGGAAAGAGAAGATAGAGAGAGGAAAAAAGGAAGCCTTGTTGCCATTACTCCCCACAATTTATAGTGGATGCCACATTTTGAGTCATCTTAGTAAATAAACTGTGCTGCTTGTAACTAGCAAATGTGATGTCGTGAACCTGATATAATTCTAATACCATTCGTGTTAGCGTATCTATCAAAACTACCCTTGCGTACCCGAATTTGTACTGGCCATGTGTGCCGCTATCTAGGCAACTATGTTCTAATACCAATTGGCAACCAACACTCTCTGAGACCAGGAGGGATGGGATTGATTTGGTTATCCATCAGTCTCGCCAAACTCCTATTTGGTTCCCATTGCCAACTGGCCACCAAGGACCTTAAATGATAACCCACCTTGCTTAGTAGATCCTGTGATAAATTAGAAAGGGTTGATGGTCCAATGAATCCTCCAAGATATTTTTATGTGGATTGTATTTAGCCTTCAAAATATGTGTCAAATAATTTGCATCTCTCGTGATTCCCCACACATTGCTAGCTAGAAGGGCTATACGAAAGGGTTTAGGTGGCGTAATCTGATAGCTCCTTCCTTCTTCCTTAAGCTTAGGTTTTTCCAAGAGAGTCAATGGATTTTCTTCAATCATGTTGCTCCACCAAAATTGAACCATCATCATTTGGATATCATGCAAGACATAGTCCACAAAGGGGAAGAGACCCATTGCATTTGAGGGATTGCTTATGCTGTTCCTTTGAGAAGGACTTTCCTTTTTGCACTTGATTGAAGACGTTAACAGGATCGGATGGACCCTTCCTCCAAATCCGATTGATAAAGGGATAGACAGTAGTACAACAATTGGAAGAAGGGATAGACAGTACAACTTTGATTGATAAAGAGGATAAATCGAGAAGAAGATCAGGGGGGAAGAGGAAATTAGTTAACAAAGAAGAGTGTATTGCACATAAAGTTTGGATCTCATGCGGATTTTTTTAGGGGTATGATATTAGGATTTTTCTATCTTCAAAAAAAAGGTGAAACTATTAAAAAAAGATATCGGATTGGATGGACTCTCCTCCAAATCCGATCAGACAGGAGTCGGATTCGGATTATTTTCATTGAATTCGAATTGGATTATTTTTTATCGGATTCGAATCGGATAATTTTATCTTAGATCAGATCGAATTTGCATCGAATTCGGATTATACTGCCATCCCTAGCTGGGACTCCCATATATTTCGTAGTTTCACTGAAGCCTTTTTCCCTAACACACCAGGGTAGAGTTTGGTTGGAGGGAAAATGGTTTCTCCATTGTTTTCCAATTTTCCGTTATTTGGTGAAGTAAAGGACAGAAAATTGTTTTATTTGTATTTTCCATATGCAGTGGTCAACTTAAAGAGAGCTCCATACTCTGAATTAGTTGTCCAGAAGTGTCTTTGTACTCCTTGAGAATTTCCTTCACATTCACTCATCCCTCCCCAGTGACCTTCAAAAGGAGGTCATCTGTAATGCCGGAAAGTAAGTGAGAGACAGTTGATGCTCCTCTATGAGCTCTAACGTCGTACAGAACCTTCTACCAGATTGGTTTAGTAATAAGACCTGAAAAGCATTTTGTGACGGACAGGAATAAATAATGGTGT
This sequence comes from Carnegiea gigantea, assembly GCA_029747015.1. Lineage (NCBI taxonomy): Eukaryota > Viridiplantae > Streptophyta > Magnoliopsida > Caryophyllales > Cactaceae > Carnegiea > Carnegiea gigantea. Next base: position 74,573 of record JAKOGI010000349.1, on the reverse strand, counting down.
AATAGATCCCCTTTGCGGAGTCCCATCTGCAGTGGTAAACACCTAAAGGGAGTACCATTAATCATAACCAATAAGAAACCGTTTAAACACACAACATAAAACATGTCTATGAAATGCCCCCACAAAAAAAAGAAAAAAAAAAAAGGCTTTTAGAGAATTCATTTAAGCATGGCTACTCTATCCTGCCATTTGCTTTGGCCATATTGAGTTTGATAGCCATGATACTCCTCCTACCCCTTTCCTAGTCTCATAACGTGAAGGGCTTTAAAGTCTATAATAAAATTATCATACTTTGATCAACTGGGGACAAGCACGCTTGGATTTGAGGACTGATATTAGGAAGGGCCTGTTTGAGTATGTCTAATCCGACCTGTCTTTGTTTGGGATAAAGACAATGATCCGACCTGTCTTTGTTTGGGATAAAGACTATGATAGTGTGATTCAAATTAGGCAGTTGCTATACTATGGATCTGGGTCCAATGGGTCTGCCACAGTACAGTGAGAATAGGGGTTCTGGGGCAATCAAAAACAAAAGAACATGCAGGCCCACCATTGTTTGTGAGATCGAGGACCATAGAACCGGGCATATGTTAAAAATTTGCACAAATTAGGGCCATAGAACATGAATCTATAATATGTAGGACAAAATTACACACATCAGCATAATGGGCCAAAACTTCGTATGGAGAAATGCCGTAAAACCATATAGCTCAGGAGATTTATTGGGATGCATACAAGAAAGATGTTAATAGATTTATTTGCAGTGCAAGGCATAACTAGCAAAGTCTTCATTCGAGACAGACTCATTCCCCACGAGGACCTCCTCAATCCCATTCCTACATGATTCCGATGCTGAGAAAATGTGTTCGAAGAATTGAATGGTAGCCACATGCTCCTTATCGACCCTCATGCCCTCCCATCTGTAACTCTGGCCATGAAATTCTTTCTATGCCTATTAGATTCCTTTGCATGGCAGAGTAGAGTATCACACAATCTCCATGAGCTTACTAGTGCGTATTAGTTCGAGCCTACCAATGAGATTCATTGGGCCTCCATAAGCTCAATTTCCTTGTACCTTTTCTTCAGTTCTGCATTATTGTCTGTGATTCTGTCCTTGTATTCTTGTTGCCCAATTCCCTATGAAGTAGTTTTGATTTCTTATGTAAGAATTTGTCCTCTTTCACATCACATTTCATCTATGCTTAGGTGATGCAATTACCAGAGAAAATATCATTTCAGTATAAATTTGTTAGGTTTAGAAAATAATTATATTTTGATATCTGTATGTTATGTTTAGATTTAACTTTAGAAGATATATTTTGATATCTATGTATTACTTCTAGATTTAATTCTAGGGGATACATTTTGAGGTAGTAGATCTTGAGGTATTTGCATTATTTATTGTTTAATGTTTATGAAAGTAGTATCTTAGTTATATTATGGTATTAGGTTATTTTCCTTACGCCATCAGAAGTTTTAAGCTATAAATACCACTGTTGTTATTTTACTTTTAGAGTCGGATTTAAATGACATTGAATTATTTTATTTGGAGTGGATCTCCATTAGTTTGGTGTCAGAGTGGGTTCTGTGCCAAGTACAGGCCATCCTTGGGGACTGATGTGACTTTGAATTATCCTTGTCAATGATTACAGAGTTGTTACCACTGTACAACGATGCGCCTCTATCATCGCACCCAAGTTACCATTTACCATATGTTCTCCAAAGTGATTAAACAGGACAAATAAAGAAGCCTCTAAAACAATCATTACTGAATTTGATTCTTTCACAGAATCTTATCAAAAAAACCAAGTCAGACAACATCAATCCTTTGATCGTCTTAGGGCGAAGGCATGTTAATGCTCTTTCGGACAAACTTTGTAAGAATATTGGTAAGGTTTTAGGGAAAAAGCATGAAGCATTCTTGAGTAAGCATGCTGGAATTACAGATTGCCAATGGGTGACCCTCTTGGTGAAGCAAAAGTGAAAGAAATTGAGCAACCTCTTCAAGAGACAATTCTTACATTAGATCCACAAGAATAGGTATATGAAGAAAAACTATGAACACCTGCACTGGTGGAGTACTAAAAATGAAAGAAAGTTGTAGAAATTAACAAGGTTCCCAGGATCATTATCAATGCCTGGTTCCCAGGATCATTATCAATGTCTTTGACCTCTATACAGGCTTTTTATTTGTACCCTCTAAGTACACTTGAATCAAAACAGTTTAGGGCTGTGATGTTTGCAGTGTGTATCTCAGTCAAGCCTTAAATTTGCTTCAAATGGTCTCTAAGTCATACACAGCGACTTCTTCTCTTCAAAACTTGTGGGCGAGTTTTTTGTCCAAGAAGGGGAGAATGATATGATTGGCGACAAAAGGGCACAAGGATTTATGATTTACGATTCCATCAAATCCCCCAAAATTTTAGGCAGGTAATAGAAAACTACATTACCCCCTCCACCGGGAACTACATTCCTGCCTCCCCCCCTCATGTCACACACTCACACCTAAACCTGTCATCATTATTTCTAAATTCTAATAACACACCTTATCTAGCAGTTTTTTTTCCCTCCCCCATTGGTGACACGTAAAATATCAGACTCTTTGGAATGCCACACCTTACACCCTAATTTATTATCATACTTGTTTATTGGGATTCAATTTCATACTTAAGTGGAAGCAACTATGATTTAGATTAAATGGTAAAAACTTTCTAGGGTTTGTCAATTATAAAATTCCTTCAGAATTACTAACACTAATTATGTATACAACAGAGCCTACAAAAGAATGGCATAACTTCTGGGTTTTTTTTTTTTTTTTTTTGGTTGGGGCTGTGGATAGAGCTCTTATTTCACACTAGTTATTTCCTCCTGATTTCAATTGTTGACCACTTATATAAATATACAGAATCAAATTCTAGGTTAAATGGTTAAAACTTTATAGGGTTCATCAATTATGAAGTTCCATTAGTATTACAGAAACTAATTGCAAGTTTAATAAACCCTACAAAAGAATGACATGCCTTCTACTTTGTGCTGAATAAAGGTCTTATGTCAAACCAATTATTTCAATTTTTGATCACCTATATAATTATAGAAAACTAAATAAAGAAAAATTTTCTTCTTTTTTGGGGCCAAAAAAAAAAACGTTTATAACCCTTACTCCTTTTGTCATATCCCAAAGAAGCCTAATTAATTTTGTTGCCAGAAAAAATTCAATGGAGTGAGTTCAGAAGCCTTGATATTAGGAAACCTTCAAGTAATCTGGGATGGAGGGAGAATTTACTAAAATCTTTGCAATAACTTTATACAACACAGAAGTATAGAACAGTGTGCAATGGGCTGAAAGATCAGTTTTCAACCTTTGGGATGAGAGTAATAAGGGTGGAATCAATCACGTTTAGGAGCTTACCATTGGAGAAGAATTTACTTGCTGCCTCAACAATGTCCATTCAAACAGTAGGCCATGCACTCTTGAGAATCCAACAATTCCATCCGTTGTATTAACATCTTATCAGAAGGCTGATTGTGTGCACAATCTTACTGTGCAGATCTGTGTAATGTCACCTATGTGAGCTTCAATCTCGTCAATTTAGTTGCAACACTGTAGAGGTTACAAACTTGTGCGTCATTCTGGGGACCATCTCCGCTAGTCTGTTGAAATTGTGAACGAGAAGCCTGTGCATTTATGAATTTAAAGTTGGAGTTAGTTGCTTCCGCCAATATCCGATTCAATCCTAGAGTGATGAGAAAACCCAGGTACAGTGAAGTGGGTAGATACCTCTGAACCATTTGATAGCCATGAGTATTATGCGTAACTTTGTCTAAGTTACGCCAAACAAATTTATGAGCTACTAGCCTATTCCATACAGGCCAGAAAAACCCCACAAGGAGGGACATCAGACAAATGTAATGTCTGAATGCAATTCTAAATTCGTCAATGGATTTTCTCCCTCAAGGCCTCAAGCTCGTCCTTGAGATTTCGTCAATGGATCTTGAATCGCACACGATTCTCCCCTGATTTGCCTTCGATTTTCTCCCTCAAGGCCTCAAGCACGTCCTTGAGATTTCTTACATACAGAGAATCCTCGATGTTCGCTATCGGCTCTCGGGGGTCCCTTGTCTTTCTCTAATAAAGTTACAATCATTTTGTTCATTTCCTGAACTTGCTCGGCTACTGTAGTCAAACGGCCAAGGATAGTGTATCCCGGCGCAGCTTTGAGTTCGTCGCTCACACCCAAAAGTTTCTCGATTTTAGAGAGGCGTGTCGAAGTCTTAGTCACTTTGTGTGCCATTTTGGAAAGGAAAAAAAAAAAAAACGTAGAGCCATCTCTGATACCAACTCGAACATGGCATATCCAAGTACATACATGGTAGAGCACACTTTTATTAATAAAAGAAGCGTTCTTCTCCAACAAGGCTACTTTTCGCTCGAGTTTCCACCGTGCGGCAATCAAGTCCACGACTCAACTCAACCTACTCAATCCGAATCAGAGGTTGCGAGAATAAAGCAAACACACACAAAGACAACAAGACAATCGAAGGCGGATCAGGGGAGAACCGGGTGCAATTCAAGATCCCCGACCCAAAGCCTTTCGATGGTTCAAGGGATGCGAAGGCCTGTGAAAACTTCGTCTGAGATCTCAAGCAATACTTCCAGGCAACCCTGGTTGGGGAGGACAAGGTGGTTGTCGCCACCATGTTGCTTAGCGGCGACGCCAAGATGTGGTGGAGGACGCGGACTAAGACGACAAAGAGTCGGGCTGCGACGCGATCTCCACTTGGGAGGAGATGAGAAATCAATTCTTTCCTCATCATGTCTCGTGGGTTGCTTGGGACAAGAAGGATTTGAAGCAAAGTAGAACAGTTCGCGACTATGTGAAGGCATTTTCTTCACTCTTGCTGGATATCAAAGGTATGTTTGACGAGGGCAAACTTTTCAACTTTGTCAGTGGCCTTAAACCTTGGGCGCAAAATGAGTTGCGTAGGTAAAAGGTGTTAGACTTACCTTCAGCCATTGTTGCGGCCGAGTCTTTTGTGGACTTCAAACCCCCACAAGAAAAGATAAAGATTATAGGGGACAAGGGTAAGAAACCTAGTCCCGGGAAAAATAAAAAGAAAACGTGGGATAAGTCCGATGTTAGGAAGGATGCCGGAAAGGGGAAGTCGGAGAACTACCCTAATAAGAAACCCCTCCAGAATGACAGATGCTTTATTTTTCATGGTCTTCACTTGGCTCGGGACTATCCTAAGAGACACCAAGTTGCTTCCATGGTGGAGCGAAGCAACGAAGGTGAACCCAGCCAGGAAATCATCTCGGTAAGGGTTAACCCTATGCAAAGGCTAAACGCCATAGCGGACGAGGGACCGAGTTTTGCAAGGGTTTGATGTATATCTGTTGTAGCATCAACGGAAGTCCGGTGATGCCTTTGGTGGTTTCCGGAGTCACTCACAATTTCATTAAGGTAGAGACATCTAAGGAATTTGGCTTACGCCTTTCTCTTTCCGAATCTACGATGAAAACTATTAACGCCTTGCGTTAAGTGCCCATGGGGAAGCCAAAGGCACTACCTTATGGATTGACTGCTGGATGAGAGATGTGGACTTTGCGGTAGTCCCGTTGGACGATTTTGATGTTGTCATTGGAAATAAATTCCTAGAGCAAGTCAAGGCAACCGTGATGCCTCACCTTGGAGGAATTTTATTCGGGGATGACAAGTCCCCTTGCTTTGTGAAAGCAAACCCCTTGAGTAAATAAGAATTACCAAGAGTAGGTGCATCGAATTCTTTTATGTAATCTTAGATATGGTTTTGATTGTACCCCTTGTAATGCCGTAGGGTTAAATAAAACCTTGACCACCTTCTGAAAATGAATAAAACGATGTTCTTTATGAGTACCTTAATGATTTCTGCGTTGTGTATCTTGATGATATTGTGATATTTTCTCAATCACTTGAGGATCACATTAACCACTTAAGGAAAATCTTCCAAAAACTGAAACAACATAGTTGTACGTTAAAAAGGAAAAGTGCGAATTTGCACAAACTGAGATAATGTTTCTCGAGCATAAGATTAGTAAGGATCTTGTGAGAACGGACGAAAGAAAGGTGAAGGCGATCTTGGATTGGCCTACACCAAAATCGGTTTCTGAGTTAAGATCTTTCCTTGTATTGGTTAACTACTACCGGAAATTCATTCAAGGGTACTCTAGGAAGGTGGCTCATTTGACTAATCTCTTGAAAAAGGATCAAAAGTGGACATGGGATGTCCTTTGTCAAAAGGCGTTTGAGGATCTAGGAACTTAAGATCCTTATAAGTTTTTCATTTAATCTGGCCTCTTGATAGCCCTTAAGACTTTCTTTCTTTCTGAATTACTTAAAAAGGCGAAATGCCGACTGCTTTTCTTACTTATTAGGAAACTACTCTGGGCATAAGATCATTATAAAGTGCTGGTTGGGAAAGATCTACGCTCAATCCTTAATTCACATTAAGCTCTAACTCCCAGGATGGCAACTAACTTTTGGACCTTAACCCTCGTCAGGGCCTCTAGGGATTACTTCTTAGGATAGGGATTTCCCCGTTCAAGCAGGTTCACTCCCATCTAATGTCCCTAAGCACTTATCTTAGCCATTTAAAACATCTTGTCATAACGACTAGTAACTCTGATATTTCTTCTGGTAAAATCATTTATCATACAACTCACACCTAAAACGTTTTAGGGATTCCCCCGTTTAAGCATGTTCACTCCCAAACCATGTTTGTGTAGCTAAAATAGGCCATTGCTTGCCACTAGTCATGGCTATTATTAATTTAAAATACGAGAAATATTTTTTGTCAAAACCCCACTCTCACACACATATTGCATCTTAGTCATATAAAAGGGGAGGGATTTACAGGTATCACATTCAAGCATTTCATAATCGTTTCAACCCAATGAGCCACACATGGCCTCGCAAGCCACACGATTACGGTAATCACAACTCAGACCCGCTCCTCACATAGCAACCGACCACAAGAAACCTCAAACCATTTATAGTTCTATCTCAAACCGTCCAACTACCATTTTGGTTTTAATTTCACAATCTAGTATTCTAACCATTATGATATACTGAAAAGCGATATGTAAACTTACATAACTTACCGATGCTTAACTTACCGAGCAAACAAACAACAATTAGCAGTGCGCTGCATCCAACGGTTATAACCATACATATATATATATATATATATACATATATATATATATATATGTATATATATATATATATGTATATATATATATATATGTATATATATATATATGTATATATATATATTCATACGACATTAACTTGAAACGACTCCTTAGTAAGCTAAATTAAACTAACAAAGCATGAAATACGATTACATTCATGTATTGCAGTTGAGGGGTAAACATGCTCATTTCGTCATTCGAAAGTTGTTTCCAAAGCTACTTCACAAGCATAAGTCAACTAAATAGACAAGCATCGATTCGGGGCTTTCATTTATTGTTTCGAGGTTATATTTCAAGCCTAATTAAGCAATTTAAATATAATACGATTCAAGGCGTTCGTTTATTACATCGAAGTTACTATTCAAGCCTAATTAAGTCATTTAAGCATAATACGATTCAAGGCGTTCGTTTATTACATCGAAGTTACTATTCAAGCCTAATTAAGCCACTTAAGCATAATACGATTCAAGGCGTTCGTTTATTACATCGAAGTTACTATTCAAGCCTAATTAAGCCACTTAAGCATAATACGATTCAAGGCGTTTATTTATTATATCGAATTACTATTCAGTGCAAATTAACTAATCGTACAAGTATCGATTCTAAGCATCCACATTTCATTTCGAAGCTATTATTAAGCATGAACTAGCTTAATTAAACAAACATCGATTCGAATGCTAACATGTTAATTTGAAACTACTTATTAGTCATGAATTAACTTAATTAAGCAAACATATTCTGACCTATGCACAATTTATTTCTAAGCATCTTTAGGCAGCCTAACATGCATAATTTGGACTGGGATTAATTCAACACACGGCATGCTTAACAGGGTCACAGTAAGTTAACTTCTGAACTTAACATGCAACCTGTTCATGCATAATTAAACACGAATTCAATCAAACAGAACATTCCCTTTTCCTTCTTCATACTCCCAGTGAACATAGTTAATCCATACTAACATGCAACATCAATCGGAGTTCAAACATTTTCGAATGTAATAATAGGTTAGGAGAGGAAGAACACTTACTTGAATTAGCCTAATTTCCACTCAAGTAGCAGCAAACGCACGCCCTAACGCGCTGAACTCGAAACCCCAGCCGTGTGCTTGCAAAACCCAAACCCTAGCTTTCGACTTGATGGCGTTTTGAGGTGTTTTGGGTCGAATTCGGCCCCCAAATTTATAGGGCAGGCCGAGTGTGGCGTGGGTAGCCGGATTCCGGCACATGGGTAGTGAAATCGGGGCGACAACGCGTGTTTTCTGGGGTACTTCAGCCGCGAGAAGAAGGAGAGGGAGAATGGTGGCGGTCGGCGGTGGGTGACGAGTGGGTAGGGGACCGGTGATCTCCTTCTCTCGCCGGCGACGCGTGGCGGACGGCGGTGAAGCCAGACGGCGGCCGGTGCTTGCCTGCGAGAGGAGGAGGGTGGCGATTTGCACAGGGAGAGAGAGAGAGAGGAGGGTCGGGGTTTCAAGTTCTGATGCCCGAATTCAGCCCCCCCCCATTTTACTAATTTCCTTGTCTCTTTTTTTTCTTTGTTCACTTAACACAATAATGCTAGGTCCTAATCCCAAACTCGTTAGCGATTAGACTAAACTTGAGTTGAAATGTCCTATAACTGGCATTCTAATACATTCGAAAGTCGACTAAATAAAACAATTAATGATTTTGAAGGCAAGAGTTTGAATCGATTCTAAAAATAAAAACATTCTAAACGACTAACGATAATAGCAGTAATAATAGAATAACGATGTTTCGTTTTAGTAGAATTTATTGTTAAACACACACAGTAAGGACATAATATCCTTGATAAAAATAATTAAAACGCAGCTTGACAAACTTAGCAACTGAACCAGTTAGTCGTCAATAGAAAGAAAGCGCAGCCCTTACACTCTCCCCCCCTGAAAGAATTTCGTCCTCGAAATTTGCTTGCCTGATGGAAATAATGCTGGGTATTTTTCGCGCATTTCGCTTTCTAGCTCCCAGGTTGCTTCTGCCACCTTGTGATGTTTCCATAGCATTTTAACGTATGGAATGCTCCTGTTTCTAAGCTTCTTCTCCGTTCTCTCTAAGATTCGTACGGGTTCTTCTATATAAGTGAGATAAGTAATTTTGCAATCACTACTTCTTTTAAATCTCTGAGTTAACCAATCTGATCCTAAAGGTGACTTGAATTCATGTTTTAGAATGAGACTACTAGTATATTATCTCAGTTGTCACACCTCTAGATGCCCACCCATAGGTGCATATGCATGGAGTTGCTGTCTACTATGCGAATTGAGTCTAGACATTCGAAGGTCTATGTTCATTTTTTTAAAAAAAGCCCACTATGGTTTTCCATGCTAGCTCAGTTGTCCCTCTTCAATGCGATTTTCCCTCGGCACCTAAATAGAGTGAGTAGACGCTTGAAGAGGATTGGCGAGGAGGAGACTGGATGCCATAAGCTATTTTCTTTCGATTTAAAAGAAGTAGTGATTGCAAAATGAAACCTTTTGGAAACCTACCGTGTAGATCATAGTTGTGTGCGTACATTCTAGGAATGACTGAACTCAGGTTTAGAATTTCGAGGACGAAATTCTTTTAAGGGGGGAAGAGTGTAAGACCCGCCTTCTTTATTTTTAAGTTAACCTAGCTGTCTTACCTTCTACGTTATAAAATTTGTATTTTTATTAACTATATGAGTTAAATTATTATCGATGTGCTTATGTGAACGATAATTTTATTAAAAGGAATGTTTTCGTCATTATTAATATTATTATTAGTTTTGAAAATCTTTCGATGATGTTTAGTGTGCGTTCATATAGATTATTAACGAGTACTAAAACGATTAGGAACCCGAATACGATTAGTTTGTCAACCTTATAATTAGTTTCGATGTTTAATAAATCGAATCTCGACGTATTTGGGAACGAATAATCGATAAAGGGTCGTATTATCGATTTTGGGTTTAGAATTCGAGATTAGAAATTAGATTGGCGGTGTTAGTTGAATGAGCAAGCATTAAACAAAAAATATATATATATATATATATATAAAGGGGCCGAAGCCCCTTTCTCAGCAAAAACACATGCGAAGGGGGGGTTCACGACCAGCCCTCGTGACGCCTCCCCGGCAACCGGCCACGGTAGAGAGAGAGAAAGAGAGGAGGCGTCGGCGCCGACGAACGGTCGTCTAGCAACCCTATACCGGCGACCACCATAGAGAGGGAGAGAGATGTTGAGCAGTCGAGAGGAAGCAGAGGAAATCAGTGACGACGAGGTCTCTCGGCGGTGGGCATAGCGGCGACGGCAGCACGGCTGGGCGTCCGTTCATCACCGCTAGAGACAGAGAGAGATCGAGTGAGGCTGAGGGTTAGGGTTTGAAACCCTAACCGCACCACCACCACCACCACTGCGACCACCCCAGTCGACAGTTGGGCGTGATTCCGGCGACGAGGCAGGACCGAAGGAGAGCTAAAAACGGGCTTGGGTTGGTTTGCTTCGGGTTTGAGAGTAGCAGCAAAGGGGGGACGGATTTCGGGTTCTTGAACATCCAAGTTCAGCCTCAAAATCGGGTCCTTTAGCTTGGAGCCCAGGTGAGTACCTCCTAAGTATTAGTAGTTTCGAAATTGTTTTGACCTTTAAGTTGCGTTGCGTGTGAGTTTAGGATTAGTCAGAACGATTGGGGTTATGCATATTCTGTTTCAGCTGAATTTAGTTTAAATCGATGCATGTTAAGTTTAGTTAGTTTATGCTTGAAAAGTAGTTTCGAATTGAATTATGCATGTTAGGCTCGGTTCAAGTATATTTAGTTAATACATGCCTGAAAGGTAGTTTCGAAATGAATCATGCATGTTTAGAATCGATTCAGGTATATTTAGTTAATACATGCCTGAAAGGTAGCTTCGAAATGAATTATGCATGTTTAAAATTGATTCAAGTATATTTAGTTAATACATGCCTGAAAAATAGCTTCGAAAGGAAATATGCCTGTTTAGATTAGATACATGTACACTTAGTTGATTTATGTTCGTTTAATAACTTCGAAGTGAAATATGAATGTTTAGGATCGATATATGTACGCTTAGTTAATTCATGTTCGTTTAGTAACTTCGAAGTAAAATATGAATGTTTAGAATCGATACATGTACACTTAGTTAATTCATACTCAATTAATAGTTTCGAAAAGAAATAAGTGTGCTTAGAATCGATACTTGTGTCATTAGTTAGTTTATACCTGAACCGTAACTTCGAAATAATAAATGAACACCTCGAATGCGATGAGATTCCTGTTTGATTAGTTTAGTTGGTTTGTTAAGTGTTATTTCAATTTAAGACATTGTAGGCGTATACGTAAATGTGGTTATATATATATGTATGCTTGCGGTAACGCACTGCTGGATGGTACTGCTTGCTCAGGTAAGTGCATAAACCTTATTACACGTCTCTTTATAAGTTTTCATGATAATATGTTATGATTATCGAATTAAAAACCGAGATGGTAGTTGGATGGTTTGAGGTAGAACTATGAGTGGTTCGAGGTTTCCTATGGTCGGTTGTTATGTGAGGAGGGAGCCTGGGTTGTGAATTAACCGCAATCGTGTGGATTGCGAGACCATGTGTGACTTATGCTGAGATTGATTGATTATGAAGTGTTTGAATGTGTTACGTGCAAACCCCCTCCCTTTTATGCCATCAAGTTTCTTATTGCGAGTGAGGGTGAGTTTGAAAAAGGAAGTTTTTCATGTTTGTAACTAATAGTAGTCATAACTATTAGCAAATGATAGCCTATTTTAACTATGCAAATACAGTTTTGGAAGTGAACTCGCTTGAACGGGGGAATCCCTAAAGAATTTAATTAAAAAGAGAGTGCGTTGTATAGAAAAGGATTTCGCTGTGAGATGCAGCAAACTTATTAGTCGTTATGACCAGATGCTTTAAATGGCTAAGATAAGTGCCTAAGGACAATAGATGGGAGTGAACCTGCTTGAACGGGGGAATCCCTAGCCTAGGGAGTAATCCCTGGAGACCCTGACGAGGGTTAAGGTCTAAAAGTTAGTTGTCATCCCGGGAGTAAGAGCTTAGTGTGAGTTAATCTCACTGGGATTGAGTGTAGATCTCTCCTAACCAGCACTGTGTGATGATCTTATGCCCAGATTACTTTCCTAATGAGTAAGAAAACAGCCGGCGTATAGCCTTTTAAAGTATTTCAGAAAGAAAGAAAGTCTTAAGGGCTATCAAGAGGCTAGATTAAATGAAAAACTTATAAGGGTCTTAAAAGGTCAATACGAAGATATTTCTTTAAGGAATATTATCCTTAAGAGATTATTAAAAAAAAAGTGTTTGCAAAGAAATAAAAGAAAGTTTCTACACATGCCTAATGAAAAAGGTTTTCTAAGCATGGATGTATGTGACTTCAAAGTAGTGTGTGGCCATGTTCTCATAGTGCATCACGTAATGATGTTTTAAAAGTGCATATTGAGTAAGTGATAGCGCATCAAGTATTTATGCCTAGAAGTGCATATTGTGTAAGCAAGTTCCTAGCATGCCATCGTTATTTGAAACTAAAAATCTATCATGCTTGAATGTCTAGTCAAGTGCCTACAATCTGTGTCACGTAGCTTAATACAACGATAGTACTATTTAACTGCTTGTTAAGTGAATATTATGAGTAATATTGCTTGTGAAGGTTTTGTTTTAAGGAGTGGAGGAACACTCACTGAGCATGTGGTGGCTCACTCCATTTCCTTTCTCCATTTTCCCGAAGTGATGAGTGAAAGACCATGTCTGCTACCTGACATAGGACTACCAGTCATTTCTAAAAGTGTTCCTGTTAAGCTGTGTTTTGTGAAGCTTCTTGTCTTCCTATTTTGGTTGATGGAATGTCATTAATAAGCATGTGGTTGGCTCTGGCCCATTTTCAAATTATGTAAATGATTTGAATGAATGTTGTAATGGCATAAGCCCTAATCTCGAGTGTGTAACTCGTGGAGAACTCCTACTTTGTTGAATTTGGTTGTAATGTCAACAGGTACCCCCTAGCTTGCATCCAAATTTTATAAATGTTGCAAATTTTAGGCGGAGCTCTTGCAGTTTCGTTCTAGGATTCCCTAACTACTTAGTGTTAGGTTGAATTTTTAAGGAAGTCTTTAGTTACAACAGCTTTAGGGGTCTCCCTCGGGGGATCCCAGCGGTGTGATGCCTCTCGGGGGTAGGGGGTGTTACATTGGGTGGTATCAGAGTCATAGGTTTGCATATGCATCTAGATGTGACGTTAGGAGTTTCAGTGTGTGAAATATGTGCTTTAAAGTGCTTACATGAGCCTACTATGTGCTTGTATTGCATACTTGTGTGCACGAACTAGAAATACGGCTTAGGACTCCCATACAAATACGTGCTTACTAGTTTTATTCCTAACCCAGTGTGGTGATGTAGGATGATGTTTAAAATCGTCGATTTTGAGTACCTTCCATTCTGGCTGACTGCGTAGAACGCAGTCATCTTCTGGGAAGCGGTGGTTAGGAGCAACCAGTGAGGACCCCTACGGGTCACTCAAAACCATTAGACCTACAAATTCATCCGAGAAATGCCCTACACGAGAAGATGGAGTGAAGTCACCTCTGTCCTTCGTCAATTTCATGTACACGAGGGCTTACACGCCGTTCATCTTCAGAGGATTAGTAGACTTCCTGATATTGGTGGAAGGACAAGTGGATTCTTTAGGAGATACCCCATGGGAGAGGAGCAATGGCGCCATTCAACTGGTCAATACGGCTTTAATTGCTCCCATTGCTGTGCAACATCTACCAATCACAATAGTTGAAAGAAATCAAATCGAACATCACCAAATGAGGCTTCTGTTCGCGGAAAACCCTCAGGCGAAGCGATACAAGCGAGTAGCCACGATGTGAATACGCTAGATAGATTCCTTTGGTGTGCAATATCCCTGTGGCTAGCACGCCACGATGCTGAGAATGAGGGAGCTGGTGGATGGAGCGTCCGATGTGGGATACTCCCTAACTTTCATATTGTGGGACTTATGAGCCCCAGTTGAGTCTGAAGGCTCCAATGAGCCAGTTGTAGATAACCCTCTTGAGGAAGATTCCTCAAATGATGAATAGAGTCGTGTGTAACCCAAAGTTTGCTAAGGTAAGCATTGTATCTAAATAAATCATAGCTAGTGTACTCTCCTGGTTTCTTTCCTTTCTAAGGCATCAGTATATCGGAAGCTCGTAGATGACTCCCAAATTAAGTGTACCCTCAAAATGAATGACGAGCAGGGGTGTTACCTAGATGTTTTGTAAAATATGCATGCGTGTTTTTAGTAAGAAAAAATAAGTGTTTGTGCGACCGGAATAGGATCGCACCAATACTTAAAAAATATGAATTCTATCTAATATTGTACTATGCTTTTAAATGCCTTTGACAAATCTATTTTCATGCATAAAACTAAGCAACTTTGCATATTTAGTTGTGTAGCCAATGCCTCCTCAAAGGGAACCGGTGGTGGAGCCAACCGCCTTAGAAATGATCTGTCAGTTCAACAAGCTGAAACCACCCAAGTTTAGTGGTGGGACAGACCCTCGTGTATGAAGAATGGTTAAGAAGAATGGAGACTTTATTTGAGGTGATGGACTGTCCCGAAGGCTCTAAAGTGCGTCTGACAACCCACTAGTTTGAAAGGGAGGCTGAATTCTAGTGGGGTACTGTTAAACCCCGAACTGATGAACCAGCTTTAACCTGGGAACAGTTAAAAACCTTGATGGATGCCCAATACTATCCCCGAGACATAAAAAGGGCAAAAGAACAAGAGTTTTTATGTTTGAAGTAAGGACAGATGAGTGCGACGGAGTACACGGCAAAGTTTAATGAACTCAGCCGCTTTGCGCTCGATCAGGTTGCCACTGAAGAGATGAAAATGGATCACTTTGAACAAGGCCTCAAGGGACCAATCAAGCGAATGATAGCTGGACATGTTTTAACTAGCTTTCAAGAAATGTATCAGAGGGCAGTGAAAATAGCCCGGGTCATAGAAGAAACTGAAGCTGAGAGTCGGCAAATAGGCCTAGCCAAAAAGAAAATTTGGCCACGGAGGATCCGGTGCTCAGAGGGAACAAGAGATTTAGAAATTTCAACCCCGCGAAGGATCAGGGTAAATGAATACAAGTTGCGCCAAGACAAGAGATGGAACCCTGCAATCAATGCGGACGTTTGCATTACGGTCCGTGTAAGTACAATATTCAAGGATGTTATGGGTGTGGTGCAATGGACCACAAACTCGCAGACTGCCCCAGAAAAGCTGGGAATCGTCAAGGCAACGTTCAAGGTTTAGGAATGGGAGCCAATTCCGTCAAACAGAGAGGTCACCCTCTCACGAACACAGCCTCGGGAGGCAACCGAGGTGGGAAAAGGCCGCAAGCAGGTGGCCGATTGTTTTGTCTGGAAGGAGACGAGGCGGAGAGCCTCACTACCACCGTATCAGGTACACTCCATATCAAACATCTTTATGCTTATGTTTTATTTGATTCGGGTGCCATACATTCTTTTGTAAATCTTGTCTTTGCAAAGAAGCTCGCCAGCAAGCCTAATAAGATGGATGTGCAACTATATGTGACCACTCCCTTAGGATCTATCCACTACACTGATGTTTTCAAAAACTGTACTATTTAGTTGGAAGGGATAGTTCTCCATGTAGATCAAGTACTAGTAGATACTGGGATGTTATTCTAGGGATGGACAGGTTAACTAAGCATAAAGTTACTATTGACTGCGAAAAGAAGTTGGTTATCTTCTCGGCCCCTGATGGAGAAAGAATGACTTTTAAGGGAAGTGGCCACCAAGTGACCATTCCAACTATATCTGCTATGCAAGTATTCAAGATGCTGAGGAAAGGATGTCAGGGTTATCTGTGTGCAATTGAGGCCACATAACCAAAAGACCCAGACCTGAATGAGATTCCAGTAGCAAAGGAGTTCCCACAGGTATTCCAAGAAGTACCGGAGATACCACCCGACCGAGAAATCGAATTTACCATTAAACTTGTAACTGGAACTGCCCCGATATCCAAAGCACCTTATCGAATGACACCTGCTGAATTGATGGAATTGAAAACTCAGTTGATGGAGTTACTAGACAAGGGGTTAGTTCAGCCTAATGTTTCACCCTGGGGAGCACTAGTGCTCTTTGTGAAAAATAAGGGTGGAAGTTTGAGGTTATGTATCGACTATCGAGAGCTAAACAAGGTGACAGTTAAGAATAAATACCCACTTCCTAGAATTGACGACTTGTTTGATCAGTTGTGGCCACTTCCCTTAAAGGTCATTCTTTCTCCATCAGGGGCCGAGAAGGTAACCAACTTTTTTTCGCAGTCAATAGTAACTTTATGCTTAGTTAACTAGTCCATCCCTAGAATAACATCCCAGCCTTGTATATCGAGTTGTACTAGATCTACAGGGAGAACTCTCCCTTCCAACTGAATAGTACAGTTTTTGAAAACGACATCAGTATAGTGGGTAGATCCTAAGGGAGTGGTCACATATAGTTGCACATCCATCTCACTAGGCTTGTTGGCGAGCTTCTTTACAAAGACAGGATTTACAAAAGAATGTGTGACACCCGAATCAAATAAAACATGAGTATAAAGATGTTTGATAAGGAGTGTACCTGATACAGTGGTAGTGAGGTTCTCCGCCTCGTCTCCTTCCAGACAAAACAATCGGCTACCTGCTTGCGGCCTTTTCCCACCTCAGTCGCCTCCCGAGGTTGTGTTCGTGGGAGGGTGACCTCTCTGTTTGACGGAATTGGCTCCCATTCCTGAACCTTGAACGTTGCCTTGACGATTCCCAGCTTTTCTGGGGCAGTCTGCGAGTTTGTGGTCCATTGCACCACACCCATAACATCCTTGAATACCGTACTTACACGGACCGTAATGCAAACGTCCGCATTGATTGCAGGGTTCCATCTCTTGTCTTAGCGCAACTTGTATTCCTTTACCCCGATCCTCCGCGGGGTTGAAGTTTCTAAATCTCTTGTTTCTCTGAGCACCGGATCCTCCTTGGCCAAATTTTCTTTTTGGCTAGGCCTACTTGCCAACTCTCAGCTTCAGTTTCTTCAATGATCCGGGCTATTTTCACTGCCCTCTGATACATTTCTTGAAAGCTAGTAAAAACACTATCATTCGCTTGATTGGTCCCCTGAGGCCTTGTTCACAGTGATCCATTTTCATCTCTTCAGTGGCGACCTGATTGAGCGCAAGGCGGCTGAGTTCATTAAACTTTGCCGGGTACTCCGTCACACTCATCTGTCCTTGCTTCAAACGTAAAAACTCTTGTTGTTTTGCCCTTTTTATGTCTCGGGGATAGTATTGGGCATCCATCAAGGTTTTTAACTGTTCCCAGATTAAAGCTGGTTCACCAGTTCGGGGTTTAACAGTACCTCACGAGAATTCAGCCTCCTTTTCAAACTGGTGGGTTGCCAGACGCACTTTAGAGCCTTCGGGATAGTCCATCACCTTAAATAAAGTCTCCATTCTTCATACACAAGGGGGTCTGTCCCACCACTAAACTTTGGTGGTTTCAGCTTGTTGAACTGACAGATCATTTCTAAGGCGGTTGGCTCCGCCACCGGTTCCCTTTGAGGAGGCATTGGCTACATAACTGAATATGCAAAGTTGCTTAGTTTTATGCATAAAAATAGATTTGTCAAAGGCATTTAAAAGCATAGTACAATATTAGATAGAATTTATATTTTTTAAGTATTGGTGCGATCCTATTCCAGTCGCACAAACACTTCTTTTTCCTTTCTAAAAACACGCATGCATATTTTACGAAACATTGGGGTAACACCCCTGCTCGTCATTCATTTCGAGGGTACACTTAACTTGGGAGTCATCTAGGAGCTTTCGATATACTGATGTCTTAAGAAGGAAAGAAACCAGGAGAGTACACTAGCTATGATTTATTTAGATACAATGCTTACATTAGCAAACTTTGGGTTACACGCGACTGTATTCATCATTTGAGGAATCTTCCTCAAGAGGGTTATCTACAACTGGCTCATTGGAGCCTTCAGACTCAACTGGGGCTCATAAGTCCCACAATATGGAAGTTGGGGAGTATTCCACATCGGACGCTCCATCCACCAGCTCCCTCATTCTCAGCATCGTGGCCTGCCAGCCACGGGGATATTGTACACCAAAGGAATCTATCCAGCGTATTCCCATTGTGGCTACTCGCTTGTATCGCTTCGCCTGAGGGTTTTCTGCGAATAGAAGCTTCATTTGGTGATGTTCGATTTGATTTCTTTCAACTATTGTGGTTGGTAGATGTTGTACAGCAACGGGAGCAATTAAAGCCGTATTGACCAGTTGAATGGCGCCATTGCTCCTCTCCAAGGGGGTATCTCCTAAAGAATCCACTTGTCCTTCTACCAATATCAGGAAGTTTACTAATCCTCTGAAGGTGAACGGGGTGTAAGCCCCCATGTGTACATGAAATTGACGGAGGACAGAGGTGACTTCACTCCATCTTCCCGTGTAGGGCATTTCTCAGATGAATTTGTAGGTCTAATGGTTTTGAGTAACCCGTAGGGGTCCCCATTGGTTGCTCCTAACCACCGCTTCCCAGAAGATGACTGCGTTCTACGCAGTCAGCCAGAATGGAAGGTACTCAAAATCGACGATTTTAAACATCATCCTATATCACCACACTGGGTTAGGAATAAAACTAGTAAGCACGTATTTGTGTGGAAGTCCTAAGCCGTATTTCTAGTTCGTGCGCACAAGTATGTGATACAAGCACATAGTAGGCCCATGTAAGCACTTTAAAGCACATATTTCACACAGTGAAACTCCTAAAGTCACATTTGGATGCATATGCAAACCTATGACTCTGATACCACCCAATGTAACACCGCCTACTCCCGAGAGGCATCACACCGCCAGGATCCCCTGAGGGGGACCCCTAAGACTGTTGTAACTAAAGACTTCCTTAAAGATTCAACCTAACTCTAGGTTAGTTAGGGAATCCTGGAACGAAACTGCAAGAGTTTCGCCTAAAATTTGCATCGTTTATAAAATTTGGATGCAAGCTAAGAGGTACCTGGTGACATTACAACCAAATTCAAAGAAAGTAGGAGTTCTCTACGAGTTACACACTCGAGATTAGGGCTTATGCCATTACAACATTCATTCAAATCATTTACACAATTCGAAACTGGGCTAGAGCCAACTACATGCTTACTAATTACATTCCATCAGCCAAAATAAGAAGACAAGCAGCTTCACCGAAACACAGTTTCACAGGAACACTTTCAGAAACGACGGGTAGTCCAATGTCAGATAGTAGCCATGGTCTTTCATTCATCACCTGGGGAGAAAGGGGAAAGGAAATGGAGTGAGCCACCACATGCTCAGTGAGTGTTCCTCCACTCCTTAAAACAAAATCTTTGCAAGCAATATTACTTATAATATTCACTTAACAAGTAGTTAAGTAGTACTATCGTTGTATTAAGCTACGTGACACAGATCTTAGGCACTTGGCTAGACCTTCAAGTATGATAGATTTTTAGTTTCGAATAACGATGGCATGCTAGGAACTTGCTTACACAATATGCACTTCTAAACATAAATACTTGATGGGCTATCACTTACTCAATATGCACTTTTAAAACATCATTACGTGATGCACTATAAGAACATGGCCACACACTACTTTGAAGTCACATGCATCCATGCTTCGAAATTCTTTTTCGTTAGGCACATGTAGAAACTTTCATTTCTTTCCTTGCAAATACTTTTTTTTAAAAATAACCTCTTAAGGTTAATATTCCTTAAAGAAATCTCTTCGTATTGGTCTTTTAAGATCCTTATAAGTTTTTCATTTATCTGGCCTCTTGATAGCCCTTAAGACTTTCTTTTTTTCTGAAATACTTTAAAAGGCTACACGCCGGCGGTTTTCTTACTCATTAGGAAAGTAATATGGGTATAAGATCATCACAAAGTGCTGGTTGGGAGAGATCTACACTCAATCCCAGTGAGATTAACTCACACTAAGCTTTTACACCCGGGATGACAACTAACTTTTGGACCTTAACCCTCGTCATGGTCTCTAGGGATTACTCTCTAGGCTAGGGATTTCCCCGTTCAAGCGGGTTCACTCCCATCTATTGTCCCTAAGCACTTATCTTAGCCATTTAAAACATCTGGTCATAAAGACTAGTAACTCTGTTGTTTCTTCTGGCAAAATCATTTATCATACAACTCACACTTTTGTAAAACGTTTTAGGGATTCCCCCGTTCAAGTAGGTTCACTCCCAAACCATGTTTGTGTAGCTAAAATAGTCCATTGCTTGCTACTAGTCATGGCTATTATTAATTTAAAATACGAGAAACATTCTTTGTCAAAACACCACTCTCACACACATATTGCATCTTAGTCATATAAAAGGGGAGGGATTTACACATATCACATTCAAGCACTTCATAATCATTTCAACACAATGAGCCACACATGGCCTCGCAATTCACACGATTGTGGTAATCACAACCCAGACTCCCTCCTCACATAGCAACCAACCACAGGAAACCTCGAACCACTCATAGTTCTACCTCAAACCGTTAAACTACTATCTTAGTTTTAATTTCACAATCTAGTATTCTAACCATTATGATATACTGAAACGCGAGATGTAACTGACATAACTTACCAATGCTTAACTTACCGAGCAAACAAACAACAATCCAACGGTTATAACTATACATATATATATATATATATATATATATATATATATATATATATACACACACACACACATATACACATATATAGATATATATATATATATATATATGTATATGTATATATATATTTTCATACGACATTAAATTGAAACGAACGCTTAATAAGCTGAATTAAACTAACAAAGTATGAAACACGATTACATTCATGTATTGCAGTTAAGGGGTAAACATGCTCATTTTGTCATTCGAAAGTTGTTTACAAAGCTACTTCACAAGCATAATTCAACTAAATAGACAAGCATCGATTCGAGGCGTTCATTCATTGTTTCGAGGTTACATTTCAAGGCTAATTAAGCCACTTAAGCATCATACGATTCAAGGCGTTCGTTTATTACATCGAAGTTACTCTTCAAGCCTAATTAAGCCATTTAAGCATAATACGATTCAAGGCGTTCGTTTATTGCATCGAAGTTACCATTTAAGCCTAATTAAGCCACTTAAGCATAGTACGATTCAGGGCGTTCATTTATTATATCGAACTTACTATTCAGTACAAATTAACTAATCGTACAAGTATCGATTCTAAGCATCCACATTTCATTTCGAAGTTGTTATTCGAGCATGAACTAACTTAATTAAACAAGCATCGATTCGAATGCTAACATGTTAATTCGAAACTACTTATTAGGCATGAATTAACTTAATTAAGCAAACATATTCTGGCCTATGCACAATTTATTTCTAAGCATCTTTAGGCAACCTAACATGCATAATCTGAACTGGGATTAATTCAATACATGGCATGCTTAGTAACTTCTGAACTTAACATGCAACCTATTCATGCATAATTAAACACGAATTCAATCAACAGAACATTCCCCTTTCCTTCTTCATACTCCCAGTGAACATAGCTAATCCAAACTAACATGCAACATCCATCGGAGTTCAAACATTTTCGAATGTAATAATAGGTTTGGAGGGGAAGAACACTTACTTGAATTAGCCTAATTTCCACTCAAGTAGCAGCAAACGCACCCCCTAACGCACTGAACTCGAAACCCCAGCCGTGTGCTTGCAAAACACAAACCCTAGCTTTCGACTTGATGGCGTGTTAAGGTGTTTTGGGTCGAATTCGGCCCCCGAATTTATAGGGGAGGCCGAGTGTGGTGTGGGTGGTCGGATTCCGGCATGTGGGTGGTGAAATCGGGGCGGACGACGCATGTTTTCTGGGTTACTTCAGCCATGAGAAGAGGGAGAGGGAGAATGGTGGTGGTTGGCGGCTGGTGACGAGTGCGTAGGGGACCGGTGGTCTCCTTCTCTCACCAGTGACGCGTGGCGGACGGCAGTGAAGCTAGATGGCAGCCGGTGGTTGCCTGCGAGAGGAGGAGGGTGGCGATTTGCAGAGAGAGAGAGGAAGGTCGGGGTTTCGGGTTCTGATGCCCGAATTCAGCCCCCCCCCATTTTACTAATTTCCTTTTCTCTCTCTCTTTTTTTTTTAATTAACACAATAATTGCTAGGTCCCAATCCCAAACTCATTAGCGATTAGACTAAACTTGAGTTGAAATGTCCTATAACTGGCATTCTAATTACATTCGAAAGTCGACTAAATAAAACGATTAATGATTTTGAAGGCAAGAGTTTGAATTGATTCTAAAAATAAAAACATTCTAAACGACTAACGATAATAGCAGTAATAATAGAATAACGATGTTTCGTTTTAGTAAAATTTATTGTTAAACACACACAGTAAGGACATAATATCCTTGATAAAAATAATTAAAATGCAGCTTGACAAACTTAGCAACTGAACCAGTTAGTCGTCAATAGAAAGAAAGCGCGGCTCTTACAACACAACATCTCTAACTGCAAAATATTTCTCCACACCACCCTAATTTGGCCATTCCTATGGTGAGTATAATTACAGTGCACACAACAATCATTATAGTGCTTTTTTATGATTGTCTTTGCATTGCCTGGTTTCAACCAAGCCATGCATACTTCTGCGTCCAGAACACTTCACTAATTTCCTAATGTTTTAAAGAGTCTCTTAGTTTTTTATCATATCATACAAACACCTTATGCTGAAGAAGAGCCTCCATTCTTGGTCAGCATGCTTTTTCCCATCCTATTGGCATTGTCCCGCCTATCTCCTTGCTTGGACCTTACCATAGGTTGTAATTTCTTTCCAGGCACGTGAAATTGCAAAGGCACATTTTTCAACTAACACGAAGTGCCTAAAGCACATAGATGTATGTCCAAATATCACCCCTGTGCATCTTTTGAGAGACTTGCACATTTTTCGTTTAATGCCCATGTGGACATATGAGGTGTTAGATGTACGCAATTGATGTAAAATGAAGAGTCTTTGTGACATAAAGGAATATAACAATTCCGTGCATTTGGAGCTTGCAATTTTTCATTGAGGAATTCCATTCTTTTCATTATATTTTGCAGGAAATCTGTAGAAAATGATACAATGTAGTGGCGGAGCCACTAAGGGGCAGGGGGTCAATTGACCTCAGCTTTTTGCGGAAAAAAAAATTAAATGTGGGATATTATGGTGGAAACAAAAAATAGATATATATTAATTAGTTCTTAGATACTTCACAAAGGAGTGCACAGGAGACTGGTTGACCGCGTGTTGCTCCATGTTGGAGGTCACAGGTTCGACTCCTCTTGCTGCCTTATGTGTAATTTTTTTTTTTTTTGGGGGTATCTTTTTAAAAATCTGTCGAACGACGATATTATGTTTTACTTTCAAAATATGAGATCTCGTCGAGGACAACTTTCTTGAATGTATTAGCTAAGCACTTCATTTTTAGAGCTATTAAAGTTTATGTTATTTGTATTATTAATCTCCCCCCTACTTTGAATCCTGGCTCCATCCCTGATACGGTGATATGTAATATGTGAAATCTGGATAAATCTTTAATCTAGAGTAAGCTGTGGACTTATGAAATTGAAAGAAGTTCAAGGAAGTATGAAGAAATCTTGAGAATGCAGAAACATGGGGAAAACGTAGAAATCTAAACGGGAGTCTATATAAATTTTGAAAATTCTGAAAATAATTGGTGAAACAAGCCGTTTTCTAGCTGTTCACAGCATTACATCAGATCCCTCTGCACTCAAAATAATCTCTCACCCTGCTCAAGCGCGACTCTTGGATGATTGATTCAGATATCGATTTAGAACCTGCCTGATGCGGGATAAGGATAGAGAAATAAGGAGATGTTGGCATATCTTAATATTTCCATATGTGAAATATTTGATATTTTTTTTATCTTGGTAGTTTTATCTTTTAGGAATAACTTA
Organism: Carnegiea gigantea; assembly: GCA_029747015.1. NCBI lineage: Eukaryota > Viridiplantae > Streptophyta > Magnoliopsida > Caryophyllales > Cactaceae > Carnegiea > Carnegiea gigantea. The sequence continues at coordinate 50,311 of JAKOGI010000349.1, read as the reverse complement.
TCTTTTAATTATCATCTTAGATAGAAAATAATATCCTTGTGATCTTCTTTATCTTTAGTTTCCTTATTGTTCTAAATCTCGTGCTCTTAGAGCTTCCTAAATCAATTGTTCCCCTTTATAGGAACTGTTCTTAAAGTGTCCTACATCAACTTGGTATCGAAGCTACCTGATCCAGTCACAGTCAATTTTCTCTTTGCTTCCTATCCTTTGTTTCTCATATTAGCCGCACCCCCAAAAAAAAAAAAAAAACTCTAATTTGTGAAGCTCTCTTTTCTCAATTGTTCATCGTCTAGCCCAATTTATTGGTTCCCAACATTGTTAATGTCTGCTAAGAGCTAGTACTGTTGACATCTATTCATGACGGCTGCTGCTAGATAAGTTCTTGCTATTTCGTCGTGTCTCCATTGTTTGATTGAAGATTGTTGCCTACAGCAGCCATGGGTTGGTGTGACAAACGTCATCGACCACTATTTGTGATTATTCGCGATAAAGAACTCTCTATTACAACTAATGTTCTATGCCGCATTTTCTCTCCTTGTGGGGATGTAGAACACATTGTTAGATTTTAGACAATGGGTGATGTTCATGCGTGGGTAAATTTTTATTCACCCGAAGATGCTAAAAACGCTTTCTGCTTGCTTCATGGTTGTCACATACTCATATTTATGAAGGATGTTGCGAGCTAGATCTTTATTTTGCTAGTGAGTTCATTTGTGGGTGTAAGCCTTACACTCCTAAGTATAAGCTTGATTATGAACCTCCTAGAACTCCTTTAATACCGTGGCAACTTCCCACGGGAGATTGTAGAGATTCATCTCTAAGATCTTCTAGAAAGCAACCAACTTCTTATTTGAACGAGATAGATTCGAATTCAATATGTTATGATGCGCTTGGTAGGGGATTTATCATTGAAGACAAGAAAGAGGAGACTCTTGAAGACGAGTATATATAAAAAAGGGGATGCCTAAGTACAAGAGCATGGTCAGCTTTCAGATATCAGCACGTCAAATGATTTTTGACCACTTTGCTGGTTCTATGCATCAAGAAGTCGAAGTTGGTGGCTGCCAGCCACACGGAACTGAAGTGCATAATGAGGGAATGTTCATTGGAGATGGCAATATCGAAACTTTTACGTTGGGAACCAATAAAGAGGACTTCCAAGCACTGGTACAAGTGCACAAGAGTCAAAGACGTTCAAAAACAAACTTTTCAGTATCTCTCATGGATTTTCACTAGACATTCAAGAATCTGACCACAAGCAAAGATAATCCAATATGAACCATGCAGTTAGCATAGATGTTGAATACACTGTAATTCCTGATTACTTTTTCGAGAAAAACACTCTACATTAATTGTTAGCATGGTGCTTAATGATAGAGAAGATTTAAGGCTAGAGTTTCACCAAAAGTGCAAGGACTTTACATCTTTTTTTTTTTCATATTCTTCTCCGGCTCCTTTTCATTACAAAACTCGAGGACGAGTTTTTTTCCAATTGGGGGAGAATGATGCAGGATAAGGATAGAGAAATAAGGAGATATTGGCATATCTTAATATTTCCATGTGTGAAGTATTTGATATTTTATTATCTTAGTAGTTTTATCTTTTAGGAATAACTTGTCTTTTAATTATCATCTTAGGTAGAAAATAATATCTTTGTGCTTTTATTTATCTTTTAGTTTCCTTATTGTTTTAGGTCTCTTCTGTATTTAAACTCCCTATTATGAATTAGGGAGTCAGACTTGGATGAGTTGAAATATTGAGTACTTGAAAGTGCTTGTGTGAATTTTCTCGGTGTGAAATTGCTCTTAGAGCATCCTACATCAATTGTTCCCCTTTGTAGGAATTGCTCTTAGAGCGCCTACATCACCACCTCTTGCTATCATAGGTGTTGTTTCTCTAAATTCATCATATACTACACTAAATTAAGCTAACTCAACTGAAACTATTCATGAAAATAATGTTAGGTGGTATAAAGAAACATAGCATGTGGGACATGTTAACCTCTTTGTAACAATCCTAATTTTCTTTTCAGATTTGTTAGTTTTTTGAGTATCAGGCCTATAAGTGTGCTTAGCTTGGGAAAATGCTGTGATATAACTCTTTAATATGACCAGTCCAGGGAGAATGCAGTCCTTTAGTCACTGCTGATAGAATAAAATTGCAATTCAGTTGATGACATAAACTACCTGATTGAAGGATTTGACATCTAGATGTTTTAACTGTAGAGCGTAAAAGCATTAAACATTATTCCATAAACACATACTGTACACAAACAAAATTAATTAAGTATCAAAATGTTGATCTCAAAATATTGATCTTAAATAGGCTGAATAGGGTGATAGAAAACAATCACAAATAAAAACTTAAAGTACTAAACAGAATATGATGCAATAAACTCAAGGACACCAACTGAACATGTCCAAAGACGTTGAACAGAAAGTAAAGTGCAGGAAATAAATGAAGTGAACACTGTATTTTTTAACGAGGTTCACCCTCTTAATAGGGTTAAAGTCCCTGCCTAGGCACTCCTGCCTTAGGATGGGACCGAGTTATATTGATCTCCTTTTAAGCTTGGCTACACACCATTTAAGCTTCTCTTGAAGTGATTTCACCTAAGCCCCACTTAGTTAGAATAGCACCCTAACTGACCTCACTTGCTTACAATGAGATTTTGCCCAATTGTCTTGCGTCACAAGCAGGGATTTAAAACTAGGCCGTTCCATCCCAGAACGGCCAAGTCGACTCGGAAATACACTTGAACGAACCGAAAAACAACGAGAAATCGGAGTGAACTCCATTTCACGGTGGACCGCCCACGACGGCTGCGAAATAACGTGACGCGGACGCATGACTCGGAATAAAATTCAAAAAAAAAAATGACAGGAGATCAAGAAGGTGAAAAATAGAGGAACAAAACAGATCTGTAACGTAAAAAATTTGTAATGAACTGAATTTGTTAGAAACACATACCTCATTAACCATTGTTTTACTTTTTGCAACAAGCAAGCAACTTTCAAGGCACAAAGGAGAGGGGAGGTAGAGTTGGCAAGGGGCACTCGGCGGTGGCCCGATGGCCATGGAGATACGTGGGACTCTGAGGCTTCGCCGGTGAGAGTGCTAGAGAGTGGGGTAGGACCAAAGAGTGGGAAGTGAAGGAGTTCCTTTGGCTAGGAGAGTTGGGCTCTGGGAGGTGAAGTGAAGAAGGCGAAATAGAGTAAGACTCTGGGGGACAAAGTGGAGAGTCCTCAGCCAGTGAATAAAATTAGGGTTTTGACTTTATAGTGGGGTTGGTTTGCACTTTGCACCGACAATTCTGAAGTCTTGGGGCCAATTTCATTATTGTTTTTAATTGAAAATGCTTTGGTTTTGCGGAAAAACAGGAAAGTGGAGGGGCTGAAAAATTTTGGAGGAACTTAATTATTAATATTGTAAATTGTTAAATTGCTATTTGTGATCATATTTTAATATTTATAATACTTTAGTTATTAATGAATATTGTGAATGATATTATTAATACTCTAAATTGTTAAATCGTTAAATATGTTATTGTCATCATATTTTATGTTAATTATGTTATGTAATTTTTATTTATGGTAAGTTTATGTGAACTATGGTAACATGTTAAATTGTGGTACTAAAATGAGAACTATGCTGGCCTATAGTAATATGGTAAAATAAGAACTATGACAAAAATAGCGTTATTTAACGAATTGTAGTAGTAAAATACAAATACAGATGAAAAAATAAATTATGTGAACTTCTCAAGCCGCAACGGACGCGATCCGTTCCGCGATCAGCGTATCCTAACGCTCCCGTGTTATCGCGACCGTAACCTCAAACGCGACCGAATCCGCGTTTTAAATCCCCGGTCACAGGTATCGAAGTATGTGCAAAGATTAGAATTATTTTTGACTTAGGCTCTTTGGAGTACAATGAACACTAAGAGTATGAGTTAAGCACTTGTCATATGTTGCATTCTTCATTCTTCAGCTGAGGTCTCTACTTGTAGTCTTCATTCTTCACATGGACTGATTGAGCTAAAGGATATAACAGTAGAAATCTCTAGAATATTCTGATGAAGCATTCTTTCCAACGACTAGTAGCTAGTTCGAGGGCCATGACCATTGTTTCTTGGCTCAACAACTGCTTTGTCTTCATATGGCTCTGGCAAGCAAGTTTTCAGCCTCCATTTTCTGCCTTGATTGAATGTCCCAAGCTCCTGACATTGACATCTTCTCACTTTAGTTAAAGTTGAATGCATCGAGCTCTAGTGTAAAGCAGATTTCACTCCTTTCTCATAGTGGAATGCATTTGAAATCTGGATCTCCCCAAACCCCAAGCAGGAACCATGCTGTGAGGTAGTTGTTGTTGTTATTGTTGTCGTCATCGTCTCAGAGTGGAATGCATTTGAAATGTATTTCTACACTTCCAAAAATATACCTGGTATGATTTAGTAATAGCCTCAAATTAATCTTGATTTTTGAATGTTGAACAAATGAGGACTGGTAAAGCAGTTAGTCAATTAAATTAGAATTAACTTCATGAACCCAAATAAGCATATTGGACAATTCATTAGTTTTTAGGGCAAATAACATAGCCAAATCTTGGATCAAGTATGAACTTTTTAAACCAAGATTTGTTCTATGCTAAGCCAATATGGAAATGCATATTTCTACGATCTAATGATACCTTAATACTACGCAATTTCCAGGTTCAATTGAATTGTTCAGAGTGTCATAAAATGCAATCTGAGCACTTTTCAATAAGTTTGTTTTATGACACTAACATGGGCATTCTTGTGATGTGCATGTTGAGGTTCTTGACTAGGAGAGACTTTGGGGACACTGAAGTCTAGTGTTGAGGCTTTAAGGTAGTTGTCATGCAGGTGACTCAGGATCATTTAGACATATGAATGGGATTCAGGCAACCATGCATGCACAATCAGTTGTTCCTTGACCATAACAAATGTACCTTGAACTCAAAAAATATGCAAGCATCTATAGCATTCAGGCACATCACATAGGGGAGACTCTTTGCATAGAAATTGGCTAAAAAATAAATAAATTGATCAGCGCTGGCTATGTAATTATAGAACTCAATAAGAATCCAATGGTATTGGTGTCATTAAGAGGCTTGAAAAATACTCACCCACCGTGGTCATGATTTGTCTAGCATCTGGGGGCTGTATTCTTCCATTGTTCCTCTATGTTAGCCTGCTCTGCGTGGTGCTTGATCATACGACATTGCAGCATGCTTCCCCTTTTATGAAGTTGTGATTCCTTGATGCTCTTAGTAGGCTAAAGAAGTATGGGTTTTTTCTTCTCAAGTTACTAGTACAAGCTTCTCTGACGTGTGTTTCATTTGCCTAACATGTGAATTGAAGTAAGAGAGGTCCAAGTGGCGGTAGTAGTTTCTCTAACCAGTGCTGATGTATAATAAAGGCCTAGAATGAGCTAGCTGAGCTAGTAATGAATCAAAGCAAAGGATAAATGCTGGTGGGATTTGGCACTGCATCTATCACATTTGGTGTGTTCGCTAACCTTTCTTTGGACACAGAAACACTACGAAAGCAGGTGAGATGAGCCAATTGGACCATGAACTTAGAGGACCAACTACAGGTTCGCTAACCACTTTTGCAAGTGATATAAAGTCGACTTAGATTCATTCATGTCTGATCTTCATGTTCCCTGAGGGTATCCTTTATACACCAAGGGTTCCAAAAGCTAAATTGATCAACTGCAAAGCACTAAATACTAGGCGGATAACAGACAACAAAAATTGGAATTACAGCACTGAAACTGTCAATGTCACATGATTGTTAGTTGTGGTGGGCTTATGGTTGCAATTTCTCTGATTTGAGGCACTCTTTCTCAGGCTCTACCTTTTGGAAAATGGAGGACCGCAGTCTTCTGTTCTAAGCCATTAGCTGGTCCCTCCTTGACTTCTGTTTTGATTGTCTTATGCATCGAAATTAGATTTCTTGTGCTTATTAAGGGCATCTCACATTCATATGTGTCCAATGTTTGTGAAATGAAGGGCGAGAGACTAGGTACAGAACCAGTTGTGCAAGGCAGATCGTAAGCTTTGGTTTCTTTGAACATTTTAGGTGCCTTCTTGACTTGCCAGGGTTGGACCTTCTGTGTGGAATCTGTCATTCTCACAGCAAGAAGCAAACAGATGAAGTGGTTTGCAAGGGCAAGCTAATTTAACTAAATCCTGACTTCTTGCCAAAGTTGAAGCCTTTGCAGCCCTTTTGTTGAAATTGGCATTTTAGACTTCAAGTAGCACTCCAACAAATGCCTTTTAACATGAAACTCAAATAATTGAGATGGGTCATTGAATTGTTGTTGATGAGATCCAATTGAATTAACTCTAATGAAATTGGCTTCAAAAGATGGAAACGAGATGGATGTGAAAATCATTGACTACTATAGACTGTTTGTTGCTATCTAACTGGTTGTTGCTGTCTGTCCTATTTTGCCAGCTGCGAGCAAGTGTGGCCATAATGTGACCTAGCTTTGTTCAACCAAACAATCCTGATAACGGGTTTTTGTTCCTGCCCCCTGTTGGGCTAGTGTCCTCTTCTACTTTACAGATCCTGCCATACAATGTGATGTGAAAAGGTTCATAGGGAAGGTCTTGTACATAAGGATTTTCGTATTGGAGCTATCGGACCTGCTAATACGATCTGAGGGATTGGCTTCCATTAGAGGGCAGACGGCAAAAGAAATGTTGGAGAGATTGTACAATATGATGTTGCCTTGCCAAAGAAGTGCCCTTCTATGTCCAAAACTTATTAACACTCTAAAATTTTTGGGTGCTTTCTTGTTTAAGGGTGATAGAACTAGGAGAGATGCCCTTGTATTTGAGTTGAACTTTACAATGCTTTTGATTTCCAATTAGAAAATTAACTATTGAAATGAAGCCACTAGTGACTTGATGTGCGCACGGAAGGAAATGAGGAGAAAGTGACTGTCATTTGTGCCAGAGTATAAGTTTAAACTTCTGTTCACTGGCTAGAGTCTCCTCCCTGAGAGAGGGTGTAGAGGGAATAGAATTCAAAAGATCTCATTTGATGATCTCTGAGTGTATTGATGATCTCACCAGAGAGAGTCAACCACCAGTTAATCCAATCACCCTAGAAGATCAGAGGTGTTTGCCAATATGAAATATGTACTGGGTTAAATTTAAGTTTTAGAGCTCATGTCAATGAAGTAGTTTTCTATTACATTTACACATCTACCGCATGCAAAGATGACTGCGCCCTCTTCTGAAATTATGCCTTAGATCATCTATCCTGGGATAAGGAGACACAAGCAAATTAGAGTGTATAATTGAATGAAACTGAAAGATGAAGGCGCATAGCTGAATATTTCTGTCTCACCATTGTTGATGTGATACCTTTGGCCGTGCCTAATGTTGCTAATGTTACTATTGACTAGCCCTATATATCCTTTAATTTGTATGATTAGGAAGTTTATTGTTGAAGACAGCACTATTTTTAATGTCTCTAGGTAAACCAGATTGAGAGAGTGAGAGACCTGTTGTAATTTCCTAGGATTTCATGATGTGAATCTTTGTGACTGGTTTTTCCCTTTTCAAGATGAATTCCATTTTCCACATAATTTCTTTTTTACCATGCAATTTCATCCTTTTTTTTCGTGTGTGTGAGCGCGCTTGATAATTATTAAATCCACTTCACTTGTGCAAATGTCCTACATTAATAAATAACATGAGTTCCATGCAGGAGTTTTGAATCTTATCCTTCCATTTGCTTATGCTGGTTTCTCTTTCCTGAGCAATGCTTGAACTTGTGGCTTCTTTTAGTTTACGTTTGCTTCTGCTCTGGTTTGACAATGTAGCCTGTCACTTCACAGGCGTGAGAAGGTTTGTCTACATCTCTGCTGCTGATTTTGGATTGGTCAACTATATACTACAGGGATATTATGAAGGAAAGGTATCTTCAGGCTTTGTGTACTCTCACATTCTTTATGTTAAAGTAGTTCCTACCGCAGTTGCATATAGCAGAATCGTATGATCCTCAATCTGATTCTAGGATCTCAGTCTTAGGGACCCCCATCAATCCTGGTTGGGATCCTAATTCTGATATCCTTGTTGTCTGCATCATATGTGGCGCCCAGATATCTCTTTCAGAAATAAGTTTCTAGTAGCACCCGAATCTCTTCCTGCTATCTGCTGCCCAGAATCCTCAATTAAATTAACTACTTGGTGAAACACATTATTGCTCTGCATTAAACACCTGAGCGATCTATTCCTAGCAACTATGTTTCAGAAGAAGAGCAGAAGTGGCTTTTCTGTGGGAGGTTTGTCTATGTCATTGTGCTGTCGTGGGCTGCTCATCTCAGTCAAAGTTATAATCTGTCAAGATCTTATACCATAGGTTGCAAAGATTTTGTCAGTTAGTGAAGTTCTTCGACACAACATCATGTATCATGTTGCCGTATACTATGGCATTGAGTGCCATTGACTACCTTCATGTGGCTTGTGCTTTCTGGGCCTAGATATGGCTTTCTCCGTTGTTAATGGACCATCAACCATATTATTCCTTGGCTTTTGCCTTTGTGCTTCTGTTTTCACTGGACCAGTGGAAAGTAGTTGCAAATTCTTACAAACCCCCCCCCCCCATCTTTTTTTTCCTTTTTGTTTTTCCTGACAAGAATTTTTGTTTATTCTATGTTTCCTTTTAGAGAGCTGCTGAAACGGAGCTATTGACTAGATTTCCTTACGGCGGTGAGCTTTCAAACACGTGATCCATCGTCAATTTGCTTAAATTGAAAGTCTTGTGTCCAGTACTAAAGTCACATTATCGCATACCATTGCTTTAACTGCTTGGGAAATCATTAAATAGCGTAGTTTTGCAATTCTCCACTTCAGTTTGCGATGACTGTAATTGTTGAATGTCTTTTCTCAGGCGTTATTCTGAGACCTGGCTTTATCTATGGTACTCGCCGGGTTGGTAGCATGAAGTTGCCACTAGGGATTATCGGGTCTCCATTGGAGATGGTATGGTTTGCATTTGTATATTTTTGGTGTTTTAATCTTTGCTTGGCATTTCTCGTAGTAGTGAATAGCAACTTGCAAGTTGGCTACCCTGCCTACAAAATGGACGTGGAAAGCAAGCTAATTTTGGATGAGACGCCCTTGCATGGCCAAATATCTTTTATTTACATCTGTCAACTTTTTTTAAAAGTGAGATGAAGACAGCTCTTAAAAAAAAAAAAAAAAATGTCTTGATGTTTTAACAAAGTGAACCGGAATGTTCTTGTGAAGTAGTACGCAATCAAAAGATTTTTCATATAAGCTCCAAAGAAACGAAACTCTTTATAATTTAGGGTGTGTTTGGTAGGGAGAAAAATCATTTTCTCAGAAAATCATTTTCCATGAAAAATATTTTCCCAAGAAAAATGATTTTTCACTTTCATTTTCAGCTGTTTGGTAGAATGGAAAACAATTTTCTTTTACACTTCATTTTTTGCTATTTGATAGAATAAATCCCCCCGCCTTCACTTCATTTCTTTTTATCATCAACCCCCTCCCCTGCTCACTGCTCTGACCCGACCCAACCAACGAAATCTGTTTCTCACTCTTCTTCAAAATCAAACCCAAACCATCAGTAAGAAATACACCCGATAATAAACTCAGAAAAAGAGAGCGTCAACATTAATAAATCTCAATTTTTTCACTATTCTCAAGGATTACCCAGTTGATTTTGAGTGATATTAAACCCAAATTAAAGAAAATGACGAATGGGGAGACAATGGGTGTCTCATATTGCGAAGTTCTTCAAAATGGCAACAATAACAAGTTTAGAGAATTCAAGAAATAATTGCAAAAATTGACAATGGAAATCATCGATAAAGATGATGAACATGAAGAAGAGGGGAAGAATGAGAGACAGAATGAGAGTGAAAATAAAGTGATTCTGGGCACAATTAAAAGAAAATAGAACGAGAAACAAAATTGGGTAATGGAAATCGGACATGGAAAATCATTTTCCCTACTTTTTCAAGGGAAAACAATTTCCTTCAAATGGGGTAAAATGGGAAAATCATTTTCCGGGAAAATGATTTTTCCCCCTACCAAACACACCCTTGGTATTAGATGTTACATCTAACGACAAGCATTTCGACTCTGATTAGGAGGCAGCCAAGGGATTTGGATGTAATGGGCAGAAAGATGCCCAAGATATGCATTATCTTCTTACTTTATTCCCAGAAGAGATTTAAAATCTGGGGAAATTGCAAAGGATTTGTGCCAGGTACTGAGTTTGTAACTTTGTGCAGATTCTTCAACATGCTAGACCACTTACCCAAGTGCCACTAGTCGGTCCACTGTTTACTCCTCCAGTTAGTGTACAAGCTGTGGCAAAGGTTGCTGTGAGAGCTGCAACTGATCCTGTGTTCCCACCTGGCATAATTGATGTCCATGGTATACTACGGTACAGTGGTCATCAGAAGAAGTAGAAAAGATAGTCCCCTAACTGAAAATTGGCTTTCTTGTGTTTCTTGGGTGAGTTTTGCTGTCCATTGATTCGTTCGTAGCGTTAAATGCAATAAGAAAGAAGCGGTGATGACTTTCGTTTTCCCTAGCCTCTGAGCTGGCACATGTAAACCCCAGCAACACCTTTCCAATTGCACAGGAAAGCTATAGGAATCTGCTAACTATGCCGTTGATTGTGGAAGGCAAAATTTTCACCATTTAAAGAGTCGACCCCTCCCCCCCCCCCCCCCCCCCAAAAAAAAAAAACGACAAAGGAATTGTTTTTTTATCTATTTCAAGAGCAAAAGGAGAATGCAATCCGCGACAAATAAATCGAATGCAGAGATTTCAAATGTTTAATGTCTTATGGAGTCTCTGATAGTGAGATAGCTCTTCAAAGTCAAAACATTAAGACTGAGGCACAAAAGAAATATATCATATCTGCTATTCTGATTTTCGTCATATTTGCGAATCTTTCCTTTTTGGGGGGAGGGGGGGGGGGAATGGGCTGACTTAGATTTGCGAATCTTTAAAGCATATTAACGGTTCGAACTAGGTTGGTACATTAACGATTCATTTAATAATTCGTTACTTTTTCAACATATTTTCTGTACTAATTTACGCGTTACAATTAGTTAAACTTATTACTACTGCTTTTGATGCAAGTTTGATCCATTTTAAAGTGGATCAAACACGGTCGCCCATGTGACGCGACCCGATCCATTTATTTACATAAAATTAACAGACTGACTATGATCTGACCCGACCCACTCTTGATTGACCTTAACCTAACCCGACTCGTCCATTGTCCACCCCTATATGCTCACGTGTAATGCAATAAGGGTGTAATGTAGTAACATGTAAAGCTATTAGGTATTGCAAATTATACATTACTTCGTGGAGTAACATGCTAAGTACGTCGAGGGTAACGTGAGCAGGTGTTCAATCATGCATTTGTGGCTTTGTTTGACGAATGATGAATTTTCAATCATGCATTCGTGGCTTTGTTTGACGAATGATGAATTTTTGTAACTTAGTGATCAATTTTTTTTTTAAAGCTAATAAACCTTTATATAAAGTGTTGAATTTTTTAAACTGAATTTTTTATGGTAAGCTGATGAATTTTTGCGTTACAGATGATTTGTACGACATTATTGATGAATTTGTGTGTTTATTTATACTTTATAATAGGAGCACATTTTCTATGAACACTTCACTTAAATGGTCAAGACTGGTGAATTTAATGCAAGTGATGAACATTTTCATTTATACAGTTATTTTAGTAGATTTCGTAAACAAAACTAAATATGAGTATTTATATATTCATGTAAAAAGTATACAGATATGGAATTGACTGCCTCAAATATTTTAGATGTGCATTTGTAATAAACTTAGGGATTTTACAAAGTCCTAATGCATTTTACAAATATACTGATGAATTTGCAAAATTAGGTATGTGTTTGTCAATTTTCATCATCTACAAATATTCATTAGTCTTCTCTATGTATGCATTTATCAATCTACTTGGAAACGACACTGGCTTTTGTTTGCTTAGGTCTCCGCATAATTCATCAACCAAAACAAGGAGTATTCATTGGGATAATTTGCATATTCATCACTAAAATTAATATATACTCATAAAAAGTGATTATTATTCAACATGAAATTGTACTTATATCAAAGCCAAAAAAAAAAAAAAAAAAATTCTCACTACGACAACAATTCCTACTATAAATCCCGCTTTTGGAGGATTTCGAGAGATCTACATATAGGCAGTTTTACCTCTTCATACATTTCTGCCTTCATTGAGGTCAATTTCAAGAGACTTACATGAATTTAGAATTATATCATAACTTAAATTTAGATAGACGCGAGGTAATATAACAGAAATACTTACAACCTCATGAAAGCACAAATTAACCGTTGGCATTGGGATGCTGATAATTTTGTTGAGTAGATGGTAATACTAATCCACAAAAATACCACAAATTTAAGTTAGAAAAACAGCAGTTTGTACCACACTCAAAATACTCCTACCATTTAGCAGTCAAAGGAATGCCAAGAAGCTAGTTACCTATAGTCTACAACCTTAATCTTCGACCTTCACAGACTCCTATCACGAGTTATGTCCTCCGTTAGCCACAAAAATTTCAAATCATGCTTAAATCACCTCATTCTAGCTTTTCTTAGGCCGTCCTCTGTCATTCCTATGTTTCTGTAGGTTACTCATCTCACATCTTCTCACAGATGCCTCCGCACTCCTTCTCACATGTTAGTCTCTCTTATCTTGTTATCTATGGGTGCCACTTTA
>JAKOGI010000349.1:15000-32500 GCA_029747015.1 Carnegiea gigantea | reverse complement strand
ATGAGTAGGATCTACACAATGAAAAATACAAAATATGTTCTTAGAAAAGTAGGCAAAGTCGTTTCAGCACCTAAGCATGAGGGTTTTCTCTTTCGTTTGAGCATAAATGTTGGTATTCTGACCTGAAAATTATTTTCCATGAAGCAATTTGTTGGTTGCCCAACCTGAATTTTTTTGGACAGCTGTCAAGTTTTAGGGACGATATACTAAAACTATTGTACTGCTCACCAAAATTTATGGTGTTCCTCATATTGTCGAAAATTGCAGTTGAGTGATGCCTAAGGTGAGGACAAATCAAGTGAAGTTCCCTGAAGAGTGGGAATTAATCGAACCCACTCTTCAGGAGCTGGAGTCCAAGATGAGAGAAGGTTTGGTGGATTAGCCCTAGTTAAATGTTTGTGTTGTTTGTTTAATTCAAAAATATCCTAATGGCCTCGTCTTTTTGTTGGGCAGCTCAATTGGACGCACATGATGGCAAGCGGAAGTGTGGAACCCTGTGGCCAATTTTCAAAATTGCTCACGCGAAAACGCGCTATGTGTTCGATCTTTATTATAGAAGAGATGAGATTTCAAAAGAGCTGTATGAGTTCTGCTTGTATCAAGGCTATGCAGACAGAAATCTGATTGCCCAGCGGAAGAAGGTACACCCCCCCAAAAGTGCGGAATAGTATGCATTTTAAATTCTCTTCTGGACCTGTACATGGAAATGTTCTGTTATTCCTTCTGGAAATCACTCTTTTATGAGCTTTCATTCAAAGTTTTGAAAATCTTGTTGGGGTACGTTAAAGGTTGGAGTTGTGGATGCTTTTGTGTTTTGTAATTGTGAAATTTCTGAGAATGGAATAGTTTGCTGTGAATTGAGTTTTTGTGGTGGTGTTGTGTCTAGGGAGACCAGGGAATGGACTAGATATGTGGATTTTTGAAAACTGTATTATGTTTACCATGGTTTCAATACAGGTGTACCCAGATTTACATTTTGTGATTAATTGGTAAACAGATGCAAAGAATGTAGGTGTCAAAATTAATGATGACATCTAACTTGTAGTGTTATAAGTGAGGTGGATTAGATATGTGGATGTCTAGTTACCCCATTGTGTTCACTATAATTTGAGTAAAGGTATACCCAATTGTACCTGTTTTGATTAGTTGGTAAACAGATGCAAAGAATGTCGGTGTGAAAATTAATATTTGCATCTAAGCTATGATGTTGTAGTTGAGGCAGATTAGATATGTGGATGTTTGAAAATTGCATTATGCTTACCATAGTTTCAATAGAGGTATACCCAACTGTACCTCTTGTGATTAGTGGACTATGTAGAGGTATTACTTATAGCATACGCTTAATACTTCGCAATTCAACTTTTTCTTAGGTGGTCTTATTTAGTACAAACATTTCATTGACATTATGTGTACGTTCCACTTTCAGTTACATAGTCCACATTGATATAGTTATTCATTATTCAGTCTTGGTTTACTAGTGTGCACTTTAATGTTATTGTACTTAAGTTAACCTTCATACACACAAGTATTCTTTCGCACAACTGCCCCCTCAACCAAAAGAAGTATATCAACCCGGTTTTTAGAGTCATTATATTTACATTAGGTTACATATTGGTCTACCTCGGTATACTTCAGTAGATTATGTGGTAAACATCATATACACCGCTTGTCATTCACGTACATTTCATTATGAAGGCGAACCAGGCCCCAGAACACGCAATGCGTTGTTCGTTGATAATATTAGAGTAGTTGGTGCAGTAATCTATCTGTTTAATAAATCATGATGACATGAAAGGAACATGTACAATATAGGAATTCATACATGAGTGTAGACAGCTACCATATAGAGCCCAAGACATGTATTTTACCATACCACAATGTCTTACCAACACCTACTCCCCCCCTAGCATACAAGTTATACCTCATCTTCGACTGTAAATGACCACGGTGAACATGAACATATTTTTGCCTCTACATTTAAATCAATTTCGATGTATGTGAGGTAAGCATGAGTGTGCAAAGTGGTAAACATGAACAAGTGTTGCACGAGAGGGGAGAGTTTTACAAATTAACGACATTCAGTAGGCTATCGTAAAGGCCAATATGTTTATATCAATTAGTATATGTGCATGCACAATATTAACCAATTACACGGGTAACCTATCTTCAGTAACAATAAAATTACGGAGCCTACTTATCTGTATGCCATTATAAATGCATGCACATCATCTTGATCACTAATACACATAATAGTACACGTTTGCACATATTGCCTATTCAATATTTGAAATGTACTATATATTCCCGCAGATAATTCATTGCCTACAACGGTAGACTTGCAAAATAAAAATAAGAAGACATCCTGTCATTCAATCCAACAACACCCAAATTTTTAATTTCGGTTGAACTATGACACAGTTCATGTACCATTGTTAGTTCACTGTTTGCATAGGCAAATATGACACTCATGTCGGGTGAACAAGTAAGGCTTCTCGGACCGATAACCCTGCAAAGTGAAAGTCACAATGACGGTCCATTGTCGTTTGAAGGAAGTCAGTTATAAAAAGGAAGAACCATAAAATTCCCTATTCAAAAACCACAAAATCACAACTCCACCAACATTAAACACTCAAACAACATTTTCAAATTTTTTTTTTTAATAACTTGGGGATTCACAATTGTTACTTACAATTCAATCTTAATAAACCCGTTTACGGGCTAAATGACGGCTTCTTTCTAGGTGATGTACAACAACAACAACAACGACAACAAGCCCATTCTACTAATAACTAAAAAAAATGTACCACCCACTAGTATAATGATTGTCTCCGTCTATCCATCATGATATACAACATGTATGCATTACCAACTGCTGATATTCTATGCCGGTAAAATGAGCTTATTATCACTGTTGTTGTCATTGTGAACGGCAAATCATCGGGTGTATATGTATGTCATGATATTGTTCATCGTCTGCTATGGTAGACAGTACTCTTTCGTGTGTAATCCAAAATGTATGCAGACACAGTGACGGTCTATTGTCGTTTGAAGGAAGCCAGTCATAAAAAGGAAGAACCACAAAATTCCCTATTCAAAAACTACAAAATCATCCACAGCTCCACCAACATTAAGCACTCAAATAACATTTTCAATTTTTTTTATAAGTCAGGGATTCACAATCCTTACTTACAATTCAATCTTAATGAACTCGTTTACGGGCTAAATGACGGCTTCTTTCTAGGTGATGTACAACAACAACTACGACCACAAGCTCATTCCACTAATACCTAAAAAAAAATTACCACTCACTAGTATAACATGCGTGTTGAATGCCTAACTACTTCTCTCCGTCCACCGATCAGGATATACAACACGTATGCATTACCAGCTGCTGATATTTTATGTCAGTAAAATAAGCTGCTTGTTCCTATTGTTGCCATTGTAAATGGAAATTCACCGGGTGTATATGTATTCCATGATATTGTTCATCGTCCACCATGATAGACAGTGTTATTTCGTGTGTAATCCAAAATGTATATAGACACAGTGACAGTCTATCATTGTTTGAATGATGCCAGTCATAAAAGGAAAGAACCACAAAATTTCCTATTCAAAAACCACAAAATCATCCACAGCTCCACCAACATTAAGGACTCAAACAACATTTTTAAGTTTTGTTTTATAACTCAGGGATTGACAATCCTTACTTACAATTCAATCTTAATGAACCCGGTCACGGGCTAAATAACGGCTTCTTTTTAGGTGATGTACAACAGCAATAACTACGACAACAAGCCGGTTCTACTAATACCTAAAAAAAATTTACCACCCACTAGTGTAACATGCGTATTATATACCCAACTATTTGTCTCCGTCTACCCGTCAGGATATACAACATGTATGCATTACGAACTGCTGATATTCTATGCCAGTAAAATGAGTTTGTTGTCATTGTTGTTGCCATTGTGAACTATAATTCACCGGGTGTATATGTATGTCATGATACTGTTCATCGTCTACCACGGTAAACAGTGTTCTTTCGTGTGTAATCCAAAATGTATTGAGACATAGTGATGGTCCATCATCGTTAGGAGGAAGTCAGTCATAAAAAGGAAGAACCACAAAATTTCCTATTCAAAAACCACAAAATCATCCATAGCTCCACCAACATTAAGCACTCAAATAATATTTTCAATTTTTTTTTAATAAGTCAGGGATTCACAATCCTTACTAACAATTCAATCTTAATGAACCCGTTTACGGGCTAAATGACGACTTCTTTCCAGGTGATGTACAACAACAACAACTATAACAACAAGCCCATTCTACTAATACCTAAAAAAAAATTACCCCCCACTAGTGTAACATGCGTATTGTATACCCAACTATTTGTCTCTGTCTACCCATCAGGATATACATGTATGCATTACGAACTGCTGATATTCTACGTCAGTAAAATGAGTTTGTTGTCGTTGTTGTTGCCATTGTGAACGGTAATTCACCGGGTGTATATGTATGCCATGATATTGTTCATCGTCTACGATGGTAAACAGTGTTCTTTTGTGTGTACTCCAAAATGTATGGAGACATAGTAACGGTACATCGTCGTTTGAAGGAGGTCAGTCATAAAAAGGAAGAACCACAAAACTTCCTATTCAAAAATTACAAAATCATCCACAGCTCCACTAACATTAAGCACTCAAACAATATTTTCAAGTTCTTTTTTTTTATAAGTCAGGGATTCACAATACTTACTTTCAATTCAATCTTAATGAACCCGTTCACGGGCTAAATGATGGCTTCTTTTTAGGTGATGTACGATAACAAAAACAACGACAACAAGCTTATTCTACTAATATCTAAAAAAAAAATTTACCATCCACTAGTATAACATGCGTATTGTATACCCAACTACTTGTCTCTGTCTACCCATCACGATATACAACATATATGCATTTCCAACTGCTGATATTCTATGCCAGTAAAATGAGCATGTTGTCACTGTTATTGCCATTGTGAACGGTAATTCATCGGGTGTATATTTATGCCATGATATTGTTCATTGTCTACCATGGTAGACAGTGTTCTTTCGTGTGTAAACCAAAATATATGCAGACACAGTGACGGTCCATCGTCGTTTGAAGGAAACCAGTCATAAAAAGGAAAAACCACAAAATTCCCTATTCAAAAACCACGAAATCATCCCTAGTTCCACCAACATTAAGCACTCAAACAACATTTTCAAATTTTTTTTTAAAATTCAGAGATTCGCAATCCTTACTTACAATTCAATCTTAATGGACCCGTTTACGAGCTAAATGATGGCTTCTTTCCAGGTGATGTACGACCTCCTTCTTCTCTTCTAGTCCATATCCTGCTCCTCTTCACCAGCACCAGAGCATCCTCTAGCTCTATCTTGTCTCTGCTGCTCTTCTTCTTCTCCTTACTTTCTCTGCTATCTTCTTCTTCCTCACTTATCCTGCTGCTCTTCTTGTTGCCACTTTCTCTCTCTACCGTCCTCTATTATCTCTCTACAATGTGCTATTTGTGAATGGGAATGGAAAACCTAGGTTTTTCATTCAAGAACTGCTTTATTCTCTCTCTCCACAGTGCCCACCTAAGCCCTCACTTAATAATGGGCATTTTGGTAATTCAACTTTACAATGAAATTTTTCTCACTTGCTTTTCCCACAAAATTCAACACTAACTTGTTGAGAAAAGCATAATTTAGTTGCCACCCATTTTAAGCATCACTACCTTGTAAATTTTCCTTCCATCTTTCTTCTTCCTTCATCTTTCTCTATCTATCCTCTCTTTCTCTCTCCCCACAGATAAGTCACGCCACTCTTTCTCTCTTAAGTCATGCAGCCCACAGCCGAAAAAGCAACAAGTGAGCAGTTCGTCGATTTTCCAACTACCTGCCGCCTGCATCTGCTACAGTTCTCAACCCTCCGCCTCTCCTTTTACGTGACAACACCGACGCCCATTCCCAGTCCACCTTCAGTCCTGCATCTCCTCTGTCTTCGCCTGAAACCACCTTCGCCCAAAACCACCGGAAACCACCGTCCTTCGTATCTCCTCCTTCTGCCAGAAAATACCTCTAGCCGACGCTCAAGACTCCTTCCACCCACCGCTGAAATCGCCCAAGCAGCCCTGACAGTGACATCTCTCTCTCCTCCTCCTGGCGGAAACAGTTACGGCTGACTAGCCAGGCACCACCACCACTGTAACAAGTACTTTGTTATAAATTAGTTTTTTTTGTTTGGTTTTCGAGTTCGATTGGAATTTGGATATTGACAATTGAGGGTTAAGCTTTGACTTAGAGTTTGTCTATTTTAATTTGATTTGATTTGCCCTAGAATCACAAATTCGCCCGAACTTTGTGTGACCTACTGTCAACAGATTTAGTAATCGTTGGTTAGAGCTCTAGCTGGGTAACTTCGACATGCAGTTGGGAGCACCTAACTCCTTATTCCATAGGTAATTTCCTTTGTTCAATTGGTGCTTACTGGCTATCTGATCTCATTCCTTACTGAGCATGCTTTATATATGTACATTAGCTATGTCACTTGGTGTTTGGACGGATGTTTTAGTGCTTCAAATTTACTCCAATTTGAAATACTTTACTTAATTCCATATACCTATCTTATTAATTGGAGAAAGGGTAAATAAATTGCTTTAATACATGTGGGAAACCATGAGATCAGGGGGGCGAATGGGATATCCTTTTTAATGTGGAAATTAGTTTTTCCTGGAACTTGCATCAATTGTGAAGTTACTATTGGTGTACAGTTAAGAAAATGATGAGGATGTTAGTTTGGGACTTGGATTGCTAATTCCATTTATTACCTGGACTATTAAGTTCTAATTTTCTTCGTCTTGAATACCATTGGATGTCAATTGTAACCATAAATTTGTTTTGAAGTTCAGTGAATTAGTTATTACTATGCTAAAGCCTATTAGCTCAATAGTAGAGCAATGTGCAATTGCACATGGATGCGGGTTTGAATCTCACATAGGCTAATAGAATATGAAATGTAAATATGAGCTTGGCTTGAAACCCAATTGGAAAATGCAGAGACCAAAATGCCAGAAGTATTGCAATATTCCACAAAGTACCAAAATGTTGAAGCTCTAAATTCAGCATCACCTCAGTATTTGTAAACTAGAACTATACACACATTCAGCTTACATCTACACCAAAACATCTCAAACGAAGCCACATATTTTGGAGCATTGACATTGCAGGACACTACATTGAGTTATCAAATTTGCTCATTTGAATTATTTTCCCAAAAACTTTCAAAGGCTAACTTGTTCCAACTTAAGCTCTAAATTGATGGCGTGTACTGTAACAAGGGCAAAACTGGTGGCTAGACTTTGTTGGTCAATAGAAGCACAAATTGCTATATCTGTTTACACTCTGAAATATCAAAAATAGCCTTCGTGGGATTCGAATCCACATCTCCGTGCTTCTTCACAGGTTGCTCTACCTTTGAGCTAATAGGCTAACAACAATAATCAATCACTTATTTTGTTCAGGACAATCAAAGCACATAATAAATAATTATAATGAACTCCTAAATGAGCAAATTCAACATTCTTGGGCTCGTTACAGGTTAGACAATGCTTTTCATATTTCCAAGCTTTTCATATTTCCAACTTGCACATAATGTGTTCAAAACGAACTTCAAATTGTACAAACAGTTCAGTCAAAATGCATCTGAGTTCAAATTTCACCAGTACTACTCAATTTAATTTGCTCATCTAGTTCAATTTATTTTTTTTCCCGTTCAATCATCCATGTTTTGGGGCAAGAACAAACTAGTTCATCAAATGATTGATGCTCCCCAACATGAAACTCAAGTAATTTTACCCAAATCCCAACAATACAATTGGATCCAAGTCTGTTCACAATACGCCTGAGTGAATTGAGCGAGAAATTTTGATATCATCTACAACAAAAACCATACAGAAACTCCAAATTCCAACTCAATGAGATTAACAAATTGAAAAAGAAACATTTACCTTCGTTTGGTTCCCACAATTTATCGAATTAATGAAACAAAGAATCAGACCAAACTATTAGAAACTCACAAGGATCTAAAATTCATAATGACCAATCTAGCACAAAATCTAAAATTTGTAATGATTCAATCTATCATAATAATTGATGAAACACTGTGGAAGAAACGCTGACCTGATCTAAGGAGATTAATTGATGTCGGAAAATTAACGGCCTCATCGGAGATTCATGGCCATGGCCTTATGCGTTCGTCCTGGTCGAAAGGTGAGCAGTGTTCATGACCCCTGAGGGGCGGAGACCATTGAGAGACCGAGAGAAAGAAGGGGAGATGGCGTTAGTCGTGCGGTAGAGAAAAAGTCATCTCACTGCAAGATTTCTCAGGAATCAGTTGTTGCTTGCGGTCACCCAAGCCAAACAATATTCTGGGCAATGAGACTTGGAAGGAGAGAGAGAAGGTTAGAGAGAGAAATGGGGTGCTCTCAATTGAGATCGAAATGAGCGTGATGTTTAGACAGCTACACCCCTGTCCTAGCATATCCCATTAAAAAAAATAATAATAATCTAAATGTCACATGAGGGAGCTGAAACCATGCATATCAATCATAGCCCTCAGATCAAAATCTAACGGCTAGAATTCAGAGTGCTCATCTATTGCGTGGTGCTTACTTGAACCCTCTCCTGTACATACATATATATATATATATATATATATATATATATATATATATGTATATGTATGTACAGGAGAGGGTTCAAGTAAGCGCCACGCAATAGATGAGCACTCTGAATTCTAGCCGTTAGATTTTGATCTGAGGGCTATGATTGATATGCATGGTTTCAGCTCCCTCATGTGACATTTAGATTATTATTTTTTTTTTAATGGGATATGCTAGGACAGGGGTGTAGCTGTCTAAACATCACGCTCATTTCGATCTCAATTGAGAGCACCCCATTTCTCTCTCCAACCTTCTCTCTCTCCTTCCAAGTCTCATTGCCCAGAATATTGTTTGGCTTGGGTGACCGCAAGCAACAACTGATTCCTGAGAAATCTTGCAGTGAGATGACTTTTTCTCTACCGCACGACTAACGCCATCTCCCCTTCTTTCTCTCGGTCTCTCAATGGTCTCCGCCCCTCAGGGGTCATGAACACTGCTCACCTTTCGACCAGGACGAACGCATAAGGCCATGGCCATGAATCTCCGATGAGGCCGTTAATTTTCCGACATCAATTAATCTCCTTAGATCAGGTCAGCGTTTCTTCCACAGTGTTTCATCAATTATTATGATAGATTGAATCATTACAAATTTTAGATTTTGTGCTAGATTGGTCATTATGAATTTTAGATCCTTGTGAGTTTCTAATAGTTTGGTCTGATTCTTTGTTTCATTAATTCGATAAATTGTGGGAACCAAACGAAGGTAAATGTTTCTTTTTCAATTTGTTAATCTCATTGAGTTGGAATTTGGAGTTTCTGTATGGTTTTTGTTGTAGATGATATCAAAATTTCTCGCTCAATTCACTCAGGCGTATTGTGAACAGACTTGGATCCAATTGTATTGTTGGGATTTGGGTAAAATTACTTGAGTTTCATGTTGGGGAGCATCAATCATTTGATGAACTAGTTTGTTCTTGCCCCAAAACATGGATGATTGAACGGGAAAAAAAATAAATTGAACTAGATGAGCAAATTAAATTGAGTAGTACTGGTGAAATTTGAACTCAGATGCATTTTGACTGAACTGTTTGTACAATTTGAAGTTCGTTTTGAACACATTATGTGCAAGTTGGAAATATGAAAAGCTTGGAAATATGAAAAGCATTGTCTAACCTGTAACGAGCCCAAGAATGTTGAATTTGCTCATTTAGGAGTTCATTATAATTATTTATTATGTGCTTTGATTGTCCTGAACAAAATAAGTGATTGATTATTGTTGTTAGCCTATTAGCTCAAAGGTAGAGCAACCTGTGAAGAAGCACGGAGATGTGGATTCGAATCCCACGAAGGCTATTTTTGATATTTCAGAGTGTAAACAGATATAGCAATTTGTGCTTCTATTGACCAACAAAGTCTAGCCACCAGTTTTGCCCTTGTTACAGTACACGCCATCAATTTAGAGCTTAAGTTGGAACAAGTTAGCCTTTGAAAGTTTTTGGGAAAATAATTCAAATGAGCAAATTTGATAACTCAATGTAGTGTCCTGCAATGTCAATGCTCCAAAATATGTGGCTTCGTTTGAGATGTTTTGGTGTAGATGTAAGCTGAATGTGTGTATAGTTCTAGTTTACAAATACTGAGGTGATGCTGAATTTAGAGCTTCAACATTTTGGTACTTTGTGGAATATTGCAATACTTCTGGCATTTTGGTCTCTGCATTTTCCAATTGGGTTTCAAGCCAAGCTCATATTTACATTTCATATTCTATTAGCCTATGTGAGATTCAAACCCGCATCCATGTGCAATTGCACATTGCTCTACTATTGAGCTAATAGGCTTTAGCATAGTAATAACTAATTCACTGAACTTCAAAACAAATTTATGGTTACAATTGACATCCAATGGTATTCAAGACGAAGAAAATTAGAACTTAATAGTCCAGGTAATAAATGGAATTAGCAATCCAAGTCCCAAACTAACATCCTCATCATTTTCTTAACTGTACACCAATAGTAACTTCACAATTGATGCAAGTTCCAGGAAAAACTAATTTCCACATTAAAAAGGATATCCCATTCGCCCCCCTGATCTCATGGTTTCCCACATGTATTAAAGCAATTTATTTACCCTTTCTCCAATTAATAAGATAGGTATATGGAATTAAGTAAAGTATTTCAAATTGGAGTAAATTTGAAGCACTAAAACATCCGTCCAAACACCAAGTGACATAGCTAATGTACATATATAAAGCATGCTCAGTAAGGAATGAGATCAGATAGCCAGTAAGCACCAATTGAACAAAGGAAATTACCTATGGAATAAGGAGTTAGGTGCTCCCAACTGCATGTCGAAGTTACCCAGCTAGAGCTCTAACCAACGATTACTAAATCTGTTGACAGTAGGTCACA
Source organism: Carnegiea gigantea (assembly GCA_029747015.1). Taxonomy (NCBI): domain Eukaryota; kingdom Viridiplantae; phylum Streptophyta; class Magnoliopsida; order Caryophyllales; family Cactaceae; genus Carnegiea; species Carnegiea gigantea. The sequence goes on along the minus strand of JAKOGI010000349.1, from coordinate 21,410 downwards.
CAAAGTTCGGGCGAATTTGTGATTCTAGGGCAAATCAAATCAAATTAAAATAGACAAACTCTAAGTCAAAGCTTAACCCTCAATTGTCAATATCCAAATTCCAATCGAACTCGAAAACCAAACAAAAAAAACTAATTTATAACAAAGTACTTGTTACAGTGGTGGTGGTGCCTGGCTAGTCAGCCGTAACTGTTTCCGCCAGGAGGAGGAGAGAGAGATGTCACTGTCAGGGCTGCTTGGGCGATTTCAGCGGTGGGTGGAAGGAGTCTTGAGCGTCGGCTAGAGGTATTTTCTGGCAGAAGGAGGAGATACGAAGGACGGTGGTTTCCGGTGGTTTTGGGCGAAGGTGGTTTCAGGCGAAGACAGAGGAGATGCAGGACTGAAGGTGGACTGGGAATGGGCGTCGGTGTTGTCACGTAAAAGGAGAGGCGGAGGGTTGAGAACTGTAGCAGATGCAGGCGGCAGGTAGTTGGAAAATCGACGAACTGCTCACTTGTTGCTTTTTCGGCTGTGGGCTGCATGACTTAAGAGAGAAAGAGTGGCGTGACTTATCTGTGGGGAGAGAGAAAGAGAGGATAGATAGAGAAAGATGAAGGAAGAAGAAAGATGGAAGGAAAATTTACAAGGTAGTGATGCTTAAAATGGGTGGCAACTAAATTATGCTTTTCTCAACAAGTTAGTGTTGAATTTTGTGGGAAAAGCAAGTGAGAAAAATTTCATTGTAAAGTTGAATTACCAAAATGCCCATTATTAAGTGAGGGCTTAGGTGGGCACTGTGGAGAGAGAGAATAAAGCAGTTCTTGAATGAAAAACCTAGGTTTTCCATTCCCATTCACAAATAGCACATTGTAGAGAGATAATAGAGGACGGTAGAGAGAGAAAGTGGCAACAAGAAGAGCAGCAGGATAAGTGAGGAAGAAGAAGATAGCAGAGAAAGTAAGGAGAAGAAGAAGAGCAGCAGAGACAAGATAGAGCTAGAGGATGCTCTGGTGCTGGTGAAGAGGAGCAGGATATGGACTAGAAGAGAAGAAGGAGGTCGTACATCACCTGGAAAGAAGCCATCATTTAGCTCGTAAACGGGTCCATTAAGATTGAATTGTAAGTAAGGATTGCGAATCTCTGAATTTTAAAAAAAAATTTGAAAATGTTGTTTGAGTGCTTAATGTTGGTGGAACTAGGGATGATTTCGTGGTTTTTGAATAGGGAATTTTGTGGTTTTTCCTTTTTATGACTGGTTTCCTTCAAACGACGATGGACCGTCACTGTGTCTGCATATATTTTGGTTTACACACGAAAGAACACTGTCTACCATGGTAGACAATGAACAATATCATGGCATAAATATACACCCGATGAATTACCGTTCACAATGGCAATAACAGTGACAACATGCTCATTTTACTGGCATAGAATATCAGCAGTTGGAAATGCATATATGTTGTATATCGTGATGGGTAGACAGAGACAAGTAGTTGGGTATACAATACGCATGTTATACTAGTGGATGGTAAATTTTTTTTTTAGATATTAGTAGAATAAGCTTGTTGTCGTTGTTTTTGTTATCGTACATCACCTAAAAAGAAGCCATCATTTAGCCCGTGAACGGGTTCATTAAGATTGAATTGAAAGTAAGTATTGTGAATCCCTGACTTATAAAAAAAAAGAACTTGAAAATATTGTTTGAGTGCTTAATGTTAGTGGAGCTGTGGATGATTTTGTAATTTTTGAATAGGAAGTTTTGTGGTTCTTCCTTTTTATGACTGACCTCCTTCAAACGACGATGTACCGTTACTATGTCTCCATACATTTTGGAGTACACACAAAAGAACACTGTTTACCATCGTAGACGATGAACAATATCATGGCATACATATACACCCGGTGAATTACCGTTCACAATGGCAACAACAACGACAACAAACTCATTTTACTGACGTAGAATATCAGCAGTTCGTAATGCATACATGTATATCCTGATGGGTAGACAGAGACAAATAGTTGGGTATACAATACGCATGTTACACTAGTGGGGGGTAATTTTTTTTTAGGTATTAGTAGAATGGGCTTGTTGTTATAGTTGTTGTTGTTGTACATCACCTGGAAAGAAGTCGTCATTTAGCCCGTAAACGGGTTCATTAAGATTGAATTGTTAGTAAGGATTGTGAATCCCTGACTTATTAAAAAAAAATTGAAAATATTATTTGAGTGCTTAATGTTGGTGGAGCTATGGATGATTTTGTGGTTTTTGAATAGGAAATTTTGTGGTTCTTCCTTTTTATGACTGACTTCCTCCTAACGATGATGGACCATCACTATGTCTCAATACATTTTGGATTACACACGAAAGAACACTGTTTACCGTGGTAGACGATGAACAGTATCATGACATACATATACACCCGGTGAATTATAGTTCACAATGGCAACAACAATGACAACAAACTCATTTTACTGGCATAGAATATCAGCAGTTCGTAATGCATACATGTTGTATATCCTGACGGGTAGACGGAGACAAATAGTTGGGTATATAATACGCATGTTACACTAGTGGGTGGTAAATTTTTTTTAGGTATTAGTAGAACCGGCTTGTTGTCGTAGTTATTGCTGTTGTACATCACCTAAAAAGAAGCCGTTATTTAGCCCGTGACCGGGTTCATTAAGATTGAATTGTAAGTAAGGATTGTCAATCCCTGAGTTATAAAACAAAACTTAAAAATGTTGTTTGAGTCCTTAATGTTGGTGGAGCTGTGGATGATTTTGTGGTTTTTGAATAGGAAATTTTGTGGTTCTTTCCTTTTATGACTGGCATCATTCAAACAATGATAGACTGTCACTGTGTCTATATACATTTTGGATTACACACGAAATAACACTGTCTATCATGGTGGACGATGAACAATATCATGGAATACATATACACCCGGTGAATTTCCATTTACAATGGCAACAATAGGAACAAGCAGCTTATTTTACTGACATAAAATATCAGCAGCTGGTAATGCATACGTGTTGTATATCCTGATCGGTGGACGGAGAGAAGTAGTTAGGCATTCAACACGCATGTTATACTAGTGAGTGGTAATTTTTTTTTAGGTATTAGTGGAATGAGCTTGTGGTCGTAGTTGTTGTTGTACATCACCTAGAAAGAAGCCGTCATTTAGCCCGTAAACGAGTTCATTAAGATTGAATTGTAAGTAAGGATTGTGAATCCCTGACTTATAAAAAAAATTGAAAATGTTATTTGAGTGCTTAATGTTGGTGGAGCTGTGGATGATTTTGTAGTTTTTGAATAGGGAATTTTGTGGTTCTTCCTTTTTATGACTGGCTTCCTTCAAACGACAATAGACCGTCACTGTGTCTGCATACATTTTGGATTACACACGAAAGAGTACTGTCTACCATAGCAGACGATGAACAATATCATGACATACATATACACCCGATGATTTGCCGTTCACAATGACAACAACAGTGATAATAAGCTCATTTTACCGGCATAGAATATCAGCAGTTGGTAATGCATACATGTTGTATATCATGATGGATAGACGGAGACAATCATTATACTAGTGGGTGGTACATTTTTTTTAGTTATTAGTAGAATGGGCTTGTTGTCGTTGTTGTTGTTGTTGTACATCACCTAGAAAGAAGCCGTCATTTAGCCCGTAAACGGGTTTATTAAGATTGAATTGTAAGTAACAATTGTGAATCCCCAAGTTATTAAAAAAAAAAATTTGAAAATGTTGTTTGAGTGTTTAATGTTGGTGGAGTTGTGATTTTGTGGTTTTTGAATAGGGAATTTTATGGTTCTTCCTTTTTATAACTGACTTCCTTCAAACGACAATGGACCGTCATTGTGACTTTCACTTTGCAGGGTTATCGGTCCGAGAAGCCTTACTTGTTCACCCGACATGAGTGTCATATTTGCCTATGCAAACAGTGAACTAACAATGGTACATGAACTGTGTCATAGTTCAACCGAAATTAAAAATTTGGGTGTTGTTGGATTGAATGACAGGATGTCTTCTTATTTTTATTTTGCAAGTCTACCGTTGTAGGCAATGAATTATCTGCGGGAATATATAGTACATTTCAAATATTGAATAGGCAATATGTGCAAACGTGTACTATTATGTGTATTAGTGATCAAGATGATGTGCATGCATTTATAATGGCATACAGATAAGTAGGCTCCGTAATTTTATTGTTACTGAAGATAGGTTACCCGTGTAATTGGTTAATATTGTGCATGCACATATACTAATTGATATAAACATATTGGCCTTTACGATAGCCTACTGAATGTCGTTAATTTGTAAAACTCTCCCCTCTCGTGCAACACTTGTTCATGTGTCACCCAGTTGCACACTCATGTTACCGCAACATTACATCGAAATTGTGATTTAAATGTAGAGGCAAAAATATGTTCATGTTCATTGTGATAATTTGCAGTCGAAGTGGAGGTATAACATGTATAATAGGGGGGAGTGGGCGTGGTAAGATGTTGTGGTATGGTAAAATACATGTCTTGTGCTCATGGTAGCAGTCTACGCTCATGTACAGATTCCCATATTGCACATGTTCTTTTCATATCATCATGATTTATTAAACGGATAGATTACTGCACCAACCACTCTAATATTATCACGAACAACATATTGCGTGTTCTAGGGCCTAGTTCTCCTTCATAACGAGATGTACCTGAATGACAAGTGGTGTATATGATGTTTACCACATAATCTATTGAAATATACCGAGGTAGACCAATGTGTAACCTAATGTAAATATAATGACTCTAAAAACCGGGTTGATATACTTCTTTTGGTTGGGGGGGCAGTTGTGCGAAAGAATACTTGTGGTATGAAGGTTAACTAAGCCTACAATAACATTAAAGTGCACACTAGTAAAACCAAGGACTGAATAATGAATAAACTATATCAATGTGACTATGTAACTGAAAGTGGAAAACGTACACATAATGTCAATGAAAGTTTGTATCCAAATAAGGACCACCTAAGAAAGTTGAATTGCGAAGTAATATTAGGTATGCTATAAATAATACCTCTACATACTCCACTAATCACAAGAGGTACAGTTGGGTATACCTCTATTGAAACTATGGTAAGCACAATACGATTTCTAAACATCCACATATCTAATCTGTCCCAACCACAACATCATAGCTTAGATGCAAATATTAATTTTCACACCGATATTCTTCGCATCTGTTTACCAACTAATCAAAACAGGTACAATTGGGTATGCCTTTACTCAAACTACAGTGAACACAATAGGGTAACTATACATCCACATATCTAATCCACCTCACTTATAACACTATAAGTTAGATGTCATCATTAATTTTGACGTCTACATTCTTTGCATCTGTTTACCAATTAATCACAAAATGTAAATCTGGGTACACCTGTATTGAAACCATGGTAAACATAATACAGTTTCCAAAAATCCATATATCTAGTCCATTCCCTGGTCTCCCTAGACACAACACCACCATAAAAACTTAATTCACAGTAAACTATTCCATTCTCAGAAATTTCACAATTACAAAACACAAAAGCATCCACAACTCCAACCTTTAACGTACCCCAACAAGATTTTCAAAACTTTGAGTGGAAGCTCATAAAAGGGTGATTTCCAGAAGGAATAGCAGAATATTTCCATGTACAGGTCCAGAAGAGAATCTAAAATGTATACTATTCTACACTTTTGGGGGGGTGTACCTTCTTCCGCTTGGCAATCAGATTTCTGCCTGCATAGCCTTAATACAAGCAGAACTCATGCAACTCCTTTGAAATCTCATATCCTCTATAATAAAGATCGAACACATAGCGCCTTTTCTCGTGAGCAATTTTAAAAATTGGCCACAGGGTTTCACACTTCCGCTTGCCATCATGTGCGTCCAATTGAGCTGCCCAACAAAAAGATGAGGCCATTAGGATATTTTTGAATTAAACAAACAACACAAACATTTAACTAGGGCAAATCCACCAAACCTTCTCTCATCTTGGACTCCAGCTCCTGAAGAGTGGGTTCGATTAATTCCCACCCTTAAGGGAACTTCACCCGATTTGTCCTCACCTTAGGCATCACTCAACTGCAATTTTCGACAATATGAGGAACACCATAAATTTTGGTGAGTAGTACAATAGTTTTAGTAGATCGTCCCTAGAACTTGACAGCTGTCCAAAAGAATTCAGGTTGGGCAACCAACAAATTGCTTCATGAAAAAAATTTGCAGGTTAGAATACCAACATTTATGCTCAAACGAATAGGAAAACCCTCATGCTTAGGTGCTGAAATGACTTTGCCTACTTTTCTAAGAACGTATTTTGTATTTTTCATTGTGTAGATTCGACTTATATAGCACGGGGTCTGGTAAGATCCAA
>JAKOGI010000349.1:0-10000 GCA_029747015.1 Carnegiea gigantea | reverse complement strand
CATGTGAGAAGGAGTGCGGAGGCATCTGTGAGAAGATGTGAGATGAGTAACCTACAGAAACATAGGAATGACAGAGGACGGCCTAAGAAAAGCTAGAATGAGGTGATTTAAGCATGATTTGAAATTTTTGTGGCTAACGGAGGACATAACTCGTGATAGGAGTCTGTGAAGGTCGAAGATTAAGGTTGTAGACTATAGGTAACTAGCTTCTTGGCATTCCTTTGACTGCTAAATGGTAGGAGTATTTTGAGTGTGGTACAAACTGCTGTTTTTTCTAACTTAAATTTGTGGTATTTTTGTGGATTAGTATTACCATCTACTCAACAAAATTATCAGCATCCCAATGCCAACGGTTAATTTGTGCTTTCATGAGGTTGTAAGTATTTCTGTTATATTACCTCGCGTCTATCTAAATTTAAGTTATGATATAATTCTAAATTCATGTAAGTCTCTTGAAATTGACCTCAATGAAGGCAGAAATGTATGAAGAGGTAAAACTGCCTATATGTAGATCTCTCGAAATCCTCCAAAAGCGGGATTTATAGTAGGAATTGTTGTCGTAGTGAGAATTTTTTTTTTTTTTTTTTTGGCTTTGATATAAGTACAATTTCATGTTGAATAATAATCACTTTTTATGAGTATATATTAATTTTAGTGATGAATATGCAAATTATCCCAATGAATACTCCTTGTTTTGGTTGATGAATTATGCGGAGACCTAAGCAAACAAAAGCCAGTGTCGTTTCCAAGTAGATTGATAAATGCATACATAGAGAAGACTAATGATATTTGTAGATGATGAAAATTGACAAACACATACCTATTTTGCAAATTCATCAGTATATTTGTAAAATGCATTAGGACTTTGTAAAATCCCTAAGTTTATTACAATGCACATCTAAAATATTTGAGGCAGTCAATTCCATATCTGTATACTTTTTACATGAATATATAAATACTCATATTTAGTTTTGTTTACGAATCTACTAAAATAACTGTATAAATGAAAATGTTCATCACTTGCATTAAATTCACCAGTCTTGACCATTTAAGTGAAGTGTTCATAGAAAATGTGCTCCTATTATAAAGTATAAATAAACACACAAATTCATCAATAATGTCGTACAAATCATCTGTAACGCAAAAATTCATCAGCTTACCATAAAAAATTCAGTTTAAAAAATTCAACACTTTATATAAAGGTTTATTAGCTTTAAAAAAAAAATTGATCACTAAGTTACAAAAATTCATCATTCGTCAAACAAAGCCACGAATGCATGATTGAAAATTCATCATTCGTCAAACAAAGCCACAAATGCATGATTGAACACCTGCTCACGTTACCCTCGACGTACTTAGCATGTTACTCCACGAAGTAATGTATAATTTGCAATACCTAATAGCTTTACATGTTACTACATTACACCCTTATTGCATTACACGTGAGCATATAGGGGTGGACAATGGACGAGTCGGGTTAGGTTAAGGTCAATCAAGAGTGGGTCGGGTCAGATCATAGTCAGTCTGTTAATTTTATGTAAATAAATGGATCGGGTCGCGTCACATGGGCGACCGTGTTTGATCCACTTTTAAATGGATCAAACTTGCATCAAAAGCAGTAGTAATAAGTTTAACTAATTGTAACGCGTAAATTAGTACAGAAAATATGTTGAAAAAGTAACGAATTATTAAATGAATCGTTAATGTACCAACCTAGTTCGAACCGTTAATATGCTTTAAAGATTCGCAAATCTAAGTCAGCCCATTTCCCCCCCCCCCTCCCCCCAAAAAGGAAAGATTCGCAAATATGACGAAAATCAGAATAGCAGATATGATATTTCTTTTGTGCCTCAGTCTTATGTTTTGACTTTGAAGAGCTATCTCACTATCAGAGACTCCATAAGACATTAAACATTTGAAATCTCTGCATTCGATTTATTTGTCGCGGATTGCATTCTCCTTTTGCTCTTGAAATAGATAAAAAAACAATTCCTTTGTCGTTTTTTTTTGGGGGGGGGGGGGGGGGGGGGGGGGGGGGGGGTCGACTCTTTAAATGGTGAAAATTTTGCCTTCCACAATCAACGGCATAGTTAGCAGATTCCTATAGCTTTCCTGTGCAATTGGAAAGGTGTTGCTGGGGTTTACATGTGCCAGCTCAGAGGCTAGGGAAAACGAAAGTCATCACCGCTTCTTTCTTATTGCATTTAACGCTACGAACGAATCAATGGACAGCAAAACTCACCCAAGAAACACAAGAAAGCCAATTTTCAGTTAGGGGACTATCTTTTCTACTTCTTCTGATGACCACTGTACCGTAGTATACCATGGACATCAATTATGCCAGGTGGGAACACAGGATCAGTTGCAGCTCTCACAGCAACCTTTGCCACGCTTGTACACTAACTGGAGGAGTAAACAGTGGACCGACTAGTGGCACTTGGGTTAGTGGTCTAGCATGTTGAAGAATCTGCACAAAGTTACAAACTCAGTACCTGGCACAAATCCTTTGCAATTTCCCCAGATTTTAAATCTCTTCTGGAATAAAGTAAGAAGATAATGCATATCTTGGGCATCTTTCTGCCCATTACATCCAAATCCCTTGGCTGCCTCCTAATCAGAGTCGAAATGCCTGTCGTTAGATGTAACATCTAACACTAAGGGGGTGTTTGGTAGGGGGAAAAATCATTTTCCCGGAAAATGATTTTCCCATTTTACCCCATTTGAAGGAAATTGTTTTCCCTTGAAAAAGTAGGGAAAATGATTTTCCATGTCCGATTTCCATTACCCAATTTTGTTTCTCGTTCTATTTTCTTTTAATTGTGCCCAGAATCACTTTATTTTCACTCTCATTCTGTCTCTCATTCTTCCCCTCTTCTTCATGTTCATCATCTTTATCGATGATTTCCATTGTCAATTTTTGCAATTATTTCTTGAATTCTCTAAACTTGTTATTGTTGCCATTTTGAAGAACTTCGCAATATGAGACACCCATTGTCTCCCCATTCGTCATTTTCTTTAATTTGGGTTTAATATCACTCAAAATCAACTGGGTAATCCTTGAGAATAGTGAAAAAATTGAGATTTATTAATGTTGACGCTCTCTTTTTCTGAGTTTATTATCGGGTGTATTTCTTACTGATGGTTTGGGTTTGATTTTGAAGAAGAGTGAGAAACAGATTTCGTTGGTTGAGTCGGATCAGAGCAGTGAGCAGGGGAGGGGGTTGATGATAAAAAGAAATGAAGTGAGGGCGGGGGGATTCATTCTATCAAATAGCAAAAAATGAAGTGCAAAAGAAAATTGTTTTCCATTCTACCAAACAGCTGAAAATGAAAGTGGAAAATTATTTTTCTTGGGAAAACATTTTTCATAGAAAATGATTTTTTGGGAAAATGATTTTTTTCCCTACCAAACACACCTTTACCTAAATTATAAAGTTTCGTTTCTTTGGAGCTTATATGAAAAATCTTTTGATTGCGTACTACTTCACAAGAACATTCCGGTTCACTTTGTTAAAACATCAAGACATTTTTTTTTTTTTTTTTTAAGAGCTGTCTTCATCTCACTTTTAAAAAAGTTGACAGATGTAAATAAAAGATATTTGGCCATGCAAGGGCGTCTCATCCAAAATTAGCTTGCTTTCCACGTCCATTTTGTAGGCAGGGTAGCCAACTTGCAAGTTGCTATTCACTACTACGAGAAATGCCAAGCAAAGATTAAAACACCAAAATATACAAATGCAAACCATACCATCTCCAATGGAGACCCGATAATCCCTAGTGGCAACTTCATGCTACCAACCCGGCGAGTACCATAGATAAAGCCAGGTCTCAGAATAACGCCTGAGAAAAGACATTCAACAATTACAGTCATCGCAAAACTGAAGTGGAGAATTGCAAAACTACGCTATTTAATGATTTCCCAAGCGTTAAAGCAATGGTATGCGATAATGTGACTTTAGTACTGGACACAAGACTTTCAATTTAAGCAAATTGACGATGGATCACGTGTTTGAAAGCTCACCGCCGTAAGGAAATCTAGTCAATAGCTCCGTTTCAGCAGCTCTCTAAAAGGAAACATAGAATAAACAAAAATTCTGTCAGGAAAACAAAAAGGAAAAAAAAGATGGGGGGGGGGGGGTTTGTAAGAATTTGCACTACTTTCCACTGGTCCAGTGAAAACAGAAGCACAAAGCAAAAGCCAGGAATAATATGGTTGATGGTCCATTAACAACGGAGAAAGCCATATCTAGGCCCAGAAAGCACAAGCCACATGAAGGTAGTCAATGGCACTCAATGCCATAGTATACGGCAACATGATACATGATGTTGTGTCGAAGAACTTCACTAACTGACAAAATCTTTGCAACCTATGGTATAAGATCTTGACAGATTATAACTTTGACTGAGATGAGCAGCCCACGACAGCACAATGACATAGACAAACCTCCCACAGAAAAGCCACTTCTGCTCTTCTTCTGAAACATAGTTGCTAGGAATAGATCGCTCAGTGTTTAATGCAGAGCAATAATGTGTTTTCACCAAGTAGTTTAATTTAATTGAGGATTCTGGGCAGCAGATAGCAGGAAAGAGATTCGGGTGCTACTAGAAACTTATTTTCTGAAGAGATATCTGGGCGCCACATATGATGCAGACAACAAGGATATCAGAATTAGGATCCCAACCAGGATTGATGGGGGTCCCTAAGACTGAGATCCTAGAATCAGATTGAGGATCAACGATTCTGCTATATGCAACTGCGGTAAACTACTTTAACATAAAGAATGTGAGAGTACCAAAGCCTGAAGATACCTTTCCTTCATAATATCCCTGTAGTATATAGTTGACCAATCCAAAATCAGCAGCAGAGATGTAGACAAACCTTCTCACGCCTGTGAAGTGACAGGCTACATTGTCAAACCAGAGCAGAAGCAAACGTAAACTAAAAGAAGCCACAAGTTCAAGCATTGCTCAGGAAAGAGAAACCAGCATAAGCAAATGGAAGGATAAGATTCAAAACTCCTGCATGGAACTCATGTTATTTATTAATGTAGGACATTTGCACAAGTGAAGTGGATTTAATAATTATCAAGCGCGCTCACACACACGAAAAAAAAGGATGAAATTGCATGGTAAAAAAGAATTATGTGGAAAATGGAATTCATCTTGAAAAGGAAAAACCAGTCACAAAGATTCACATCATGAAATCCTAGGAAATTACAACAGGTCTCTCACTCTCTCAATCTGGTTTACCTAGAGACATTAAAAATAGTGCTGTCTTCAACAATAAACTTCCTAATCATACAAATTAAAGGATATATAGGCTAGTCAATATAACATTAGCAACATTAGCACGGCCAAAGGTATCACATCAACAATGGTGAGACAGAAATATTCAGCTATGCGCCTTCATCTTTCAGTTTCATTCAATTATACACTCTAATTTGCTTGTGTCTCCTTATCCCAGGATAGATGATCTAAGGCATAATTTCAGAAGAGGGCGCAGTCATCTTTGCATGCGGTAGATGTGTAAATGTAATAGAAAACTACTTCATTGACATGAGCTCTAAAACTTAAATTTAACCCAGTACATATTTCATATTGGCAACAACTCTGATCTTCTAGGGTGATTGGATTAACTGGTGTTGACTCTCTCTGGTGAGATCATCAATACACTCAGAGATCATCAAATGAGATCTTTTGAATTCTATTCCCTCTACACCCTCTCTCAGGAGGAGACTCTAGCCAGTGAACAGAAGTTTAAACTTATACTCTGGCACAAATGACAGTCACTTTCTCCTCATTTCCTTCCGTGCGCACATCAAGTCACTAGTGGCTTCATTCAATAGTTAATTTTCTAATTGGAAATCAAAAGCATTGTAAAGTTCAACTCAAATACAAGGCATCTCTCCTAGTTCTATCACCTTAACAAGAAAGCACCCAAAAATTTTAGAGTGTTAATAAGTTTTTGGACATAGAAGGGCACTTCTTTGGCAAGGCAACATCATATTGTACAATCTCTCCAACATTTCTTTTGCCGTCTGCCCTCTAATGGAAGCCAATCCCTCAGATCGTATTAGCAGGTCCGATAGCTCCAATACGAAAATCCTTATGTACAAGACCTTCCCTATGACCTTTTCACATCACATTGTATGGCAGGATCTGTAAAGTAGAAGAGGACACTAGCCCACAGGGGGCAGGAACAAAAACCGTTATCAGGATTGTTTGGTTGAACAAAGCTAGGTCACATTATGGCCACACTTGCTCGCAGCTGGCAAAATAGACAGACAGCAACAACCAGTTAGATAGCAACAAACAGTCTATAGTATCAATGATTTTCACATCCATCTCGTTTCCATCTTTTGAAGCCAATTTCATTAGAGTTAATTCAATTGGATCTCATCAACAACAATTCAATGACCCATCTCAATTTTGAGTTTCATGTTAAAAGGCATTTGTTGGAGGTGCTACTTGAAGTCTAAAATGCCAATTTCAACAAAAGGGCTGCAAAGGCTTCAACTTTGGCAAGAAGTCAGGATTTAGTTAAATTAGCTTGCCCTTGCAAACCACTTCATCTGTTTGCTTCTTGCTGTGAGAATGACAGATTCCACACAGAAGGTCCAACCCTGGCAAGTCAAGAAGGCACCTAAAATGTTCAAAGAAACCAAAGCTTACGATCTGCCTTGCACAACTGGTTCTGTACCTAGTCTCTCGCCCTTCATTTCCACAAACATTGGACACATATGAATGTGAGATGCCCTTAATAAGCACAAGAAATCTAATTTCGATGCATAAGACAATCAAAACAGAAGTCAAGGAGGGACCAGCTAATGGCTTAGAACAGAAGACTGCGGTCCTCCATTTTCCAAAGGTAGAGCCTGAGAAAAGAGTGCCTCATCAGAGAAATTGCAACCAAGCCCACCAACTAACAATCATGTGACATTGACAGTTTCAGTGCTGTAATTCCAATTTTTGTTGTCTGTTATCCGCCTAGTTTTAGTGCTTTGCAGTTGATCAATTTAGCTTTTGGAACCCTTGGTGTATAAAGGATACCCTCAGGGAACATGAAGATCAGACATGAATGAATCTAAGTCGACTTTATATCACTTGCAAAAGTGGTTAGCGAACCTGTAGTTGGTCCTCTAAGTTCATGGTCCAATTGCTCATCTCACCTGCTTTCGTAGTGTTTCTGTGTCCAAAGAAAGGTTAGCGAACACACCAAATGTGATAGATGCAGTGCCAAATCCCACCAGCATTTATCCTTTGCTTTGATTCATTACTAGCTCAGCTAGCTCATTCTAGGCCTTTATTATCTCAGCACTGGTTAGAGAAACTACTACCGCCACTTGGACCTCTCTTACTTCAATTCACATGTTAGGCAAATGAAACAACGTCAGAGAAGCTTGTACTAGTAACTTGAGAAGAAAAAACCCATACTTCTTTAGCCTACTAAGAGCATCAAGGAATCACAACTTCATAAAAGGGAAGCATGCTGCAATGTCGTATGATCAAGCACCACGCAGAGCAGGCTAACATAGAGGAACAATGGAAGAATACAGCCCCCAGATGCTAGACAAATCATGACCACTGTGGGTGAGTATTTTCAAGCCTCTTAATGACACCAATACATTGGATTCTTATTGAGTTCTATAATTACATAGCCAGCGCTGATCAATTTATTTATTTTTTAGCCAATTTCTATGCAAAGAGTCTCCCCTATGTGATGTGCCTGAATGCTATAGATGCTTGCTATTTTTTGAGTTCAAGGTACATTTGTTATGGTCAAGGAACAACTGATTGTGCATGCATGGTTGCCTGAATCCCATTCATATGTCTAAATGATCCTGAAGTCACCTGCATGACAACTACCTAAAGCCTCAACACTAGACTTCAGTGTCCCCAAAGTCTCTCCTAGTCAGAACCTCAACATGCACATCACAAGAATGCCCATGTTAGTGTCATAAAACAAACTTATTGAAAAGTGCTCAGATTGCATTTTATGACACTCTGAACAATTCAATTGAACCTGGAAATTGCGTAGTATTAAGGTATCATTAGATCGTAGAAATATGCATTTCCATATTGGCTTAGCATAGAACAAATCTTGGTTTAAAAAGTTCATACTTGATCCAAGATTTGGCTATGTTATTTGCCCTAAAAACTAATGAATTGTCCAATATGCTTATTGGGTTCATGAAGTTAATTCTAATTTAATTTACTAACTGCTTTACCAGTCCTCATTTGTTCAACATTCAAAAATCAAGATTAATTTGAGGCTATTACTAAATCATACCAGGTATATTTTGGAAGTGTAGAAATACATTTCAAATGCATTCCACTCTGAGACGATGACGACAACAATAACAACAACAACTACCTCACAGCATGGTTCCTGCTGGGTTTGGGGAGATCCAGATTTCAAATGCATTCCACTATGAGAAAGGAGTGAAATCTGCTTTACACTAGAGCTCGATGCATTCAACTTTAACTAAAGTGAGAAGATGTCAATGTCAGGAGCTTGGGACATTCAATCAAGGCAGAAATGGAGGCTGAAAACTTGCTTGCCAGAGCCATATGAAGACAAAGCAGTGTTTGAGCCAAGAAACAATGGTCATGGCCCTCGAACTAGCTACTAGTCGTTGGAAAAGAATGCTTCATCAGAATATTCTAGAGATTTCTACTGTTATATCCTTTAGCTCAATCAGTCCATGTGAAGAATGAAGACTACAAGTAGAGACCTCAGCTGAAGAATGAAGAATGCAACATATGACAAGTGCTTAACTCATACTCTTAGTGTTCATTTGTACTCCAAAGAGCCTAAGTCAAAAATAATTCTAATCTTTGCACATACTTCGATACCTGTGACCGGGGATTTAAAACGCGGATTCGGTCGCATTTGCGGTTATGGTCGCGATTACACGGGAGCGTTAGGATATGCTAATCGCGGAACGGATCGCATCCGTTGTGGCGTGAGAAGTTCACATAATTTAGTTTTTCATCTGTATTTATATTTTACTACTACAATTCGTTAAATAATGCTATTTTTATCATAGTTCTTATTTTACTAGATTAGTATAGGCCATCATAGTTCTTATTTTAGTACCACAATTTAACATGTTACCATAGTTCACATAAACATACCATAAATATAACTTAAAAATAACGTAATTAACATAAAATATGATGACAATAACATATTTAACAATTTAACAATTTAGAGTATTAATAATATCATTCACAATATTCATTAATAAGTGAAGTATAATAAATATTAAAATATGATAACAAATAACAATTTAACAATTTAGAATATTAATAATTAAGCTCCTCCAAAATTTTTCAGCCCCTCCACTTGCCTGTTTTTTTGCAAAACCAAAGCATTTTCAATTAAAAAAAATAATGAAATTAACCCCAAGACTTCAGAATTGTCGGTGCAAAGTGCAAACCAACCCCACCAAAAAGTCAAAACCCTAATTTTATTCACTGGCTGAGGACTCTCCACTTCATCTCCCAGTGCCTTACTCTCCCTTGCCTTCTTCACTTTCGCCTCCCAGAGCCCAACTCTCCTAGCCAAAGGAACTCCTTCGCCTCCCACTCTTTGGTCCTCCCCCACTTTCTAGCACTCTCACCGGTGAAGCCTCAATGCCGAGTCCCAAGTATCTCATGGCCATCGGGCCACCGCCGAGTGCCCCTTACCAACTCTACTCCCCCTCTTCTTCGTGCCTTGAAAGGTGCTTGTTTGGTGCAAAAAAGTAAAACAATGGTTAATGAGGTATGTGTTTCTAACAAATTCAGTTCATTACAAATTTTTTACCTTTCAGATCTGTTTTGTTCCTCTATTTTTCACCTTCCTAATCTCCTATCATTTTTTTTGAATTTTATTCCGAGTCATGCGCTCATGTCGTGTTATTTCCTGGCCGTCACGGCCGGTCCACCGTGAAACGGAGTTCACTCTGATTTCTCAGTGTTTTTCGGTTCATTCAAGTGTATTTCTGAGTCAACT
>JAKOGI010000348.1:565000-682422 GCA_029747015.1 Carnegiea gigantea | reverse complement strand
TGCATATATATATATATATGATATATAATATATATATATATATATATATATCTATACTATATATATATATATATATATATATGTTTATATTTGTATATATGTGTATGTGTATATGTATGTATGTGTGTGGATATGTATTTATTTATTTATGTGCATACGCACATACATGTATCTATATATATGTGGATGCGTGTGTGTGTGTGTGTGTGTGTGTGTGTGTGTGTGTTTGTGCGTGTGTGTGTCTACGTGTACATATATATATGATGGTATACAGCGATATACACTTTTATGACAATTAGTACATATAAAGAGACACATATGTGTATTTATATATGTATGCATTTATGTATGTGTGTCTGTGTATATGTATGTTAATAAATGCATAGAATGCACTCCATTTTAGGTTCATTTGCTGCATTTTTAGTGCAAATTGTATACTTTATGTTATAATCTATACTCCTTTTCCCGTTTTATGCTAGGTGTGGTTCTCGTTTGTGTTTTTCCGGTTTTCGGACCTTTTTGCCCTTGCTTTGAGCACAATTTGGTGTGTTTTAATTCCCCACAGATGCCTCTAAGTTACCATGCCTATGGAGAAGAAAGAAGAACTAAAGAATGCTGGGATACAGGCAAACATGGATGCTCTGTGATGCCATGGTCCGTGGTAAGCTTGAAACTATAGCCTCTTCGTCTTCCTTGGTCTTGTGGCTGAGAATGACTGAGTTTATGCATAAATTGGGTTCTTTTTGGCTGCAATAGGGGGAGAGCTTAGAAAACTAAAGCATCCAACTCTCACTTTTATTATTAGTTTTAAAATTTTTCTAGTTTTCTTTAGAGTAAGAACATGATTTGGAGTAGAAGATTGACACTTGGAGGCTTAGAGTTCGGGAAGCCATTGAAGACCACCATTGTTGCTATGTTTTTCTTCGGTTCTGATTTCGTTTTGATCTTTTGTTTAGATGTTGAATACTTCCATTATATGTGAGTAACTTTTCTTAATGTAGCGGCTTGTTAGCCAAAGTATTGATGTTGGATCTATAATTCGTAATTTGTACTTTATCCAATTGGTTTGATTGAATTCTATCTTATGGATGAACTGTTGTGAGTAAGTTTTGGCCATATTTGCTTGCATACACTTGATAATTGAGTGAAGTACTGAAAGAAGAAATTGCTACTAGAACAACAAGTTAGAACTTAATTTAACGGCTACTTAAAAGAGTGTCGTTTGTTAAGAGGAAAATGCTAGCAGTCAAGAATCCCTAACTTAAACTAAACCAAAGCTATTTAAAAGAATGTTAATTGGGTTCGTTAAGGCAATTATGTTTGTTTTGAAAGAAAAGATTGAATTTTAAGTTTGATTGCACTCCTTTGAATCATCAAATTTAGATAAAGTGCGCAACTATATCCAACAATCTAACTCTTACTAGGCAAAGTAATTCCCTAAATGCCTTTAACTCGATTGAGCTTGAAATAGTTAAATGGTGGTAGTTGAGACATTCGATTGAAAATTTAGTCATCTCAGCCTTTTATAATAGGTTAAAACTTGATATATTACACTTGGTCCCTATGGGATCGATATTAAAACTGTACTGCAACAGCTATGCGCTTGTGGTTGCAATTAAGTTTTTGCCGCCGTTGCCGGGGACCAAATTTATGCATATTGAGTTTACCTATTTAGATTTAACTACGTATTTTTATGTCTCTTCCTTGATGTTCTTGATTGGCATTGGAGTCCTTTCCAATTGAATTTGATCCAGAAATAGAAATGATTTTTTGCTTTCGGAGGAAGAAGTTGAAGTTAGAAGCACAAAGACCCAAAGCTCAAGAAGCCTCTTCGACGATGGCGTGAGGCGAGGATGATCAAAGAAGGACACTTCGGAATTTTGTTACCCTCAGAGTCCACGACATTGCCTCTAGTATCACCCGACCCAATGTGAAAGCCCACAACTTCGAGCATAAGCTGGCTCTTATCTCTATGTTGTAACAATCGTAATTTGGAGGCACCCTGCTAGAAGATCCCAACCTACACCTCTCGGTATCCTTAGAGATGTGTGACACACAGAAGCTCAATGGTCTCTCAATCAATGCTATAAGATTGTAGTTATTTGCCTTTTCATTAAGGGACAAGGCAAGAGCGTGGCTCCATTCTTTTCCTTGGGGATGCATCACAACATGGGATGAGCTCAATAGAGCCCTCCTTATAAAATTCTTTCCTACTAGCAAGATGGCAAGTTAGAGAAACCACATCACTACTTTCGCTCAGACGGAGGATGAATCGTTATACTAAGCATGGGAGCATTTAAAGACCTATGGAGGCTATGCCCACATCATGACCTTCAACGCTAGATATTAGTGCAAGCTTTCTATAATGTAATCATCCAACCAGTAAGGTCTACTATAAATGCAACAGTGGGAGGTACACTTATGAATAGAACTGAAGATGAGGCCTGCAATCTTATTGAAGAGATGTTGCTAAATGACTAACAATTGTCTAATGAGGGAAGCCAACCCAAGAGGGTTGGAGGTAAGTTGAAACTTGATGCTATCTCTATACTTTTAGCTAAGGTAGATGCTATGTCTCAAATGCTAGAATGATTGAATATCAATTCTATTAGTTCAGGTACCCCTTCCCATCATGTGAGATTTGTGGGTTAGTTAGTTATGTGACTGTGAATTATCAAGTTGTGAGCCCATTTGCTCCAGATGTTAGTGAACCAATCAACTATGTCAAAAATTTTAATCCTAGACCAATCGATGGCTCATTCTTAGACACCTATAATTTTGATTGGAGGAATCACCCCAATTTCTCCTATAGGTCTAATGGCCCTCCTATGCCTCAAATGTATTTTAGACACTTCCTTGGATTTCAAAGACCCCTTATCCTCAACAAGCACCTCAAAAATTCAACTTAGAAACCATGATGGAGAATATGCTTTTGGCACAGCAAAAATAAGATGAGTATATTAAGCAATTACCCTCTAAGATTGATGTGCTTACTAGTCATAATAAGATGTTAGAAACTTAATTTGGTCAACAAGCTACTTCTTCATCTATACCCCTGGGTAGACTTCCTAGTAAGCCCAAGGTAAATCCCTATGAGCAATGTAACTATGTCACCTTGAAAGGTGGGGTAGAGGAGTCTATGGCATAGAGCTTGAGGAAGGTGGAGAGCTATCCAGAGCTGTAAGTGAGGAGAAAAATGTTGAATTTCAAAAGCTACCCTTTGGACGGGGGAGTAATGTAGTGATGCCTAAAGACTTTTCCCCTAAACATAAAGACCCAGGTAGCTTCTCTATTCCTTGTATGGTTGGTCGAGTGATGATTGATTGGGCTTTGTGTGATCTTAGTGTAAGTGTTAGTCTCATATCATATCCATTTTCCTAAAGCTTTGTTTTGGAGAGCTGTAACCAACACCTATTTCACTTCAATTTGGAGATGGTTCCATAAAGAGCCATTTGGATATTTTAGAGAGTGTTCCCATTGATGACTTTACCGTCTTATATATGGCTGTAGAAATGTATGCCTAGATTATTCTAGGGTGACCCTTCTTGGCCACTTCGGTTGCAGAGTTGATGTGAAGGGAGGATGTTTAACATTTGATGTAAGGCATAGTCATGTCCAATGTGTCTTGTTTGAAAACCAGAATATCCCTTCTCCTTCATCTGCTGTAGAAGAAGTGGATTTTCATGAGATTGGCTCATTTCATGATAGGTGGTACATTAACCCTTTTGCGTTTGAATGTGTTGCATCTGAAGGCCCTGGCCTAGATAATGCTACAATGGAGTTCAACGCGCCTATGCCACCTAAGATAGTCGAGGACGAGACTTACGCTACTAATGAGGTGTCCATGAGTGATTATTACAGGTTTGCTCGAGTAGTGCAGTCCATGCCTCAAATTAATAATATTGAGTATAACTTTGACCTAGGAGTAGAACTTAGAAGTAGCGCTCTGATAGAGCCCACTACAAATTCAATATGTACACAGATCACGTTAATTGGATTCATTTAATGGAAAATATGGACCTCCATCATGAGCTTTTGACATGGTCCCTTCTAATGAATAATTTTGATTTTAAGGCCCCTTTCTGATCTCGAGCCCTCCTAGAAGAGATGGTCAAACTTCCGACCATAAACGAGCACTTCTTTTAAGGCAACCCAAGTTATTTTTTTCATTTCGTTTCTTTTCTTTGATTGTGTATATTGTTTTAGTTTTGAGGGGAAAAAAAAGGAGCGAAAAAAAAAAGAAAAAAAACATGAAAAAAGAAAGAAAAAAGCAAAAGCAAAAACAAGAAGACATCAAAATCCGTGTGAAAAAATCATCAAAAAAATCGCAAAACATTAATAAGAGAGTTTTAATCGCTCTTCAAGAGCTCTCCACGGAGACCCTGTGGTGTCCAATCTAGTTCATGAAGCAGCAACTTGGAAAACGGAAGAAAACTGGGAGATAAAGGCCATGACGGACCCTCTATGGTGGACCCCACGGTCAGCGGTGAGGCTCCCCGTCCACAGTCAAGGGTTTTTCATGCCCTTTTGACCTGACACCATTTCATCTTCCTCAATCCTTTGTCCCCCTTCCCTCTAAACTCTCTCCTTTTCTCTCTAAAACCTCCATAACCACACGCCTCTAAAAACTTTAATTTTTCATCATTTTTCCTCAAATTTCTCTCCTTTATTCTCATTTACTTCCCTTTTTCACTAAATTTTCTTAAACTTTCTCATTTCTTGCTCTTTTTCTGTCACATTCTACCCATCTTTATACCCCAAGTTTCTCCAACTTCACTTTAACCTCTATTCTTCCAAATTCTATCTTTTTTTCTATATTTCTTCTTTTTTCTCCTTGCTTTTCTCAAATTTTGCATTTTTAGTTCTTTTCCTTTCCCATTTTTTTACATTGGTTAGATTTTTAACTTTTCACCCACCCATTGACCATTTTCATGCCACCCAAGATGAAGGCAATAACCACCTAAGCAGTAGGGATATCTCGTCAAGTACATCAAAGACCACCCTGGACTTCCCAAAAATCAACAAATGCGAGAAACCGACGTAATATCCCTAACCCCCTTGGTTTAACACATCCCAAACATGTTGCTAGATACAATAATTTGAGTAGTGAGTTGGTTGTTGCTACTCATTGTTATGATGAGGATTAGTTGGCTAGATTGCACTGGTTAGATGATATCTATTGGTTCTTTGTTAGAGGAGATGTGGGGCGATTTTTAAAGACTAGAGATCATGCTTATAGTGACCTCACCCTTGAATTTTTGAGCACATTGCATGTGGAGGTCATGAGTGGACCTCATTGTCAAGAAGAATACATTTCTGTCTATCTAAATAGGGAGTTCTATGAACTAAACTTAGGTGCCCTTAATAGCATATTCGGTTTTCTGCCGAGTATGGGCTTGCCTTGTCGACATACCCCTAAAGAATTTAACCCAAATGCATTTTGGCATGAACTTTCTAGGGATCATCGGTATGATATAGGCAACTCTAAAAGCATTGTCATTAGAAATTCGAGTAGCTCAACGATTGCTTGCTTGTGGGTTATGCGCCAGGGAGGATAATTTAAATGTGCCTCGCCTATCCAAATTGTATTTTTTTGTCTAACATACTCCAAGGAGACTGACTTGACACTGGTTCATCCTTGGCCAGGTTGTATAGTGTAGCCACTAGCTCCACACAGAGGATTACGATTGGCGGTCTTATTAACCCCATTGCTAGGCATGTAAGGAAAGAACCAAATCCTGACGATAGAGTTCCTGGTTTCGAGCGGTTAAACTTTGCCGCTTTTGAAGAAATGAAATTTTGTAAGGTAGAGGCTGGGCATATTAGTTGCATTTATCTGGGGAACTGTCTCATACCTCTACCTAATGTTAAATGAACCACTCTCTTGAACCGAGTTAATCTATAATTTTTACCGGGTGCGAAGAGTTTGCGCAACCTGCACCACCTCCTCCCCCGCCTCACCTTACAGCCAATAGCTCATTCCAACGATCCTCCTCCTCTGATTATACTAGTTTGCATGCTACCCTTTAGTCCATTCAAGAGGAGCTCTATGGGATGATTGTCCCCCAAAATCAATACTTGCAAAACTTTAAGGTTTGTTTAGAAACTTGGTGAGACTGACATATTTCTCATCCCTACCCTCCTTCTTCTCCCCCTCTTCCTCCTTCTTAGTTCTTCTTTTTCTTCCCCTTTGATTTTTATGTCCTCACATTGAGGACAATGCTTTGTCCAAGCATGGAGGAGTTACATGTGCATATGTATATGTGATGTGGATGTATGAGTAGTTTCCATTTTAGGTGTTGAATTTAGGAGTAGTTTGCATTTTTAGTTTATTATTTCATTTTTCTTTCTATTTTTAGGCTTTTTTTCATAGCTTTAACTTTATTTTGGTATTTTCAACAATTTATCATTGTATTTTAGTGTGTTAGGGAAAAGAATTTTAAAAAAACAACACAAAAAAGGAGAAGAAATAATAAAATCCTTTGATGATGTAGTCTTATACTAAGTAGCTTTTTCTTTGGTTTATTTTGGCTTTTTTGTTATCCCATTTACGAATAAATGTTGAGTTATAAGTTTTTGAAATAGGCTTTATGTTTTGTCTGTCATATTGACTGCGATTTGATTGCTTAATAAATCTTTGTATGAATATCTGACACATATGATCTAATGAGCTAATTGAGCTTTGGTAGTTGTCCCGTGGAAATTTGAGCCTTATTTGGACTAATTCATCATATTAGTATCACATTCTTTTTCATATGTATCACTTCCTTGATTTCAAATATCTAGAACTTGTTTTGACTCTTATTTGGGATCATATTTAGCATATATGTGTAGGCGATATGATTGAGGCATTATTTGAATTTATCAGCTACATTGACCAAATGGCCATTCTTTTTACGATTTATTTCTTGCCACTCCCATTGAGCTTTAACCTATTCTTTTTCTTGATGCAAACCTATAATATTGAACCTTAGCCGAACATATGTTCTACTTTTTTCACCAAAACTATAGAGTTTCATCCATGATTGGGAGCGTTGGAGGGGTTTAATGACGTTGTTGTCAGGTGTGATTTGTTTGAATGCAATGAGGGACTAATACAATAGTTCCCTTGGAGTTATTTTGGGTTGAATTTTGCGAGTTGCTAGAAAAAGTGTTGAAAAGTGCACAATTTCGCTTGCTATAATCCTTCTCTTATCTTTAAAAAAACCATGGGAAAAAAAAAAGAGAAAAAAAGAATATGGGAAAAAATCAAAAGAAAATCAAGAATCAATAGCAAAAAAAATTGTTGAAAGAGATAAAAGAGATGCAAAATAATGTGAGGATTTGGTATAAATTTTATATTATTATGCTTCAACACTTTTTCTTATACTCGATCAAATTGGGGTTATTTTGTGTATTTGAGATGTATTGGTGTTTGTTGTGAGGAGTATTTTCTATGGGAAGTTGGGAGAAGATGATTCAAACTCATAGCCTTTGTGTTTGAGCTCAACAAATCCTAACATATTTGTTCCCCCCTTACCATTACCCATAGCCCCATTACAAGCCTATCCGATTTCTCATGATTGTCTAGCATGCATTACATTTTGATGGTGGCAAATTTGAGTCTTGTCAAGCTTATGGTAAATTTGATTTCTTTGGAATGAGATTTAAGTGAAACACATTATATTTTTAAACACATGAGTGATAAGTGCTTCATTCCTAAAGGGTGGGTCTACTTGTTCTTTTAGCTCTCCCTAATGTATGAGCCGATATGATTGTTTAAGCTGATTCGAGTGATCAATTCATTGTTTAATGTGATGGTATTTGTTCTATTTTGAAAACTCTATTCCCTCATCTGTTTTGCAATATTTTTCATCACTTTTGGCTAGCTTCTTGGGTTATAGGCTATTGAAGTTACTACTTTTGTTTACCTGGGGAGATTCTTCATTTTAGGTTTGGTTTTCATGATTGCTTAAGGACAAGCATTGGTTCAATTATGGGGGAGTTTGATGGATACCTACAATGCACTCCATTTTTACGGTCATTTTGCTGCATTTTTAGGGAAAATTGTATACTCTATGTTATAATCTATACTCCTTTTCCCGTTTTACAGTTAAATATGGTTCCTTTCTGTGTTTTATAGGTTTCTGGACCTTTTTGCCCTTCCTTTGACCTCAATTGAGTATGTTTTGACTCTACAGGGACGCCTGTAAGTTACCATGCCCTTGGTGAAGAAAGAAGAACTAAAGAATGCTGAGACAGAGGCAACCACGGACCCTCTGTGGCAAGCCTAAACTATTGCCTCTTTGTCTTCCTTCGTCTCGTGGCTGAGAATGGCTGAGTTTGTGCATAAATAGGGTTGTTTTTGGTTGTAATAGGGGCAGAGCACAGAAAGCCAAAGCATCTAATTCTCACTTTTATCATTAGTTTTACGATTTTTCTAGTTTTCTTTAGAGTAAGAAGATGATTTGGAGTGGAAGATTGGCACCTGGAGACTTGGAGTTTGGGAAGCCATTAAAGACTACCATTGTTGCTATGTTTTTCTTTACTTCTAATTTCTTCTTGATCTTTTGTTTAGATGTTGAATATTTCCATTATGTCATGGAAATAAAACTAACACATCCCCAACAAGTCCTCCAAGTCAAGGTAGTTCAAGTAACCAAGTCCAAGTCCAAGGAACACGTCACGTTTTGCAAGCTCCAAATGAGATAGTAGCCAAGTTAATTGCAGTACATGTACCCGGTTTTGTTTTCGTTATTTCTGGACTAAATGACATCCAAATTGTGTAATTCTTTTTTTTTAGTTAGTTTAGGATGTCAAGAAGCCAAGTATGTCTAGCAAGATCCAGAAAAAATGAGCTAACCTATCCAACCAAGCCCATTTCGCCAAGCTGCACGGATAATGCCCAAGAATGCACAATTGGATTAATTAGGCAAATTGAGCCTCCTAATGATGTGCAAATCCAGATTTCTTAAATTAGTGGGTTTGTTAACATCTAAAGGTCCCCCCCATAGAAGGAAACCTCAGATTACTCATAAAAATTAGGTGGCCCAATGGGAGCAAAAACCGAACCATGTGCACCTATTCACAGCCAGTTTCTTAGCTTAGAGGGTTTACCCTCTTAGGTAGGTTTTCTTCACCAACATTTGTGCTTACTTGGCTATCTAGTGATGGTTAGTCACTATGTGACTCATTCATGGAGAAAGTACCATGTGGGTTAAGGAGAATAAGCCATTTTGCTAGCTAGCATTCGAACACCATGGCAAGTGGTGGCATACATGTACAAGCCTTGTTCGTTTGATGTGGCAGCCATGGGAGAAAACCTTCCAAGGGAGGAAAACAAGACCTACCCGCCAAGGATCATCACCGAAGAAGTTTAGTTAATCATTTTGTTAGTTATTAAGCTTTTTGTTCATGTTTAACATAGTTTAGAGGCAAACTATGTAATTTAGTTAAGTAAGTATACTTAGTGAGTTTCCTAATCATTAACTAACCTTCTACAGGTTATCTAGTGAGGGGGGAAAGGGGCTCAGGCGTGCTTATAAATAGCCTAGCCATTCCTTTTGTAATCAGTGATGAATATTTGAAATCTGAAGTTAAGTTTGAAACTCCTCAATGTTATTACCTTAAATTCTCTACTTGCTTATCTCTAATTAGACCAATTGGAGTGGTGATCAAGTGAGTCTTGGTCTTAGTTATTTGGTGAAATCTATATCCTAACCAAAGATCAAGGGCCTTGAAATAATTATTAGTGGTAAAATCTGTATCCAAGAATCATTTCAGTTCTATCGATCTCTCAATTTCCAATTTTCTATTTCCTTTTCCAAAGCACGCCCTTCCCTTCTAAACACTACCATCATTGTTCTTTTCTCCTTAAACTTTATCTGTCCTTTCATTCCTTTCCTTCCCAGCGTGATCCATCATATTTGGTATCAAAGCTAAGTTTCATCCTTGGCTTAAAATCAAAACTCACTCACTTACCCCTTCCTATCATGCCACAAAAATCCTCAAAACAAAAAAATAGCGGCAGTTTTTCGCCCACCATCAACATGAGTAGTGTGACTCTTGAAAGAAGTTCGAGGCCCTCATAAAGAAGTACCAAGCCATGACTTCAACCAATGAAGAGTTGAAGAATCAGAAAGAAGAGTTGAATATTCAAAATGAGTACTTGCAAAAATAGTTGGGGAGTAACATGAAATAGAAACAGAAGGCGCTTGAAAGTCCATTAGGATATGTTCATAGAGAAGAAGAAGCAAGTAACTTGGTTAGTTCGTCAAGTGAATAAGAACATCTAAGAAGAGTTAGAAAAGCTAGAAGAGCACCCTGTAACTCTAATGATTTCAAAGTTGAAATTCCTGAGTTCGAGGGTAAGTTAGATCCTGATGAGTTTCTGCAGTGGTTACACATCATTGAGCGGATTTTCGAGTATAAAGACATTCTAGAAGACAGGAAAGTAAAGCTGGTTGCACTATTATTATGAAAGTATGCATCCCAGTGGTGGACGAACCTTTGTGCCAAGAGAACCAGAAACAGAAAAGGTAAGATTCGAACCTGGGAAAAGCTGAAGTCAAAATTGAAATCCCAGTTCCTCCCTCCAATGTACATTCAAGACAGTTGTTCCCAGCTTCATAATTTGACTCAGGGCAGTCTAATTGCTGAAGAATATATAAGAGAATTCGAAAAGCTCCTAATCAAGTCTGACACACAAGAGCTTGAAGAGCAAACAATTGTTAGATACTTGGGTGGTCTTAATCCCACGCATTCTAACGCTGTGGAACTGCAGCTGTACAACACCTTTGATAAAGTATGCGTGTTACTGCATAAGGTTGAACAACAACGTCAAAACAAGCCATTCAAACGTGAATTCCCGAAGCCTCCAATTCGAACTCAACCTTTAAATAAATGAAGTTCGAATTTCCCTCCTAGACAAACACCACAAATGCCATCTTCCCTTGTGCTACAAAGAACCCAAACTCCTCAAAGAACCCAGCCTACACCATGGCCACCATAGCCCTAGACACGGCCCCAGCCCGTTCAAGAATGTTCACATCAATTTCCAATGAGTAATAGACACTGTTTCAAGTGTTAGAGACTTGGGCATATCATTTCTGATTGTCTAAATCGAAGGATAATTACTCTTGCTGAATGGGATACAATAAGTGAGGAAGATAATGAGGAAGAATAGAAAGAGAACGAAGAAGAAGAACTGGGAGAAGAATAGGAGGAAGTTGAAGAAGCTACAGATGAAGGAGAAATGTTAGCACTTCTAAGGGTACTAAGTAACCAATGAGGGGTTAAGATGAACAGCGGGAAAACACTTTTCATTCCTGTTGTACCGTTAAAGGAAAAGTATGCTCATTGATAATCGACGGAGGCAGCTGTGCTAACGTCATATCATTGAGCATGATTGAGAAATTGGGACTCCAGGCCATGGCACACCCTCACCCTTACAACATCTAGTGACTGAATCAAACTAAAGGCCTTCAAGTCAATTCCAGTCTTTGATTTTGTTTTCAATCAGGAAGAATTATCCAGATGAACTTTGGTGTGATGTGATACCGATGGATGCATGTCACATCTTACGGGGTCGTCCATGGATGTACGATCAAAAAGTGATGCACAATGGATTCCTGAATACCTATTCCTTCTGCAAAGGAGGGAAAAAGATCACTTTGGTGCCGTTATCCCTTTCAGAACTTTCCAAAAATAAACCACAAAAACATCTTGAAAGATCGAATTTGCTATTTGCCTGTAGGGAACCACTTCTGAAAGCCTCTCACCATGCGTTTCGAGCTTTCAGAGAGTGGATTCTAGCATCACAAGAAGAATCAGAATCTCTCTTTCTAAACCACCCAATAGCTAAGTCATTACTCACATGATTTAGTCATGTGTTCCCTGAAGAGATGCCTTCTGGATTACCCCCGAAATGAGATATCTAGCCTCATATCGACCTAATACTTGGATCAATTCTTCCAAACAAACCAGCTTACTGAATGAACCTAAAAGATACTTCTGAGATTCAGAAGCAAGTGGAAGACTTGATGGCCAAAGGATTAGCTTGGGAATCCCTTAGCCCAAGTGCCGTGCCTGCACTCCTTGTGCCCAAGAAAGACAAAAGCATGCACATGTGTGTCGATAGTCGAGCAATAAACAAAATCACTATCAAGTACTAGTACCCAATAAAGAGTCTTGAAGACATGCTTGATGAGTTATATGGCTCGAGGGTATATTCTAAGATTAATCTTCGAAGCGGTTATTATCAAATCAGGATTAGAGAAGGAGATGAATGGAAGACTACTTTCAAGACGAAAGGCGGATTGTTCGAGTGGTTGGTTATGCCATTCGGTTTATCAAACACATCGAGCACCCTTATAAGGTTGATGAATCAAGTATTCAAACCTTATATCAGCAAGTTTGTTGTCGTTTGTTTTGATGACATATTAATCTTCACTAAGGGCAAGAAAGAGCACCAAAATCATTTGATGGAGACTATGATCGTGCTAGAACGTGAAAAGCTATACGGGAATCTCAAAAAGTGTTCCTTTTCCACTAATAAGGTCACTTTCTGATATATATCATGACCACTGAAGGTATTGAGGAGGACCAAGCTAATGTCGAGGCAATTAAGGAGTTGGCTCATGCCGAAGAGTATTCACGATGTCTATAGTTTTCATGGACGCGCTTCCTTTTACCGGCATTTTATTCAGAATTTCAGTACCATTACGGCGCCAATGACTGAGGTGCTTAAGGGCATGTCTTTCAGATGGACCCCTAAAGCACAAGCAGCGTTTGAAGATGTCAAAGACAAGCTAACGCAAGCACCAGTGTTAGCCCTTCCCTATTTTGACAAAGTGTTCGAGGTCGAGTGTGATGCGTCTGGCGTTGATATCGGAGGACTTCTTATGCAAGAAGGCAAATGACTAGCCTTCTTTAGTGAGAAATTGTGCGATTCAAGGCGAAAATACTCAACTTATGACAAAGAGTTTTATGCCATTGTTTTGGATTATTGAAGTCACTATCTTATAGTCAGTGAGTTTATATTACATTCTGATCATGAGGCTTTAAAGTATATTCAGGGCCAACACAAATTAAACTCCACGCATGCCAACTGGGTTTATTTCACTATTCGGCATAAGTCAAGGAAGCTTAATAAAGGCGTTGATGCCTTATCGAGAAGATATCTGTTATTATTCCAGTTAAATACTAGCGTCTTGGGTTTTGAGCATCTAAAACTATTAGAATCAGAGGATGGAGACTTTGGGGTGCTCTATGGTGCATGTCAAAAGCACCCCAAAGAAGATTATTTGGTTTAAGAAGATTTTCTAGTTAAAGGTACACGACTGTGTGTACCTAAATGCAGTACCCAGGAACTTCTAATTCGAGAAGTTCATGGCGGTTCTTTAGCCGATCATTATGGTGAGAATAAAACTCTTACCATTTTAAAAGAGCATTATTTCAGGCCCGGGATACACAAGGATGTACAAGACCTACTGAAGCGCTGTGCAACATGTCAGGTGGCTGAAAGTCACTTACTCCTGTAAGGATTATGCACACCGCTACCAGTACCAACCAGCCTGGGGAAGACATGAGCATGGACTTCATTCTAGGCTAACCTAGCATGCAACGAGGCAAGGATTCGATATTTGTGGTGGTGGATCGGTTCTAAAAAATGGCCCACTTTATAGCCTGCAACAAAACTAATGATGCTACTAATATTGTAAAGCTGTATTTTAAAGAAGTGACTAGACTGTATGGTATTCCTCGATCTATTGTTTTAGGTCGAGATACTAAGTTTCTAAGTCATTTCTGGGCCACCCTATGGAAGACATTAGGGACAAAACTCAAGTACAGTATGACGTGTCATCTCCAGACTGATGGACAAATTGAGGTAAAAAATCGAACCTTGGGAACGCTCCTAAAGACTTTCAGTCCAAGAAAGCATCGGACCTCCTGTTACCACACGCAGAGTTTGCCTACAATTGAACCCCTAGCAAAGCAATGGGTTTGTCACCGTTTAAGGTAGTATATGGGATTGAGCTCGTAACTCCTTAGATTTGACGCCACACCCATTAGATCAAAAGCCGAGTGCAAATACCGATCAACCAGTCAAGGAGATTTAGAAACTGCACGAGTACGTTGGAGGTAAAATTAAACAATCTAACTTGTCTTGTTTTGCTCACGCCAAGAGGAAAAAGAAGAAGAAAGTATTCCGGCCAGGTGATTTAGTGTGGATCCATCTTCGCAAATAGCGTTTTCCAGTAAGACACAAAAACAAGCTTATGCTAAGAGCAGACCGTCCATTCAAGATCCTTGAATGCATCAACGATAATGCATACAAGGCGGATCTCCCAAGGGACTGTGGAGTTTCAGCTTCGTTTAACGTAGCTGCTTTGAGCCCAGGTGAAGAAGATGACTACCTGTACGATTTGAGGTCAAATCCTATCAAACAAGGGGAGGATGATGGAAATCAACTTGACACCTCCCCAACAAGTCCTCGTACTCAAGGTAGTTCAAGTAACCAAGTCCAAGTCCAAGGAAAAAGTCACGTTTTGCAAGCTCCAAATGAGATAGTAGCCGGGTTAATTCCAGCACATGTACCCGATTTTGTTTTTGTTATTTTCTAGACTAAATGACGTCCAAATTGTGTAACTCTTTTTTTGTTAGTTAGTTTAAGATGTCAAGTAGCCAATTCAGTAAGATCCAAGAAAAATGAGCTAAGCCATCCATCCCAGTGCATTTCACCGAGCTATCCAGATAACGCCCAAGAATGCATGGTTGGATTAATTCTGCTAATTGAGCCTCCTAATGATATGCAAATCCAGATTTCTCAAATGAGGGGTTGCTGACGTCTTAAGCTTTGCCTCTCGTGGAAGGAGACCTAAGATTACTCATCAAAATGAGGTGGACCAATTTGAGAAAAAACTGAGCCATATGCACCTATTCACACCCGGTTTCTTAGCCTAGTGAGTTTACCCTCCTAGGTGGGTTTTCTTCACCAACCTTTGTGCTTACTTGGTTGTAGTGATGCTTAGTCACTATGTGACTCATTCATGGAGAAAGTGGCATGTGGGTTAAGGAGAATAAGCTATTTTGCTAGCTAGCATTCGAACACCATGGCATGAGGTGACACACATGTATAAGCCTTGCTCTTTTGATGTAGTAGTTGTGGGAGAAAACCTTCCAATCGAGGAGAACATGACTAACCAGCCAAGGATCATCAAGGAAGAAGTTTAGTTAATCATTTTGCTAGTTATTAAGCATTTTGTTCATGTTTAACATAGTTTGGAGGCAAACTATGTAATTTAGTTAAGTAAGTATACTTAGTGAGTTTCCTAATCATTAAGTAATCATCTTAAGGTTACATAGTGAGGGTGGAAAGGGGCTTAGGCGTGCTTATAAATAGCCTAGCCATTCCTTTTGTAATTAGTGATGAATATTTGAAATCTGAAGTTGAGTTTGAAACTTCTCAGAGTTATTACCTTGAATTCTCTAATTGATTATCTCTAATTAGGCAAATTAGAGTGGTGATCAAGTGAGTCTTGGTCTTAGTTAGGTGCTGAAATTTGTATCCTAACTAAAGATTAAGGGCCCTGAAACAATTCTTAGTGGTGAAATCTATATCTAAGAATCGTTTTAGTTCTATCAATCTCTCAATTTCCAGTTTTCTGTTTCCTTTTCTAAAGCACGCACTTCCCTTCCACACGCCGCCATCATCCTTCTTTTCTCCTTGAACTTAGGCTTTCCTTTAATTCCTTTCCTTCCCAGCATGGTCCATCATTATGTGTGACTAATTTTTCTTAATCTAGCAACTTGTTAGCCAAAGTGTTAACGTTGGATCTCTAAGTTTTAATATTTGTACTTTATCCTATTGGTTTAATTGAATTCTATCTTGTGGATAAACTATTGTGAGTATGTTTTGGCCATATTTGGTTGCCTACACTTGATAGTTGAGTAAAGTACTGAATCACTATTAGAATAACAAGTTAGAACTTAATTGAACGACTACTTGAAAAAGAGTTACTTGTTAAGAGGAAAATACTAGCAATCAAGAGTGCCTAACCAAGACTAAACCAAGGATATTTGAACGAATGTTAATTGGGTTACTTTAGGTAATTTAGCTTGTTTCGAAAGAAATGATTAAATTTTTAGTTTGATTGTACTCCTTTGAATCATCCAATTTAGATAAAGTGCATAACTATATCCAACGATCCAACATTTTACTCGGTGAAACAATTCCCCAGATGCCTTTAATTTTATTGAACTTCTAATAGTTAAATAGTGGTAGTTGAGACTTTCGATTCAAAATTTAGTTGCTTAGCCTTTTATAATAGGTTAAAACTTAAAAGACTGCACATGGTCTCTATGGGATCGATATTAAAACTATGCTACAACTGCCGTGTGCTTGCGGTAGCGATCATATTTATATGTATGTATGTATGTATGTATGTATATGTGTGTGTGTGTGTGTGTGTGTGTGTGTGTGCATGTGTGTGTGTTTAGATTTGTACATGTATGTATGTATGCATGTATGTATGTACGCACATATGTACGTAGGGGGGTGTGTGTGTGTATTTGTGCATGTGGGGGGTTGTGTGTGTGTAAAACTGAAAACATTTAGATGTCATGGCTTCATCATTTGTGATGCTTAGAGGACAAAACTCCTTTTCGCTCGGAGAAGGTTAGAGTGTAAAGCCTAGAAAATTCATACTTCTAATTCTCGAAAAATAATTAAGGTGTTTGGCTTTGCAATTTCGAGAAATAATTGTTAACAGCTTGAGCTCATAGGTAGTATTATATTGCTGGGACATCATATGATTTAGGGCTTTGAGTTAAGCCAAAAAAATTCTCTATTTCTAGCCCAATCTAAAGTTTTTTTATGACGAAAATAATAATTTCAAATTTAGTTTTAATATTAATTGATGATGAAAAAAATGGATTTTAAAATATTAATTTTTATTTCATCGAAATTCAAAGTTTATTATTAAGATTTTTACCTAAGACTTTTTAAATTCTAAAATTTAGATTATATGGTATTTTGGGAGGAGGGGGGAATTAAAAAATTCCCTCAAATATCTAAATCGTAAAGAATCCAGCCCCAAAATTTCCCTCCTTCCATTCCTTTTCCAGCCTAAAAAAGTGATTTGTTTGCCTTTTTTTTTTTTAATTGTGAACTTTGCTACCGGCCTCCTCTTCCTCCCACATTTCTTCTCTCTCCCTCACGTCCTCGTTCTCTCTATCTCTTATCCTCACTTGTTAGCTCTCCCATGACCTATGCCATCACCCGCTATTGCCGCCACACCACTGTGTCGCCACTTCTGTTGCTGGTCGCCAGCCCAGTCGAAACGTCCCAAACCTAACAAACGTTAATTACTTTAATCAATATCAAATCTACAAAGTTGGACATCGCCGCTCAATTTCGGATTTGAAATATTTATATGATTGCAGGTTGAGCCAACACAATAACCTCAAAATTAAGATATGATAATGCTTTGCATGGAATCATTTAACACCCATAAATAAAAATAAATTGGCCTATTCACCAAAATGATTCCAAGTTTTACTTTTCATGGAGGTTGTTAATTAAGAACGATTAAGAATGATTTATATAACCTGCTTATCAATGCTATATGAATAATAATGTGAATCAATGAAATACAAGTGAATACAAAGGTATATATTAATCAATATGGGTGAAATTCGTAATTTTTCTGGCTAACTTATGAAGTTAATAAAAAAATGTGTGTAATATGATTGTGAAATCAGTAGATTAAATGGAATAGAAGAGAAAAAAAGAGAGAGAGAGAGAGAGAGAGAGAGAGAGAGAGAAGTACTAGCTAAAATGGAGGTAGAAATCTAAAGGTAAAACCCAAGTCAGAGCCCAAATTCTTGACAAAGAGAGGAAGGAAAGTTGAGATTTCACAGAGAACAAAAAAGATAAAATTAGAAAAAAAATGTGGGAAGTGTTTGATAAAAGACCCAATTTAAATTTACTCATTCTTCATTCCCATTCCCATGCGTAGCCACCCCCCGTCTGCCGACCTTGCCACTGAGCCATGCCGCACCACCGTTAACCAACCTTGTCAGCACCAGCTGCTGACCGAATGCCCACCACAGCATCATCCCTCTTGTCCAAATCCCTTCTAGCTTCTTTTCCTGGGGTTGTGTCGTGAATCCTAAATTCCCTCTACATTGTTTCAAACATTTTACTTCTTAATTTGATTGATAGATATGTTTAGTTCGGATAAATGTTTATTTGTGTGGAAGTAAGGTTTATTTATGATTATCTTTAGAATTGGAATGTATGGATGTCTGTTGAGGGTTTGGGTATGTGGATGTTTGTTAAGCTTTTAAGTTGTGTTGTGAAATCCAGTTCATATACATTGATTCAATTAAATTTTAAGGAATTTTGTTTGCGTTTTTGAAAATAATTAAATGCTGATATGGGTATGTTGGGCTTTCAGCCATTGAAGTATTGAAGAGGATGAAGGAGAGCTTGAGGTTAGAGGTGAAGAAAGGAGAGAAGGGGGTGTTTTGGGGATATTTGAAATAACTTAATTTCTGATAAATTTTAGAGTTTAATTTAGGGGAGATTGAATTGTTTTTTAGCATGAAATGGTAAATACTAATTAGTAGTGATAATGAAGCTTGACTCTTGTACCTTGATTAAAATAGTGAGGTTAACAAGCTACGATTAATTAGTGTCAGTGACAAATGAAATGTTAGTTTATCTCGAAAGAATAAATAAAGATTGAGCCGTGCTTAAATGATTTGGGAAGGACATATCTTCTGTAACTCAAACCCAATAAACAGCAACAAAGGTGTAGTCGATGTTTTCAAAGTGAACAAGTCTTTAACTTGGGTTAAGAAGCATGTAAGTCATACGCTTAAAAACCAAAATTAGAGCTGCAAATCGAATTTATTTAACAAACTCTTCTCACTGGTAGATTGCAACGTTTAAAATAAAAAAAGTCGTTGAAACAAAAGCAGATAATAATAATAATAATAATAATAATAATAATGATAATAATAATAATAATAATCGTAATAATAATAATAATAATTATTATTATTATTATTACGATTATTATTATTATTATTATTATTATTATTATTATTATTATTATTATTATTATTATTATTATTATTATTATTGTAGTAGTGTAGTAGTCCAGGAATTTCAGTTAAGAGCTAACTATTATGATTAATAATTTTATTAGCTAAGCATTATTTTTTTAGTCATATTAGACTAATATTTGTGACTTCGCTACGTGTATGATTTTATGTTAAATTAGTTTGTGAAATTATCTTGATTATTACAATATACGACTCTAGGGTACCTTAGTTCTTTGGAAATAATTATTAGGGGTCAATGTTTTTATAATGCATTCCAAGGTACCTTTTATTTTAGGTAAACTATTATTAGGGGACAATATTGTTTGGAATAGTTACTGGCTGAGGTTTTTCTTTGCAACTTTGTCCCTAAACTTTTTAAAAATCGCATAATAGTCCCTGGAAAAGGAAAAACGTGTACATAGGCTATTTTTAGGGGATTTTTCAAAAAATATGCTTGTTTTAACTGATTTAAGTTCTTATAATGACTTTACTGGTACTAGTTATTACAAACAACTACTTATATTTTATATATTATAAATTCTGTGATTATAGGCCCAGCATGCTTAGCAAAAATAATTAAACCTTAATTAGAGAGTTTCGACCGTTACCTGAACGTAGTCGGCGCTGGATTTTGGCGTTCCTCTAGCTTCCGATTTACAGAGATTGCTAATCTCAACCCCAGCTTCCTTAGATCAGGCACAACACAGATTTGTTTCGTTTCCTACCTCAAACTACTAATTAAGTTTTTAATCTTTTTCAAGAGTAGTGGAACTTTAGTCACGAAATTATAATATTTAAGACATAAGGTTCGATTGGATAACGTTCCCTACCGGGAAACTTCTTTTATTAAAAGCTTGAAAGTGAAAATATTACAATGGAATGCTTTGAAGAGAAACTTAAGCTAAGATCATTAGAGATGCTTGCTCATAGAGAAATGGAGAATCCCAACTTCTCTCTTGCTCAAGAATGCTCAAATGACCGTGCCCTTCTAAGCTCTTGGCCTCTCTATTTATAGAGGGGATGGGGGTACATAGGATGCCTTAAAGGCTATAGTACATAAAAATTTTTCACATGGCTACAGCACACAGTCGGCTACAGTACACACTTTATTTTACAGACCAGACACTTGTCAAAATAGTACAATAATAGGACAGCTTTTTCAGAAATTTTTAATGATGATAAGATTAGTCATCATTATTGAGATTCTACATGCCTTCATCTCCAATTATATCTTCCAGACCATCATTATATGAATATTCATCAAAATCTTTATTAATTTGGTTAAGATGCTCTGGATCATATTCTTCAAACAACTCAAGAAGATATTTCTTTTCCTCTTCTGATAAGAATTTTTCAGCTCCAATATCAAAAAGAGATGGTCAAAAATATCTTCTGATTCTGCACCGTCCACCTTTATGTAATCATTGAATTCGTTACAATAGGCAAAAGTAGTGTTTCCAAAATGCATTAGTGTTTTTCCTTTTTCAATTAATGCCCAACATGGATGATAAATGTTGAAAAATCCAATAGCCCTTGCTAATACAAGATCAGTAACTATATGTACCGGGTCTCCATGAATCCAATTTTGTTGTTGATCGTTAGGATCATCGCAATCAACAATTTCGACAAGATAATGGGCTGGTTTGGCTTTTCCATTTTCATATTCAATTAAGGCGCTATAAATCTCTATAGTTAGATATCTGCGAATTGGAATTTTTGTTGGTCCCTCAGGAGATTTGAGAATCCAATGGAATCTTTTGAACATATATGGCTGGAACTTAGTTAGGGTTGAGAAAAATGGAGAATTAGGATCTGGAACTTCTGAGAAACAAAGAATCATCCCATATGTCCAGGCTTTGAAGATAGGATCTCGAGGAGATATTGAATTAGCTGGGAAACAAATGCCACCGACTCCAGATCTGTCGGGAAAATAGATCGTTGTACTCTAAAGCTCCCAATATCATGGGAATAATGATGATAAAAGTCAACGCAGGCTGCATACCATTCCTTGAACGATTTTTCTTCGATATGAGAACTTATTTTTTCTTGGATATCATAAGGGCACCGAAGATAGCTAATTTGTAATTCTAGAAGGAAAAATCTTTGTGCTATTAGATAGGTAGTAGAGGGTAGGCCAAAGCGTGATCTACTTTTTGTATGGAATTCCAGGTTATCAATAAGGACTTTACTGGAAGGTGTAACCCGTTCTAGTAGAAGTGGCATTTCATTAAGGATTTCCTTCTTTTTTGGCAGGAGGTCGGCTTTGATGATCACCATTGGCGAGTTCTCGAGTTAGACTGTCTGCCAAAGAGTTCTTCGATCCCTGTATGTGTTCAATAGAGAAGGAAAACTGATTAAGCCATAATTGCCAATGCAGGAGTCGCCCTTGCGCTTGCGTATTTGATAAATTCTTTTTCACAAAACCGAGTATTCCTTTGCAATCAGTTCGACTGAGACAAGGTTTAGGGGCTAAAAAGATTAAGAATTTTTCGATTCCCCTTATGACTACAAGAATTTCTTTTTCCATCGTGGGATAGTTGCATTCTGCTTTATTAAAGCTTCCACTGCAGTATTTGTAGAGTTTTTCTCCTTCTTTGATTTTGAGTACTGCACTCCAGTGCTCATTATTGGCATCTGTCTCAAGAATTAAATTATCTTCTTTGTTAGGCAAATTAAGGACAGGAAGATTTTTACACATCTTGAAATTTTGCACAATCTTTGAATCGTTAGCAGTCCATGTCCAGCTAACATCTCTCTTGAGTTTTTGCTGTAACGGTTTCCTTAGTTTAGCCAAATCTTTAATGAAATCAGAAGCATATGCGAGACAACCAAGAAATCTTTCTAGTTGTTTCCTATCTTCTATTTTTTTAGAAAATTTTTCTATTTTTTCCAAAATATGTTTTTGTAGAATAATCTGTCCAGCTTTTATTTCTAGACCTAAAAACTCAATTTCTTGTTCAGCATAAATGCACTTGTTTTTCCCTAGTATAATACCATGGTCAATGCATCTTTGGGTGATTGTCAATACATCATGTTTATGCTGCTCTATGGTTTTAGAAAAGATAAGGATATCATCAATGTATACCAGACAACAATGATTAAGATCATCAAAGATGTTGTCCATTCTCCTTTGGAATATTTGGTGTGCATTTTTAAGGCCAAATGGCATTACTATCCATTCATAATGACCTTGTGGGTCACTAAATGCAGTTAAAGGAATACTTTCCTGATCCATTTTTATCTGCCAATAACCACTTTTACAATCTATTTTTGGGAACCAAGAGGCTCCTTGAATTCTGTTAAAAAGGACTGTTTTGTTAGAAATATAATAACCATCAAAGACAGTATTGTCATTAAGTTTTTTATAATTGATTACCATTCTAACTTTTCCTCTTTTTTCTTCAGCATGGTTTCTTACCATGAAAGCGGGACTGGTGTGAGGACTCTTACTGTTTCTAATCAATCCTTTATCCAGAAGTTCTTTGATTTGTTTA
Organism: Carnegiea gigantea; assembly: GCA_029747015.1. Lineage (NCBI taxonomy): Eukaryota > Viridiplantae > Streptophyta > Magnoliopsida > Caryophyllales > Cactaceae > Carnegiea > Carnegiea gigantea. The sequence continues at coordinate 659,836 of JAKOGI010000348.1, read as the reverse complement.
TTAAACTCTTGAATGTCCTGATGGGTATACACCATTTGTTTAACTCGGATGATGGTGTTGGGATTTAGTAAAGTGATTTTAGCAAATGTTTTGTCTTTATCCCGGAATTTCAGAGGATTATCAGAGTAGAGTTCTTTGTATAATTTTTCTTGTTGTTCAACAATCTGTTCTTTAATAGATAACTTGAGTAATGAGATTGTTAGCGCTAGTTCACGTTGTGCAGGTATTACCTTCTCACCACGCTGGCTGCGTGTAAATTCAATTTTCTGATGAGTGTAAGCCTTACTTAATTTTTTAAGAGGGATTGAGTGACCATTAATCATAAAGATTATTTGGTTTATGGTCTGGGTGCATGGAGAATATAATCTTTGAAAATTATTTCCAATAATCATATCATGAGAGGGTTAATCAGTAGCCCATAAAACTGGTATAATGCATTGGACTCCTCCTAATTCTATGGATAACTCTTCTATGGCTTCATTGTGGCTCATAACACTATTATCAGCTATCCTTACTTGCAATAGATTTTTAGCTCTTTTCTACATAAACTCAGGAAATAGTGTTCCAAAACATACAGAACAACCACTATCTATGTAGGCACACAGTTCATATTTATTATATCCCTCTAAACATACCTTTATTGGTATGTAGATGCTATTAGAGTTTGTATAAGTGGTTTCATAGGATATTTCCATAGTCATGTTTTTGACTAATTTATCCTCATAAATTGGTTCACTAACAGTTCTTGTTTTATATCCAATGACCTTCCTATCTAGACTTGTGAATCGATCTAGACTTGGTCTTGCAGCTTCAAAACTCATTCTACTCATTTCGCTGGCCATGCTCATTATATCATCATCTTTAATTTTTTCGTTAGCGGATGAAGATCCTTCTCCCCAATCTGACCTTGTACTCATACTTCTTAATAATTGAGGTCTAATGGTGATTTTTCCTTCTTCATCAATTTTTATCACATTTTTCTTATTAATTTTTGTAGGGTTGGCAAAGCTAGATATCCATGAACGATCGATTTTTATATCTTGAGGGTTAGACTTAATTCTCTGGATTTTTTGCATGGGAGTAGGACTTTCAAAATTTTCTGCTTCTATCATTGTTACCTTAGTCTTGGGGTCAATTGTATTATCTAATTTATAGATAATTTTCCAAAATATCCTCAAAGGATATCCTCCTTTTTTCATATCCATTCCAACTGTTTTAATCTTAAGAGATAGGAAATTTTTAGCAAATTCGTCTTTTAAACTCACATAATATCTCAGTCGACAGTTGAAACCTACTGACCCATTACATAAATTGGTTTTTATCCCTGTGATTATCTTATTATTAAATTTGGTATACCTAATCTCACAGAGTAAGGCATAAAGGTCAATATCTTTACCATAATATTGTAGTGGAGTGATTTGAACTTGGACACTTTCGACATGGATATACCCATACTTTCTATCTTTGTTATGCTTAAGGATATTCTCCCAATTAATCAGATTAACTTCCTCAACATCATACTCACAATCTTTTATCTGAAGGCCTCCTTCCATCATTTCACATACGCATTTGCATTTTAATTGAAAAATAGATTTTCTATAGATCATGTCCTTTTGAATTATGGGAAGAACCCAATCTCGCTTAACTTCTTCATGATCATTGTCTACCACAAACTCTTCTCCTTGAAGATCACCAAGGCTAATCAAGCTACTTTCCATCATATGGCTAGTTTCTTCATAATCACTTTCTTCATGTTCATTGTCCTCTATAATTTTAACAATTCCTTTGTTGTTGCCTAGGGCTAGGTCTAATGCCTCATGTTCACTAAGTTCAACATAATCTAGGCTTCCCAAGGTTTCTATAAGTTTATTACTCTTTTTGTTTTTGCATTCATTAGCATAATGCCCTGCTTCTCCATATGTCCAACATTTACAATTATTTTTTCCTGCCGGGCAATAAGCAACTTTTCTAAAAAATTTATGTTTTTTAGGACTTGGTTTGTTCTAATATTTTCTTCTATATTTTTCGCCTCTCTACTTGTTAAAACTCTTTTTCTTATAGAATTTCCTTTTTCTTCTTTTTTCAGATTCTTTTCCCCATTAGTGAGGTGAATCCTAACAAGTCAAGAACTGCTTCTTAATCTTCTTTTGCTTTTGTGGATCAAGACATTATTCATTGACCCATTTTTACAAATAAGAAATTCTCGAAGCAAGGGTATCAAGAACATCTGTTCGTTCTAGGCATGCAATGTATTTTTCGTTAATTATGGAATTTATAGGATATGGCAATTTGTCATAAAACATACCAAGATTTGTTTCATTATGCCCAATTTTGTAATAATATTGACTAAATTCTGCAATATAATTTTCTAGGTATCTCATATCCCATAGTTCTATGTTGTTGATTTTTCTTTGCCATTCTCATGCTTTTTCTTCAGAATCAACTCTGGCTCCGATGAATTCAGTTTCAATTTCTTTACATAGACTTCTGAACATCGCAGCTGGTGTTTCCATTGTTCTTAGAGTATTTTTACCATCTTCGCTTAATGAATCATACCGGTCAGCTACCGGGCCAGAGAAACTATGCTCGATATAGTTTAGGAAATTAGCGGCAGTCCATGTAGTACTTAGATTTAAGACACTATTCGTTCCTCTTTTCCAATGCTCAAATATTTCTTCTCTATTACAGGCTCCATCGATTTTTAAAATGTATCCTGTTTGACTAATTAGGGTAAGTCTTATTTCTTCATTGGTTGTGGTTTTCCTTGGGATAAACCCGAAGAAAAAATTGCTTGTTTGTCCTGCAGGAACATACCTAGGTTTTAGGAAATGAGTGTTTCTTCTATATGGTTCACCAAATTTTCAGATTTAGGAATTACATTATTAACGAGATTAAGTTTTGTTTCATATAAATCAATTTCTTCTCCAATCTCATTAATTTTGTTTTCATTAATCATTTTACCATATTTCTTATCCAATTTTCTTTTAATTTCTTCTAATGGTAGAACATTAAGATCTCTTAACTTTATCAGATTCATCTGCTGATATATTTCTTCTTCTAGTTGGACATTATTAGTTTCTTCATTATCATCAGACAAGAAGTCATATTTACCACTAATTGTGCTCATGATTTTGTTCAGTTCTTCTGAATTTTGTTCTATTTCGAACATCTTTTGTAGCTCCTCAAGACTATATTTTTCATACTCCATCTTCTTTTTCTTTCTTTTCAGTGGATTTTTCACCAGATTTTTCTCCTTCCTCTTTTTGGGTTTTTATCTCTTGTAGAGAAAATAGAATCTTATTTTTTGGATTTTGGAAAGGATATTTATACTGAAAGGGAGTGCTAAGTTTAGAAGCACCTTTTTCGCGGCATCTAACTTCGTTAATGAGAGAATGATGGACAACAGTTGACTGATTCTTAAGATCTTTTAGTTCCGTCTTAATTTTAGCTAATTCAGTTTTTAATTCTAAAACTATATCAATTATATAGTTTAGTTGAGGTGCTAATGAGATATTACCTTCCGGTGAGTGAACAATATGCGAATAATTAGGTCCACGGCAAGCAGATGATGGTTCAAGCATTAATCTTAGCTAATTACAATTAATTAGCTTAATTAGTCATTAATTAGCTTAATAATCTTAATTATTTTTGTGCACGTGGCTCTGATACCAGATGAAAGAGAACATCGAGAACTATAAGTGAGCAAAAACTCACAAAATCACTTTTAAATTTTTCGAAAGTAAGTTTTTAAGGATTGAGGGTAGATTTGCAAATATGAAACGTTTAAGGGCTTAAAAGTAAATGTGAACAGTAAATGGTCCCCTTAAAATTAATTTCCACAAAATTTTATCCCCTTTAAATACATTATAATAATATGGTCCCTTAATTATAATTTCCACAGAATGTGGGGTACCTGGCAGTCATTTTTCCTGATTATTATACAGTTGGGTGAAACTAGTATATAATTGAGAGTTAAACCAAGCGAGATTAGCGGCATCGTTCGACCCAGCGAATACTAGGATTTTGGCTTTTTTTTGGGCCATAGTATTTCATGTCTTGAGTTAATAGACGAGGGGGAACAAAGATAGGAGATGCTAATTACACAAGTTGCCAACACCTTTCCCCCTAGGCCTAAAATCACGATGCCTTCGGGTTGCAAACTTATCCGTCAAACACCTCAGCCTTCCACTGCTCTCGATCCAAACTCCTCCCCCTTCATCCGCTCAACCTAGAGTGAGGAAAAGAGTAGGAGCAGAGTGACAAAGAGAGTAGGGCATAGTGCGAGGTATAGAGTCAGAAGGAGAATGCAGGGCAAAGTAAAAACGAAGAGGAAGGGCATTAGAGGGGGAATAGCAACAGAGGGATGAAATGGGAGGTTAGAGCCTGACCCACTTTGCCCAAATCAACCCTACACGAGTCCAGGAGCTTGGAATAAAGGTGGGTGGCTCTCATTTCCCAAAAATTACTAGTAATTTCTAAATTTCTCCAATTTAGCTATGAGGATTTTTATTCATTTCTGGAGTTAGGTTGTTAAAGAACTAGATAATTTTGGGAAGACGAACAGATTTAAAGACTGGAACGAGATTATTTAGGCTTGAATTGGAGAAAATTTTGAGGATCATGTGTGGGTGCTTCTTGATTTCCTAAATTACTAGCTGATTTGAATTTATTTTCGAAATTTTTCATGAGTTTTGATTCGGTTATGAGGGTGGAATTTCAATGAATTGAGTATTTATGGGTTGTAAGTGGATTGATTGGGTTGAATGAAATTATTTGCATCAAAACTGAGCTGATTTTGAGGATTGTTTGTGGGCAGTGCTGTGAGGAAGGAGCTCACGTTGCGTGATAAATCAATGAACTTATGAAGTATATTACCGTGTTGTCGATACAATGTTTAGCACTAGTTACTTTCTAAACCTTATTGTAACACGCCGCTCAATTGCATCATGGTTGCTGTTGAGTTGTGGCATATAGTTGCCCTGGCTTTTGCATTGGAATTAAGTAAGGAACAGGGGACTTAGCAGAATGGTTCAAGGACTTGGTTCAGGAATGAACTGAGTCCGTGAACCGAGCAACGGATTGGTCCCATGCCCCCTCACTCATATTTACCCTTTGTTGTTATCTTCTTGAACCTTGATGTGTCGCTGTATCCTAAACCTAGAGCAATGATCAGGCTCACTGAGCGATTCAGCTGAATCGTTTAGTTGGTTGAAGAATCGACCAAAATGCTAAAATGTTACCCTTCGAGTTAATAAAGTTGTGAAGGAAAGGTCACAACCGTGTTTTAAATGTTCATTTCGTGTAAGCTTAAAATGAATTTAGCAAACTGGAAGCAAGTGACAAATTTGTAAAATACAAACTGCTGAATGCTTTTAAGTGAAACTAATTATGGTTGTAACTATTGGCTTCTGAAATGAGTTTTAAACATCTTTTTATGTGAAACTCGTTATTTTCTTGGCCAATAACTCGTTTTAAGTTTTTCCCAACTAAATTGAACAATGTTATTGCATTTTAGAAATCGGATTTTACCATTAATAAGGCTTGGTTAGCCTTCTTGAAAATGAATATGCTATAACTGTGATATAACGGGAATTTCAATGTCATGTGTGTCTAAAAGTGAAATGCATTTGATATATTTTGAGTTCGGAGAATGGTGCTAATATAAAGGATTTGGTCTCAAGAGTTGACCTTAGCATCCTTATTAGAGTAGGAATCCTAGATATCACTATCCTGACGAGGATATGAGTCCATTGACTTTGGGAGGCCCTGGGGATACAAAAAGACATGAGTCATGTCACTCATCTAATGAGCGCACTAACTTGTGAATCTAATGCCCTTAAAAGTGATTTCATTACCTGTTATAAGTGAAAAGCCTTTGATTATGATTTATGTCAATATGTGGATTTGAAAAGTGGATATGAAATGTGTAGGATGGATTTGAAAAGGAAAAGGGTCCTTATCAATTTATAAATATAGTTCTTCGAAAGGAAAAACATTTTACTATCAAATGATTTAGCATGGTTAAAGTTTAGTGTTCTTATGTGCGCTATTTCTATTCCTTATTAAACAAGCTCATGTGGCATAGTTAAACAGGACACTTTGAGATTTACTGGGTAACCGAAGTTAAGAAAGCACAAACCTCAATGATTATGATAAGTTGAATGGAGATATGGTTTTCGGGTTCTAGTATGGCTAATATGGTATTGTATAATTTCTGTGTTTGCTACCTATTAGTGTTGTATACAACTAGTTTGCTTTATTGGCATTGACAATCATTTACTGACCATGTGGTAGCTCACCCCCTCTCTATTTCCCCTTTTCCCCCAGGTTCTTGGAAAGACAAAAGGCTAGTTGAAGTCTTAGGTTTGCGTAAATCGAGTCAGAACTTTCCTTTTTGTATTATAAAAGGGTTCATACCTATGAATAGGCTAGTTCATGAATTAGATTATGTAATGTGATGTGTTCTTAAGGTCTTGAGCATATGTAAGTTAATTTTATGTAATGCATACTGACTAACTGTCGCTCTGAATGGCAGTGTGGGCTAACTATCTGAATAGTCAGTTATTTTGTTAGTTGGAGTTGAGTCTCATTTTCAGGATGTAACCCCAATGCTCCGGCGTGTGATCTGTTAAGTTGTGTTCTCTTATTTAGCTTTATAGCTTTTGTACTCCAAGCATGCGGCCCATGGAGCTATGATCTCTAGCATGTAGTCGTTGAGCTTGGCGGACATATTCTTTATGTTTTTATTATTACTCATACCTAATGTAAAGGTTAAAAGCCAAAGATATAGCCAGTTTTTAGGTGAAACTCTATTTATTTCATTCTAAAATTTTAGAAATCACTAACATCACCGACTAATAGTTGCCCAGAATGTGCATCATTTTTTTGGGTCATTTAGTAGCATTTTCTAGGGGATTGTGTGTTTAACCGCGTGATTTACATCCCTTTTTCTATTTTACACTTGCGTATGGTTCCTTGCTATATTTTGCAGGTTTTAGGAACTTTTGACTTCACGTTGACCCTCATTTGGGCACATTTTTCATCCACCACGATTGCATCCCTATCCCATTCCCTGTGGGGTGAAGGAAGAATGACGATCTCTTGGCCAAAGCTTACCATAGTCTGACTGTGGTGGATACCACGGTCCATTGTAAGTTAGTAATTGTAAGCTCTTTGTTTTCCCTCAATTGTGTGGTGGAGAAGGGTTGAGTTCATGTATTTCGAGGCATTTCTAGCTATGAGCAAGAGAGCACTACACTCACCCTAACACTCATCTCTCCCATTAGTTTCTTATTTTTCTAGTTTTTCTTAAAGAAAAAGAAGATTTGAAAGAAGGAATTGACAATTGAATGCTTGAAGATTGAAAGATCATTGAGGAACGTCCATTGTTGCTAAGCTCCTCTTCCTTTTGTCTCTTCTTGAAGTCTAGTTCATTTGATTTAGAAGTTGTATTGCTTTATCATGAGTGAGTAGTTTAATTTAATCTGCGGATTGGTTTGCCGAAGTAATGATGATGAATATTTAATCTTTATTTCTTGTGCCTAATTTATCTCATAATTATTTTAGTCTCTCTTGTGATTGTATTGACGCGAGTAAGTTTGGCCAAATTTGCTGAAATATGCTAGATAGTTGAGTGAAGTACCCAAGGGAGAAATTCACTATTAGACCAACAAGAGTGAACTTGGCTTAGTAATCCTTAAGAGAGAATTTCAAATAGAGAGGATACCCTAGTAATAAAAATTTGTAATCTACACTAAAACAAGGACATTTAAAAAAATGATAATCGGATTACTGTAGGGAATTCAGTTTATTTCGAAAAAAAATATTGAGTTAAGATCGATTGCAAATCCTTGAATCATCCAAACTAAAAAATAGCGTATGTTAATTCCAAAGATTCAACTCTTTAATTGGGTAAAACAAATCCCTAGATGATTCATTTTGGTTGACTTTCTGAATAGCCAATTAGCATAGTTGAAACAACTTACTGAAAAGATTTATTTCCTTAGCATTTTTAGTTGGATAGGACTCAATAGGTTGTGTTGATCCCAGATGGTGATATTTTATCTAGACTACAACACCCATGCAATTACGGGTTGAATTAACTTTTTGGCACTGTTGTCGGGGACTAAAATTTGTCAACTATTGAGCTATTCTTAAGGAATTGACTAAGCACTTTTCTTTTCTTCTACTTTTAACCCTTTGGATTGCTTTAGTAGTGTTTGTGTCAGTACTTATAGGGGATTTGTCCCATTTTATGTGAAGTCCATTTCTATACGACCGGATCCCAAGATTGAAAGGACTTTTCGTTTATTACGGAAAAAGCAAATTCTAGAAGAGCAAAGGTGCAAGGCCCATGTTGCTTCGTGTATAGTGCCCGATGGAGATCGGACAAGGACACTCTGAGATTTCAATATCTCGGGACTCCAAGGCATTGCCCGACTCTCAAACCGGCACTCTATGGTTCAGCAATCGCAATTTGGAGGTGGCCCAATGGAGTACCCTAATCTTAACCTCTCGGTCTTTTTGAAGGTGTATAATACATTAAAGCTAAACGGAGTTTCGATCGATGCCATTTGCCTTTGCCTATTTCCTTTTTCATTAAGGGATAAGGCACAAGCATGGCTCCATTCGTTGCCTTTGGGGTCCATCACAACTTGGGGTGAGCTCACAAAGACCTTTGTTGCCAAATTCTTCCCACCTAGCGAGATGACCAATTTGAGGAACCAAATCATTACCTTTGCTCAAAGGAATGATGAGACACTCAATGAAGGATGGGAGCAACTCAAAGACTTGTTGTAGTTATGCCCTCACCATGGGCTTTAAAAATGGATGATCGCGCAAAGCTTCTATAATGAAGTTACTCAACCCGTGCGATCTACCATAGGTATGGTGGCGGGCGACACCTTGATGAACAAAATGAAGGGCGAAACCTATAGTTTGATTTAGGAGATAACACTTAACAACTTCAAATGGTCCAATGAAAGAGGCTAACCCAAATGGGTTGGAGGTGAGCTTGAAGTTAATGCACTTACTTTACATTCTGCTAAGATAGATGCTACGACTCAAAGATTGGATCGTTTAAATGTTAATGCTGTAAATTCAAGTGCCCTTTTGCCGTGTGAAATTTGTAGTTCTGTTGATCATTTGACTGTAAATCACCAAGTTGGGAGTTCATATGCCCAAGATGCTAGTGACGAAGTCAACTATATTAATTACAATCTAAAACAAACCAACGACCCTTATTTAAACACCTACAATCTGGGTTGGAGGAATCATCCAAATTTTTCACATAGGCCTAACCCTTCCAACATGCCCCAAATGAATATTAGGCCACTCCCAAGTTTGAAAGGCCTCCTTTTCCTCAACAAGCTCCCCAAAAGTCTAACCTAGATGTAATGATGGAGAGTATACTTATGGCGCAACAAAAGCAAGATGAGGCCTTTCTTAGCCACCGCAGGGTACCGTATTGATACGAATAATGGTAAATTATTTTTTAATGTGTAGGGTGATCATATGGAGTTTAATTTGTTTAAGGCTTCTAAATTCTCTTCTCTTTCTGACGAATTTCATAGAATTGATGTGATTGATGCTTTGGTAAGGGACGAAGTCACTAACTATCTTCCTAGTGATCCTCTTAAGTATTGTATGTTAAATGACAGTACTTCTAAGGATAAGAATCCCGAAGTTACCATGTATGCTCACTTCTTGGAAGCCTGGTCACAAATTCCGCCTCCCCTTACAAAAGTGGACGAGCTCAAGAGTGATGATAAGCCCTCGTCTGATGAGAAGCGTGCCTAAAGTTAGAATTTAAACCCCTCCCTTCATCATTCAGGTATGAATTCCTTAGCCCCTAACTCTACCTATTCTCTGATTCCTAATGCTAATCTTAGTACATCTTAAATTGATTTATTACTTAAAGTGCTTAGATTGCATCTTAAATCCATAGGACATACTATAGATGAATACAAGGAATTCACCCTTTTGTGTGCTTGCATCGTATTTTGATGGAAAAAGGCCATAAATCCTCAATTGAGCGCCAAAGAACGTTAAATCCTAACTAGAAAGAGGTGGTTAAGAAGGAAATTTTGAAATTGCTTAAGGACGGAATGATTTACCCTATCTCTGACACTAAGTTAGTAAGCCGGGTCCATATTGCACCTCAAAAAGGGTGGATGGCAGTTGTGAAAAATGAGAGCAATGAATTAACTTCATCTTGAATAGCCACGGGTTGGCATATGTGCATTGACTATAGGAAGTTAAACAAAGCCACTTGTAAGAACCACTTTCCCTGTTCATTCATTGACCAAGTGCTTAGGAGGTTGGCTAAGAACTCGTATTTTTGTTACCTAGATGGGTATTCGGGGTCATTCCAAATCCCTATTTATCCTAGAGACCAAGAAAAGACCACATTTACTTGTCCATATGGGATACACGAATTTGGAGGATGCCATTTGGATGTGCAATGCCCCCGTCACCTTTCAGCATTGCATTGATGGCTATTTTCTCTGATTTTATTAAGGATATTATGGAGCCATTCATGGGTGAATTTTCTGTGTATGGACCATCCTTTTAGTGCTTACATAATTTGACTTGAGTTTTGCAAAGATGTGAAGATATGAATTTGGTCTTAAATTGGGAGAAGTGCCATTTTATGGCAAAAGAGGGGGTTATCCTAGGGCATATTTTCTTTAGTAAAGGGATTGAGGTTGATAAAGCAAAGGTGGGGGTGATTGAGAAATTACCACCACCGACTTCTGTTACGGGTGTGAAGAGTATTCTTAGACATGTCAGTTTCTATTGGCGGTTTGTTTATGATTTTTTAAAAATTACAAAACCTGTCACCCAATTACTTATAAAGGATGTGCCTTTTGATTTTATTAATCAGTGTTTGAGTGCTTTTCTCATGTTAAAGGAAGCACTAATTTCGGCTCAGATAATGCCAGCCCCGAATTAGGGACTCCCTTTTTTGAAATGATGTGTGACACAAGCGATTTTGCATTTGGAGCTATTTTAGGACAAATAAAGGACAAAAAGGCATATGCCATTTATTACTCTAGCAAAACTCTTGATAAGGCTCAAGTGAATTGTGCCACCACATAGAAGGAGTTCCTAGCGGCTGTATTTGCCTCAGAGAAATTTCGGTCATACTTGACCAATTCTGAGGTTGTAGTATTCACCGATAGTGCAGCATTGAAGCACCAAATGAAGAAGCCTGATTCTAAGCCTTACCATATTCAATGGGTTCGCCTCCTCCAAGAGTTTGATTTGAAAACTCGAGATAAGACGGGCTAGAGAATGTGGTTGCCAAACACTTGTCCCGTTGGGGCCCCGAAGCCACTCCTAGTGAAAAGCTCCCTATTGACGACTCCTTCCAGATAAATAGCTCCTAGCCATTTCCCAACAAGGTACTCTACTGTATATTGACTTAGCAAACTATGAAGTATGTGGAGTATTGCATCCTGGGTTACCTTATCCACAAAAGAAAAAGTTCTTAGCTGACGCTAAATATTATGTGTAGAAGGAACCTTTACTTTACAAGCTATGCAGATGTGGTATCTACCAACAGTGTTTCCCAAAAAATAAGGTCCTTAGTGCCCTTCACCATTGCCATGCTCCAATATATGAGGGACACTTTGGTCCGGATAAGACAATTGCTGAAGTTCTTTAAGCAGCTTCAACTGGCCCATTCTGTTCAAGGATGTAAGAAAATATGTGCTTACATGTGATCAATGCCAATGAACTGAGAATATTTCTAAATGGTATGAGACGCCTCAAAGTGGGAGTCTTGAGGTAGAGCTCTTTGATGTTGGGGGGATTGACTCTGTAGGTCTGCTTCCCCCATCTTATAACAACCTCTACATCATAATAGTGGTTGACTATGTTTTGAAGTAGGTGCTAGCCATTGTCACTCGTACCAATGCCTCCAAAGTGGTGATCAAGTTCCCCAAGAGTTATGTTGTTTTTTACAAGGTTGCTACACCTTATCAACCCCAAACTAGTAGTCAAGTTGAGCTCTCCAACCACGAATTGAAGAGTATCTTAGGGAAAACCGTTGATCGATCCCGAAAGGACTGGTCTTTGAAGCTTAATGATGCTCTTTGGGCATACCAAACCGCTTATAAGACTCCTCTAAGCAGTACACCGTACCAGTTAGTGTTTGAAAAGTATTTTCATTTAATGGTTGAGTTGGAGCACAAAGCGTATTTAGCTGTTAGGATACTCAAGTTTGATCTTAAATTGGCCGGCAGAAAGCAGATGTTACAATTGAGTGAGCTGGATGAACCGAGGTTGGAAGTATATGAGAGTTCTAAGATCTACAAAGAACGGACCAAGTGATGGCATGACTAGTACATTGTCAAGAAATAGTTTGAAGAAGGTGACATAGTTCTCTTGTTTAGCTCCAAGTTACAATTATTTCGGGGTAAGCTGAGACCCTAATGGTCGAGGCCATTTAAAGTCATCAAGGTCTTTCCTCATAGAGAGATCAAGGTGTGGAGTTAGTCCATCAGTGCATTCATAGTAAATAGAGAGCGACTTAAACCTTATTTACTGGGGGAGCCTATCGAAAAGGTCGCTGTCCAAACAGTCACTAATCCCGTGCAAGTTCAAAAAGGGGGTTGACCTCTCGATTTTAAAAGAGCACCTCTTAAGAGGCAACACAAGCGTTTTCTTATTTTCTTTTGTTGATATATGTAGATTCTAGGGTGTTTTTATTTTCAAAAAAGAAGAAAACAAAAAAAATGAGAGAGAAACATCAAAGTTAGTAGCCAGTTTTTCCACGGTCTAAGGGTGGTAGTTTCACTTACCGCGATGCTGATACCCACATTAAAAAAAAAAATTAAAAAAACCAAAAAACAAAAAAAATTGCATTGGTAGCAGCCACCATGGATAGTCCGTGGTGAGCTATTGAGGGTTGCAGTCAAGGATTTCAACTATGGTGCCCCTTCTTTAACCTTTCACTTTCTTCTCTTACTCGACACTCTTTCTCTCTACCTCCCTCTTTCTCTCTCTAAAACCCTTCATTTACAAACCTCTCCACCTTCTATTTTGCCACCATTTTTTACTCAAATTCTCCTAAAATTTCTCCCTTTTCATCCCATTTCTCTTCTTTTCTCTAGATTTTTTTTTTCTCAAACAAATTTCCACTTCTTCTTCTCCCCATACCTACCCTTTCAACTCCGTCTACCTTCTTCTACCATTATCATCCATTCCTCCATTAATCTACATATTTTTCCCTCACATTGACCTTGCCTACACTCCACTACCACAAAACCACCTCCATTCCTCTATTTTTCTCCCTTTCATACTCCTTATCTTCTATTGTTGATGATTTTCCATCCACCTTCACTCAAGCATTTCCATGGCACCCAAAAGGCAGTTAAGGACCACCACAGGAGAGAGTATATCAAGCCAAGTGCTTTAACGAGCCATAAGGACATCTCGAACATGCAACACTGCTTGGACATGCGGTAATATGCTCCTCAACCACTTGCTTTAACTCGTCCTGGTCATCTTATATGTTATATTTGCTTGAGTGGTAGACTAGTTGTTGCTATACATTTCTATGATGAGGATTTGTTAGCCTAGTTGGGATTGTTGGAAGATATTAGATGGTTGTTTTTTCAAGGTAGGATGGGCCACTTTATCAAAATGGAGGACCACACATATGGAGACATCACCCTTGAAATTTTAAGTAACTTGCAGGTTGAGGTCACTCAACATTCACGACGTCAAGAAGGGTACATTTCATTCTATCTATAAGGAGAATTCCACGAATTGAACCTTGGTACCTTTAATAACATATTTAGTTTTCCCCTTAACTTGGACTTGCCTTGGTGTCAGGTCCCCTTGGAATTTTACTCGAATGCCTTTCAGGATGATTTCTGGGGATCACAGGTACAATTCAAGTAGGTGTAAGGGCACCTTCATTAGGAATCATTGCATCTGGGTGGCCCAACAAATGCTTTCATGTGGTATCTTTGCTAGGGACAATAGTCTAAGTGTTCCTAGATTGTCTGAGTTATACATTTTGTCTAGTATGATGAATGGGAACAAGATTGACCCTTAGTCTTTCTTGGCCTGTCAATTGCTTATTACAGCTACAAGCATTGCGGGTAGGATAGTCATTGCAGGTCTCATCACTACAATTGTTAAATCTTTAGGTGCTAAGCTGAACCCCAGGGATTGAGTTTCAGGTCCGAAAGACTTGATAAAGCTGCTTTTGAACAAATGAAATTCTGTAAGGTTGAGGTTGGGAGCTTGTGTCAGATATACCGTGGGAACCGATTTTTGCCAGTTCCCAACACTGAGAGAACCACCTTACTTCACCGAGCTAATCTTTCATCGTTACCTGGTGATGATGATATTATGCTTCCTCCCCACCTCGACTCGCACCTACTTTCTATAGCAACCCTAGTTCTTCCTTTTAGCCTACTTCCCAAGATTATGAGAAGTGTCAGGCGACCCTTCGGTCTATTCAAGAGGGGCAAGCCTCCCTACGAGTCTATGTTCAAACTGGGAACGCCACTCTTCGTGACTTTGTCTAAAAGCAGCACGATGAGCTCTGTAGGATGATAGCCTCCAAGAAGCCATATTTTCAAGACTTTAGGGCTTATCTTGAGGCGTGGGAAGAGATTGGCATATCTCTTAAGGTCATCCCCCACACCCTCCTTCCCCTCCTTCCTTTTGATTGCTTCTTAGTCCTTCCCCTCTGTTTTCCCCATATGTGTTTGCATTAAGGACAATGCCTTATCGCAACATGGAAGAGTTGCTTTGGTTTATGGCATCTGATGCCTGGTTCCTTGGTTTGCACAAATGTGTGTATCTTATACATGATTACATTTAGTTTTGCATTTTAGGATTTACCTTATGTAGCTCAATCATGTTGTTAATGAATTCAGTTTTATTTTTGTAGTTTTTCATTTCTTATACATTAGAAGCATGACATTAACATATAGCGTAGTTTTGCATTTTAGATTTTATTTTATTTAGGCTTGTATTTAGAAAATTCGAATGAACAAAAAAAAAATTAAAAAAAAAATCAAAGAGAAAAAGGGATCCTCCCATGATGAACTTAGTAGACTAGGTAGTCTTCTTTGGCTTACAATGATGCACTGTTATGCCCATTTGTGAATAAAAGTATTTAGAAATGAGTTTGTGGAAAGAATGCGCTTTATGTTTTGGCCATATGCTGGGTGCGAATTCTTTGCCCCATGACTATTTGCATTAGTGTTGGCTTATGGATGTAAATGAGCTAGTTATAACTTTGGTATGTGGCCTATGATGCTTTCAGCTTGTCAAGGCTAATTTACAAATTTTAGTCTCTTGCCTTTTCTTGAGTGACTTTTCTTAGATATCATTTTTCTAGAACTTGCTTTGACTCTCATTCAAGATCACGCTTAGCATATACATGTAGGTAAAATGATTGAGGCTTTCTTTGACTTGATGAACTCCACAGACCAATTAGCCACCCTTGTACGCATGATACATCTCTTGCTAGCCCCTTTGAGCCATAACCCATGTTTATTGAAGTGTGCCTTCATACTTAGCTTTTGGCTAAAGACGTATCTTACTCTTCAGCTAAGACTTGAGAGAACTCCACTTCTTCATATTTTATTTGGGAGTTAGCTTGGAGTATTGAGATCTTTTGGTGGGTTAGTTTGGTTTGTTAATGAAGGGATTCGTGTTGATATGTTCATATAAGAGATCCCTTGTTTCATTATAAAATGATGGTAGAAGAATAGGAAAAAAAAATCCAAAGCTTACTGCTTTTTTCATGGCTAATCCCTTTGTAGAAACAATACAAAGAGAAAACAACAAAAAGAAGAAGAAGAAGAAGAAAAAAAGAAGAGGAAAAAGTGAACAAAAGAGGTTGGCCTTGTTGGATAATTGTTTTTGACTTTCCACTCTATTCTCCTCATATGATTGCTTAAGGGGGTGAGTTTCTGAATTTGAGTGGTATCAGTTTGAGAAGAGTTTTTTCATGAGAACGTTGGGAGAGTTTAGCTCTTAGTCTTTAGTTTTTTAGCTCCACATTCCCAAAATATTTGTTCCCCTCTTACCTTTACCCGTAGCCCCCTTTACAACCTGTGCAAAGTCCTCATGATTGTTTAAATGGGCATTGCATACTAGTGATAGCGAATTAGAGAGTCTTAGTAAGATTATGGTATATTTGAGTTTTTGGAATGGGATTTGAGGGAACCTTACAAAATCTTAAAACACATGAGTAAGGAGTGTCACATTGCTAAAATTAGCTTCTACCAGTTTTTTTGGCTCTATTTATTTCCTGTGGTGACATAATTATGTGGCTAAGAAACTTTGAGTTCATGCATGTGAAGGCATTTTTAGGTGTGAGTAAGAGAGCACTACACTCACCCTAACACTCATCTCCCCCATTAGTTTAGGATTTTTCTAGTTTTTCTTGAAGAAAAAAAAAAGATTTGAAAAAAGGAATTGGAAATTGGAAGCTTGAAGATTGAAAGATCTTTGGAGAACCTCCATTATTGCTGAGCTTCCCCATCCTTTTATGATTTCTTGAACTCTAGTTCATTTGATTTAGAAGTTATTTTGCTTAATCATGAGTGAGTAGTTTCATTTAATGTAGGGAATGGTTTGCCGAAGTATTGATGTTGAATCTTTAATGTTTATTTCTTATGCTCAACTTACCTTAGAATGGTTTTAGTCTATCTTATTATAGTATTAATGTGAGTAAGTTTCGTCAGATTTGCTTGCATATATTGGACAGTTGAGTGAAGTACCAAAAGCACATATTCACTATTGGACCAACAAGAGTGAACTTAGCTTAGTAATCCTTGAAAGAGAATTCCAAGTTAAAAGGAGGCTCTAGTAATCAAAATCTATAACTAGACCAAAACAAGGACATTTGAAAAAAGATTATTGGATTCGTGTAGTGCTCGGTTCCTAACCGAGCAAAGTTTTGACCCTCATTCAATTGGAATTTAGCTCACAAATAATCTTTGGATTAGCTGACTAATGATATTTTATGTTTTGTAGGTTTAAATCAAAGAAAAGCCCAATTGGAAGAAACTCCAACCTACTTTGATGGAAAATCCAAAGGAAGTGCCAAAAGAATAAAAGGGGAGTGCCAACAACCAAGAGAGCATGCCACAGAGCCAACAGGGTGTGCCACGAACAAAGCAAGAGAAAACTTGGGTAAAAATCGGCACGGGGGCACCATCCCGTGTGACACAACCGTGCCCCCTCCTGAATTGTCTTTTTTAAATTAATTGATGATGTAAGGGTTAGAAAGGCAATCTTTGGCCTTTTTTTAGGGTATTTTCGTTTTAGCTTCTATTTTTCTATCTCTAACTTAGCTTGTAGATTCTCCTAACTCCGTTAATGAAAAGCTTAAAAGTTTAAGCCTTGGACTAATTTCATTGAAAATTTCTTGCTCTTTCTCTTCATTGTTGCATGATCTCACTTTCTCTATACTAGATTCTTTCAAGGTCCCTACCTTTGAGTAATGTCAATCCTTCCCAAATATTGGCTTGATGTATTAGGGGTTATAGGGAGATTTAGGCTTTAGTCTCAATGGATTTGAGACCTAAATCTACCTCTCAAAACTCAATCATCCCTTCTTTTGATTTCCCTATTCTCTACATTTGATCATCTACACAGGCTTGTTTAAGTTTTTGCAAACTTAAAGATTCTTGGGTAAAGGAAATCATCAATGCTTGGTGATGGTGTTAGCTGTTAGTCTTGGTCATTAGTGGTTACAAATTCATTGGTAATCTTCGCTACCTTATTTTCTTTATTGCACTTTTGAGGATCAGTCATAGTTTAGTTTAAATACTGTTTGTTTTTGTTTTTTGGGTAATCTATTATTGATGGCCATGTCATCTCAGGCCCATGTCAAGCCCCGATCACCCTGTTTCAATGTGCTATGTGGTTTTAGGTGCTAGTGAATAATAGCTTGATTAGTGTAGTGTTTATTGATATTATTTGCTTTTATATCATTTTTAAAAGAATTTATTAAATTTGCATGTTATATTAGTATAGTATAACTGAGAATTGAAATTACTCCCATAGTCAAGTCAATCTTAAGTTAATCACCAATCATCCATGAGGATAATTTTAACCCTTCCTCACCACACGAAAAGACAACCAACAAAATGGCACTATTGTCGGGGATGTTGGTGTTAGACTTGGTCTTGATTTAAACTTAATTGTTGTACATAATTTGTGCTATGGTTGTTTTGGAAAAGGAAAAAACATCAAAAATTGAAAAAAAAACCCCCACAAAAATGGGAATGAACGAGTGTGTGGACTCGATTGCCTAGTTGTGGGAGGTTATTGAATGACCACCCCACAATTTGGCAATCCCGACCATAGCATTAGACCTTTAAGAAATCGCAGAGGAACAAGCCCAAAGGCCTCCCCATCCTCCTCCTCCTGCTCGAATGAGCTTTATTAAATCTTTTACCCATTGAGATCAACTAATCCCTCTTGCTTTAAAATTCCACAACTTGGTAGAGATGTCCAATTCTCTTTCAGTCCTCATTACATGATCATGCTTCCCAAATTCAGTGGGGATGTGATGCTTAATTATCCCTGAGTGAATTGGAGGAAGTATGCTAGATGATGCAATTCCTTAATGCGCTACAAGACATTCTTGGGTTATGTTTCATTCCTTTTCCATAAAAAGATTTGGCAAAAAAGTGGATGTAGAGCCTCCCTACAAACTCCATTTCCTTATGGGATAGGTTTGTGAGGGTTTTAGGAAGTATTTCCCGAATGGTAAAACAGTGAGATTAAGGAATGAAAACAACCACTTTGTCCTACTTGAGAGGGAGTCCTTTAGAAGTGTTTTGAACATTGTAAACTCTTGCTTGCTCAATACCCACACCATGGTTTAGAGCATTGATGTTTGTGCCAAATTATTTATGAGGGTCTTAACCAAGCTATTAGAACTATGTTGGAGTGTGTGTGTCAAGGTGGTTTCTTGAACAAGAGTGAGACCGAGGCTTGGAATTTCTTAGAGAAGTTATCGGAAAAGATCTTGCAATGAGAGACCACTAGGGATTAGAGTTTCCGTGCTAGGATTAATAGTTAAAAGGAAGGAGTTTAGGCGGTGGCAGATGCAATATACATTGATACTATATTTGCCGCCCTTGAAAATATATTGAAGAGTTTTGTTATGTCACAAGCACTAACCAACTTTCCCCTTCCCAAAATAGCTTTATGTTCTCAATGTCACTCCACTGATCATTCTCTAAGTGTGTGTCCTTCATTTGCTCAATAGTTGGCTATGAGCCAAGAGTAAGGTAGAGTGAATGCGGCCTTCCAAAGGCAAAAATTTTATCCCTTCTCCCCTACTTAGAATGTAGGGTAGGCTAAGCACCCTAATTTCTTATGGACCGGGCCTAAGGCTTTAATGCCAAACAATCAAGGTGGGGGTTTTCAAGGATCCTCATCTTTGGCTTATCAAAAGCCACGCTTCCAAGGGGCACACAGTGGTCCTAGGGGACCCCCTCCTCCCCAACCACATGTGGCTCAATCGTATGCCCGTCCTAGTTATAATGAATTGGATAAACTGAATAAGAAAGTTAAGGGCATTGAGAGGAAGATTAGAGAACTTAAGGAGTTAAATGAGAGAATGACGAAGGCAATGGGTGACCAATTTGCTTAACTAGCAATGTCTTATAGGGAGAAAGAGGTTTTCCCTAGTCAATAAGAGGTGAAACCAAGAGGAGGATCCTCCTCTTTATTTGATCTGAATGATGATTGGAAAGTGAATGCAGTAGTTTCTTTACCGTCGAGTAAAAAGGTTAACACCCATATAGGTGAGCAAAATGAGAATGATTTTCCTTCCCTATCATCTTCTCTCTCTTCTCCTCAATCTGATGATGTGCTTCCGTCCCTAATAGTTCTAATTCCATCTAAGGAGGTAGATAAACCTAAGGAGAGTGAGTCTATCCATGGTTCCACCTCTCCTAGGGATTCTCCTACTCCTTACTCGTGTGTTTCTAAGCACCCACCTCTTGTCGCTAACCAGTTGAAGGAGAAAAAGGTGCAATCTTATGTTTACAAGATTAGGGAGACTTTCTCCTAATTCAAGATGAACATTCCCCTCCTTGATGTGATATAAAAAATACGCCCATATACACGCTTTTTTAAGGACTTGTGTATTACTAAGAGAGCCACTAATGTCCCAAAAAAGGCATTTTTGGACTTAGATGTAAGGCCCATCATTTCGAACTAAGTGCCTCTAAAATGTAAGGACCCGATTTGCCAAATAATCTCAATTGTGATTGGCAATCACAACATTTACTAGACCCTTCTTGATCTGAAAGCTAGTGCTAACCTAACACTCTTTATAGTGTATAAGAGGTTGGGATTAGGGGAGCTTAAACATCCAATGATGGTCCTCCAACTGGCCAATCATTCCACTAGGCTTCCTAGATGGATGGTTGAGGTCGTGTTGAAAAGTGTGAGAATTCATATTTCTTATTGACTTTGTAGTTCTAGAGACTGGAGGTATGATGAATCTTGAAAACGAAATCTCAGTCATCCTTGGCCGACCATTCCTAGCTGCTTCAAATGCTCTTATAAATTGTAGGGATGATAAAATGAAATTGACATTTGGAAACATGACAATGGAATTGAATGTTTTTAACTTTCAATAGCAACGAATGGGAATCGTTCGTGTTGATCACCGTACCCTTAATTACTCAATGATTTTTCATTGGGGGAGGTACAACCTAGTTATGAAGAAGAATTATTATCATATGTGCATGAGTCGTTTTGCATGGAGTATGAGCCTGAACATGATGCATTTGCATTTGAGGAATAATTTGATGACTCATTACATGCATCAATTGTTGTGTCCCTCTCGGCTATTCCCTCCCTGTCTTATGAGGTAACTCCTAGTATGCCATTATCTTCCTCTCTTGAACTGAAACCCCTTCCCAACACACTTAAATATGCGTTCTTGGGGCCGAATGAGACTTTCCTGGTGATACTTCCGGATGATTTAAATTTAGACCAAGAAACTCAAGTCCTATACTAGTTAAGGGAAAACAAAGAAGCTTTAGGGTGGAGCTTAGGAGATATTCATGGCATTAGTCCTAGCATAGTGCGACACAGAATCCACCTTGAAGATAATACAAAACCTTACCAGGATAGACTAAGAAGATTGAACCCCACCCGTCAGCAAGTGGTAAAGAAAGAAATCCTTATGAGCTTGAATCATGACATTATTTACCCCATCCTCGATAATGAATGGGTGAGCCCCATCTAAGTCATTCCTAAAAATACTGGTATAACCATGGTCAAGAACGATAAGGATGAGCACATTGCTATAAGATTATAATCTAAGTAGAGGATATGTATTGACTATTGAAAGATGAATTCCGTCGCTATAAAAGATCACTTTCCCTTACCCTTCTTATACCAAATGTCGGAGAGGTTAGCCAGATGGGCTCTCTATTGCTTCCTTGATAGGTATTTCGGCTATACCCAAATGCCCATTGCCCTCAAAGACCAAGAAAACACTACATTTACATGCCATTTTGCCACTTATGCCTTTAGGAAGATGTTTTTTGGTCTTTGCAATGCCCGGCCACCTTCCAAAGGTGCATGATCTCGGTATTTTTCAATTTAGTTGAGCGATGCCTTGAGATTTTCATGGATGCGTTCTTCGTATATGGAGATTCTTTTGAGGATGGCTTAGCTAACTTGGGAAAAGTGTTGTGAAGGTATCAGGATAAGCATTTGACTCTTAATTGGGGGAAATGTCATTTCATAGTTAAGAAAGGGATTGTCTTGGGCCACATTAGGGCATACAGCTAGATAGAGAGAAAGTGGTTTTGATTGCAAACCTCCCCCTCTCCACTTGTATGAAGGGCATACGATCCTTTCTTGGGCATGTCAGTTTTTACTGAGATTCATCAAGGACTTTAGCAAGATTACTAAGTCCTTATCCTGACTGCTAGCTAAGGACTCGCCCTTCCATGCCTCCAAGGGGTGTGAAGTGGCATTCACAAACTTTAAGCTGGCACTCACAACGGCACCCATCTTATATCCCCCCATTTGGGGAGAATCTTTTGAGCTTATATGTGATGCATCGGACTATGCGGTTAGGGTAGTTCTAGGATAAACAATTGATAAAAAGCCTAATCTAATTTACTATATAAGTCATACTTTGAATGAGGTGCAAGGGGGTTACTCTGTAACTGAAAAAGACTTCTTAGCAATAGTTTTTAGATTCAAAAAGTTTAGGCCTTACCTCGTAGGGTATCATGTTATTGTTTTGACTGACCATGCCACCTCAAAACATCTAATGGAAAATAAACATGCAAAGCGTCGGCTAATTAGATGAATTATGCTTCTACAAGAATTTGACAATGAAATCAAATCTAGGAAGGGTTCTGAGAACCGGTAGCAGACTATTTATCTATGCTAGTGACAAATGATGTAAGTGAATCTCCCATCTGTGCTTGTTTCCCTGTTAAGCAACTGTTTACCGCTCAAGCGAAGCCACGGTTTGCTAAAATAGTGAACTATCTAGTGGCTGGGGAAATGTCTGGAGGTGGAATAAGAATGATAGGGATTGTTTTCTACCCATGGTTTAGTTCTTTATATGGGACGATCCATACTTATTTAAATATTACCTGGACCAAATGAAAGATGCATCCTGATGGGAACTTTCAGAGTGTCCTCTCTTTTTGCCACGATCAATCTTATAGAGGACATTGTAGTGGGAAAAAAGACCACGGTAAAAACTCTTCAAAGTGGTTTCTAGTGGCCTACCTTATTTAAAGACACCAATGAGTATTGCAAAAGATGCTTGCATTGTAAACAAATAGGTGAGACAGGTAGAAAAGACATGATGCCATTCAAGCCCATCATTTTTATGAACATAGTTGATGTATGGGGTATAAATTTTATAGGTCCATTCCTGAATTCATTTAGGAATGAGTATATTCTCTTTTGTGTGGATTACCTATCAACATGGGTAGAGGCCATTCCCACGAGGACAAATGAGTTCAAGGTGGTTGTGAGGTTTTAAGAGAAAACATTTTTGCTGGTTATGGGATGCTAGGGGCCATCATTAGTGATCAAGGGACCCATTTTGGCAATAGGTCCTTTAATGCACTACTGGAGAGGTATTGCAACCACCACTGTCTTGAAAGCCTATACCACCCACAAACTAACTGTTAAGTACAAGTTTCGAACAAGCAAGTCAAGCAAATTCTCAAAAAGACCATGAATAGGAGTAGAAAAGACTGGGTGGATAAGTTACTCGATGCACTTTGGGCCTATCCGACGGACTTCAAAACCCCTTTGGGCATGTTGCCCTATAAGGTGGTTTTTGGACGTCTACGCCACCTTCTCCTTGAGCTCGAACATCAACTCTGGTGGGCGACTTGGGCCCTAAATTTTGACTTGACAACAGCCGAGAAGGAAAAGAAGCTTAGTTTGAATAAGTTGGAAGAAATTAGGTGGGAAGCATATGATAACACTAGCTTAAGCGAAGAGCACGCCAAATTCTTCCATGGTAAACTCATCCATAGAAAACAGTTTTCCCCTAGCCAAAAGGTGCTTTATAAGACACCTGCTTTTATCTCTTCCCAGGAAAATTACGGTCTTAGTGGATTGGTCCCTATGTTGTGGTTAAGGCATTTCCCTACGAAGCCGTAGAAATTACGTACCCCAACAAGGACTAAGTGTTCAAGATGAGTGGGTAAAGATTGAAGACCATGCTAGAACTACGGAGTGAAGAAGACATTGAGTGTATCTTCCTCCTCGAACCTCCTTCCTCCATGTAGGCATGTCTCAAGTTATTGCATAAATATGCATAGTGTACATATGTGTGTTGGGAAAAAGAAGGTGGAAAAAACAAAGAAAAAGCTTTGAAAAAATGAGTGAAAAAATGAGAAAAATTTTTAAAAATTTTTAAAAACTGATGAAAAAAGAGTAGGAAGGAGAATAAAAAGAGTGAGAGATAGAAGAAAATGAAAGGTCCAAAATGAACAAAAAAAGAGAGAGAAAATTTTGAGTGAGAAGAAGGATTTGGAAGCAAGAAAAACCAAGGCAATAAGAAATATAGCTAGAGATTTGGCACGATGCCACCTTGCCAGGGGCATGCTCGTGCGAGTCCCAGCTGAGCAAAAAACAGGCAGAGAATTAGCACGGGGGCTCGTGCCATGGGGCACGATCGAGCCACTCTCTGCTTGCCTTCACGAATCGAGCCTCCCCTTCTTGCTTCATCTTCTTCCTCTTCACTTTCCCTCTCTATGCAGCTCTCTCCCTCTCTCTGCCTTAAAACTGTAATGTCCCCTAATTAAGCATGATTCACTGTTTGTAATCACTATTCTAATTCCCTCAATTACAACTGATAAACCCAATGATCGGGGTTCTACTACCATCCAAAACGACAAGGCTTGAAGCATGTGAACTAGAAATAACATAGTTAAGCGTGGCTTCAACCATACAAAGTCATCCATGATCAAACCATATATAGTCAACAGTTAATCAACATAAGGTTTATACACCAAAGTAAAATGATTCACCATATAATCGACACCTTGATCCACTGAAGATGTCAAAATACAGCTTCAAAATATGCATGTACTATGTCACTATTGATCCATCCAGATTCCGTTGCCCCACTTAATTCTTCAACTGGTTTGCCAGCATGAGGGCGATTCACTGAGCATTTGCCCAAAACAAAACATGAAAAACATTTTGAACTATAAGCCGAAGCTGAATACATGCATTCCTATATTATCAAAAGATCTCTGTATAAATTGGTTGGGCGCCTGCTTTGTAATTCATTTCAAGCTAAAACAGTGAATGAGATTAATGTGAACTACATTGCTAGTTATTATCTGATAGTGAACCCGTTGATACTGTTACAATCTATAGATAGGCGTAGGCTTGCCAAGCCGATCGAGGAACCTGGCCTAAAGCCGCACGGGTAACTGAAGGGCAATGCCCTATAATTAACAACTGATGGTGTCATTAATTATGTGACAAAGTACTGTGTAAACTGATTCGTTGATGTACATACCTAAACATAGTAACTTTGATAAATACATGCTGATTTCTAAAGATACAGGAAATGAACGTGCCTGAAGTCTTCAAATTGCAATCTCACTTGATAATAGCTATGCACAACGGGAAACGATACAGTAGGCCCCGTTTCCGCTTAAGAAATGTAGTTATAGGTAAATGCAGTTAGTAAACAACTTTCACTCCTATAATTTATAACTTTATGGAAATGGATGAATAAAAAGGGCATCACAATGTAAACAATTCAATATAAATAAGTTATACTAAAACGATTTAGAAAAATAAATAAGTTATTGTCATTGAGCTCAAAGTAAAACATATTGGAGCAAACTAAACCAAAACGAAATAATTGAGGTGATAATGAAAGGATTTTAGTAGATATAAATGGAATATGGGTTTTTGATGTTTCTGAAATGTATAATAAAAAGGTTTAATACCAAGAGGGGTGTTGTGAGGTTTATGAAAGCTCATATAGCCCTAGTTTGGCTCGATAGACACTGATCATAAGTCATTACTCTTGTCACTTCTCAAATTTCATTCTCATGCCCATGTAACTCGGTTTTCCAACCCATTTCAGCTTCCATACATAATCAAAGTTGTTGAACTCACTAAATGTTGTAAATGTCGCGATCTATTTCTTCCCTCATATTATTGTTTGAAGGTCCACTTTAGAAAATCCAAATCTTTCACCCCCAACCTCTAATTTAGCTATAAAACCTTAATATGAAAAGCTTAGGAAGTACTGCAACACTTTCATTCGCAGTGCAAAACCCAACAGCGCACAGCTTGGGTCTGTCCTGTGCAGTCTCAGGATAACAGCCATAACGTTTTTCACACAATTCGGAATGAAGTGATTCAAAATGAATTGGAATGATAACTCATGGATCTATCTACCCACCAAAAATCACAATTTTTGGATGGGCCAAACAATACCAGTTTAATCTCAAAGAGACCTTTGTTTCTGGTCTGTTCACAACCCTACTATTCCTTTTTCCCCCTTTGCTTCACATAATTCTCCTCTAAAATCACTCCTTAAAATCATTTAACAAAGCCGTGTTCCTTCTCATCACTTTACGAAGTCATATTGCTCAAAATCACTACATAATCATCTTTACATATTTTACAATCATTCTTTCCACAAAAACACTTAGAATGCTTCCATAACCTCACCTATTCGCATAAATAAATGATGCAACCTCCTTTAATTATTTGTTGGAATTTCCATATTCCATCCATTTTGATAAAAACTCAATAACATCATTAATCAAATCTATAATACATCTAAACCCCAAATTTCATCTCAATGAACTCAAATAAACTCACTTGATGCCAAAGATTAAACTAAATCATGCATGGCCATAAAACCCTAAATTATTACACAAATAAAGTTCCATCCAAATCACACTAAATGAGTAAAATAAGATCACCAACCATCTTTAAACTTATTTTTCATACTAGTCACAACAATTAAACAAACAAACATAAACCCAAACTCTCTTGATTCATGCATGCTTAATCAAGGTCAAGGTCAACTTCGCCATATCCGATATCCCTTAAAATAATAAAATTTGCATAATAACATCTAGTTTAATCAATATACCATGATCCATGAAGAAATCATCCATAAAAACCAAAATTAAACAAGATAAGCGTTAGAGATTGCCTCAATTTAAGCTTGCAAAAAGCATCCTTTTAGTAATGATAATTAGGCATAATTGGTGATAATTAGGAAGGTAAATGAGTACCAGCTTGTTGGGCCCAAAATTGGGCCTTAATGAATTTGGCCCGAAAGAAAGTCACACTTTATACAATTGACTTTTTCGTAACTCGAAATTAAACTTTTGTGAAGTTATGAAAAATAATTTAATCATTTAAAACATATTTATCAGGGTCGGATATTGATTCACCTAAAATTTTACGATAATAAAACCCGAATTGCAAAGTGGGGCCCAAATGAAGTTTTCATAATCGGGATGATTAAATGCGATAATTAAATGCAAGAAAAAAACAATATGACTTAATTAAATAAATAAATATAATTTAGGGTTAGGTTATTACAGCCATCTCCCTTTAAAGAGTTTCATCCTCAAAACTTATAAACTTTGTCACAAATATGCAAAATTCTCACAAATAATTTAATGCTTTCTTGTAATGATAATTAGGCATAATGGGTGATAATTAGTTAGGTAAATGAGTATTAGCTTGTTTGGCCCGAAATTGGGCTTAATTAATTTGGGCTTGAAAGAAAGTCACACTTTATGGAATTGGATTTTTCGTAGTTCAAAATTAAATTTTTTTGATGTTATGAAAAATAATTTAATCCTTTGAAACATATTCATTAGGGTCGGCCATCAATTCACTCGAAATTTTACGATAATAAAACCCAAAATGCAAAGTGGGCCAAAATGAAATTTTCCCAACTGGGATGATTAAATGCGATGATTAAATGTGAGAAAAAATAACAACATAACTTAATTAAATAAATAACTATGATTTAGGGTCGGGCTATTACAGCCTTCCCCCCTTAAAGAATTTTGCCCTCGAAACGTATGAACTTTGTGACAGATATGCAAAATTGCCTCAAATAGGTGTGGGTACTCGGCGTTCATTTCTTCCTCGGTTTCCCAAGTGACTTCTGAGGAGATATGATTTGTCCAATGTACTTTGTTTAAAGGCATCTGCTTGATGCTTAACTGCTCAATTATGCGATCTACTATCTGAACTGGGTGCTCTTCAAACACTAGATCCTCAGTGACCACATTGGGTTTAATTAAGAGAGCATAGTCGGGATCTAAAATGTACTACCTAAGTTGTGAGGTAAGGAACACATTATGTGTGTGTTTAAGATATATATGCAGATCAAGTTGAGAAGCTATGGGATTCAACCTTTCAATGAACTTGTATGGTCCAATAGATCTTGGCCTCAATATAGTTCGCAGTTCAACCTCCTTATACCCTTCGTTGGATTAACTTTCTAAAAAACCTTATCATGTACTTGAAACTCAAGGGATCTCCTTCTTTTATCAACATATCTTTTCTGTCGGTTCTGATAGTCTATTTTCAAGAGTCTTCTAATATATGTCAGCTCATTGAATGTTGAAGAAGATCTTCACGACCCAGGAGATGATTTTTTCAACGTCTGCATCATTTTACCCGGATGTTTTATGTAAATTTCTCTACTAGTACTTTCACAACATCGACCATTGGGAGTTCCATACTTTCTTCACATACAAATATTAGTCCTAGGTCTCGAAGTACTACAGGCTCCCACTTAAAAGAGTTGGATCCATTAATATTTTTAGATACTTGCTCATGTGACACCAATTGAACGTCCAAGTTCTCAAACCTTCCTAAGAGATTCAACTAAGTAATCACTACAAAGTTCAGCATATGTTGTGCCTTTCTAGTCAAGGCATCTGCCACAACGTTTGCCTTTCCTTGGTAATGTTAGATCTACAAGTCGCAATGTTTAAGAAATTCTAGTTAACACCTTTGTCTTAGATTGAGCTTCTTATGAGTTAAAATGTACTTAAGGCTTTAACGATCAGCATAGATCTCATAGGATACTCCATACAAGTAATGTTTCCATATTTTAGTGCAAAACCACAACCGCTAGTCGTGGGTCATGGGTAGGGTGATTTCTCTCACAAGGCTTTAACTATCGGGAGGTATAAGCTACCACTTTATCTTCTTGCTAACTTTGTAGCGTTCTTCAAAAAATTGGCCAGGGAAGATGATCTTTAACAAATCCTTCCTGAACTTGATAATACCCTACTAAATCAGAAAAGTTTTTGATCTCAATAGCATTGGTGAGCATTGGACACTCTGTAATTGCTTTCACCTTCTCCAAATCAACTTAGTCCCTTCCTTTGAAACCACATGTCCCAAAAATACTACTTCTTCTAACCAGAACTCACGTTTCTTATATTTGTTATGTAATTAATGTTCCCTCAAGGTCTACAACACCGTTCTCAAATAAGTAATGTGTTCGTTTCTATTTTTGGAGTAAATCAAGAAATTGTCTGTGAATACCACCTCAAACATGCCCAAATAGGGTCTGAAAACTCTATTCATAAGATCCATAAAGGCCATGGGGGCATTTGTCAGGTCAAAAGGCATTAAGGTGAATTTATAGTGACTAAACTTGGTCCTTAGTGCAGTTTTGGAAATGTCTTCAGATATAATCCTAAGTTGATGGTATCCTGATCTCAAATAAATCTTGGACAAGACCCCTTTTCCTTATAGTCGATCAAATAGATCATCTGTTTGGGGCGATAGGTATTTGTTTTTAATGGTAATCTTGTTTAGCCCCTTGTAACCGACACATATCTTCAAGGCTCCATCTTTCTTCTTCACAAATAGAACTAGGACACCCCATGGTGACATACTTGGTCTGATAAATCCCTTTTATAATAGCTCATCTAATTGAATTTTTAGTTTTCTAAGCTCTGTTGGGGCCATACGATATATGGTTTCAGAAATAGGTGGGGCACCAGGGATTAATTCGATCTCAAAATAAATTTCGCTTGCGGGGGCAGTCCCAGTAACTCTTTAGGAAAGAATCTCTAAATTCACAAGCTACAGGGATATCTATTGTTTCTTTTTCCTGTGCTTGAGTGTTAATAGCATAACACTACTACCCATTTTATCCTTGCCATAAGAGCTCACTTACTTTCATAATAAAATTTAACGGACAAGACATTTCCTCTCCTTACCCATAAAACATATTTCTCTCCCTCGTTCATCCCTTGAAATAGCCTTAAGGTCCTCACACTCTATCTTGACCCCATAAGTACACAACCAGCTCATTTTCAGAATGATATCAAGGTCTGACAAGTCAAATTGAATTAAAACTTCAGGCAATACTATCCTACCAATAGTACTTAGAACAAGTTTATAAGAGATAGGATACTAAACTCTAGAGTCATTGGATAACTTGATTCTATAATTGGTTTCTGTCTCCTTATTTTCAAGGTTTAGTTGCATGGCTTATCTAGTGGATGTAAATGAGTGAGTGGCAACTGAATCAACTAATACACAAAATGGCTTTGAAATTAAAAAGAGAGTTCCAGTAACAACCATACCAAAGGTGGCAGCTTTGTTCTTACTCAACACATGAGCCCTTTCTAGAACTGCGAGCCTTGAAGGTGGGAGTCCTTGTCTACAGTCTTCAGTCTCTAGGGACAGGTAGGAATGAGGTGTTTTGGGCTACCACGCCATAGGCATTTATTGGTTCTCACTCGATAATCAGGAGTGGTGTTGTTGGTTCTTCTATATTTCCCACAGGGCTCTGCTAAGCCTATGGGACAACTCTTGGGAGGAGCAAAAGCAGACTCCTTCTGGTTTACACTCGTGCTCAAAGCTCCCTAATCAGTTCACCTCCTCTTCTAACTAATTGAGTTTAAGACCCTTCATTCAGCCTTCACTCATTACACTTCAGCTACTTGCTCATATAACTTTTGATAGGTAAGGATTGGTTGACCAGTTAGCTGATTGCGAATATCGAAAGCTAATCCCTCTTTACATCTCCTCATCTTTTGTCTTTCAAGTGACACAAACTCCAGAACAAACCTGGATAGTTTTGTAAATTTGCTAGCATACTACATCACAGTCATACTACTACTCATCTTCAGTTCTTCTAGAAATCTACTTCAACTGAATTAAGGCCCTAAGAGCCTATCCTTAATAGTGTTCCACCAAAAGCCTACTTCCTCAGTCAGGTAAAATGTTTTTAATGTTCATCCTTTTATCCTCTAGAACCTCCACTATTGTGAAAATCTTTTCTATTTGTCTAAACCATGCTTCTAGCTCTACTGGGTTATACTTTCTATCGTATACCTTAGGGTTGCATCACCCACCCTATCTGCTAATTTATTGACTTTATGAGGGATTTTAGAAGCTGATGGGGCTATTTGTTTTACAAGCGCAGTTACCAAGGTATGTTAATAGCTAGAGTTCCCATATTGCTAACCAACTTAGGGGGAATTGAGGGTATTCCACTAAGGGTTATTGGCACATTACATAAAACTTGGTCACCTGACCCTTGACCATGATCTGGATTTTCTTCTATGTGGGTTTCTACAGTGTTTTACACATATTTGATATTTAGACTATCCATTCAGCTGAGTAATTCAGTTAACTGACTACAACCAACATATAAGATACAAATACACAATGGATACAACTAACATGGCCCAAGTATTATTAAAACATAACACAAAGCTTCGTTATATCATTGTCATAATTGCTCGCGTAGATAAGTATACATGGTTCCGCAAAGAATATCACATCCAACCGACCACCTAAGGTCAACCTTTACACGTACCTCCTAACTAAAACACTACTTTGCCCTAATAGACTAAGTCCGCCACGTGCCTAGAAGTAAGGGGGACTAGTTAACACAATCGGAAAGACCTGTCTAACTATGTGCAATGTCATGACCTGTACGAAATTTATCTATCCAACTGGCTATACTATATACATGTGGGCTCAAAAAGTAATCTATCTGAGATGTCAACATATAATATAAATTAATCTAATGATCCTTAGATAGATCATAGTCTAGATCAGACTCATACCCAGGCTCCCTGCCCGAGTCAAAATTGTTATTTGAAGCATCAATCTCTGTATTCTCATCATGATAATCAAGCTGATGCTCCTTCCATTTCTGGGTCCTTCTCTGAGTCTTTCACGAGGTCACAATTAGAGCTAAACTATAGGGTATTAGGGAGATCTACAACAATATGGACCTCATTTGATCCATCAGATGTAGGGATCCCCTCTTTAGGTCCCGATGGCTTTGGGTTGTCAGGCGGTTAAGGAGTGCTTAGTGTAGGTGGTGATGGTATGGGAGATATAAAGTGTAATAAAAATACATACAACAGAATCCATGTTATTCCTTCTCGGCTCAAACTGCTCCCTTTATAACAACTCGATGATAATGTTAGCCAAACCCTTGCGAAACTGAAATCTAGGTTTGTCTCATCCCAAGGCTCGAGTCATCATAAAGTTATGACATCAGGGCTTAAACTTGACCCAAGGGCCAACGGTAGATAAGGTCCACAACAGCCTACGTGTATGGACCATAACACTATAAAACTCAGAAATGGGGTCTGCATGTGAACGACCATACTAGCATATAGCAAAGAGATGTGAATGGCCACAGAAGTACCTAACACTATATTCACTGCATGTGGATCCATCTGACAAGGAGGAATATAAGTGAAGAACATCTACTCTCATAAATCTCTAATGTCATAAATCTCTTATGATATATTACCTTTACTAACCAACCTTCTCACTCTCCAATATCTACTTTCCATACTCCACATTCCATCAAAGAAAATCAACCTAGCTCTGATACCAAAACTGTAACGCCCCCTAATTAAGTATGTTTCACTATTAGCAATCGCTATTTTGATTCCCTAAATTACAACTGATAAACTCAATGATCGGGGCGTTACTGCCGTCCAGAAGGACAAGGCTTGAAGCATGCATACTACAAATAACGTAGTTAGCAATGGCTTCAACCATAAACATTCATGCATGATCAAACCATATGGACTCAATTGTTAATCAACATAAGGCTTATAGACTAAAGTAAAATAATTCACCATATAATCTACACCTCGATCCACTAAAGATGTCAAAATACAGCTTCAAAATATGCAGGTACTATGTCACTGTTAATCCATCCAGATTTCCTTGCTCAACTTATTTTCTTCAATTGGCTTGCTAGCACGAGGGCAGTTCACTAAGCATTTGCCTAAAACAAAACGTGAAAAACATTTCGAACCGTCAGCCGAAGCTCAATACATGCTATAGGCACCAAAAAAATTAAATACGTGCCACGTCACTAAATAATTTAAGTTAATTAATGTTGGCTAGACTAATTAATTAATTTAATTATTTAGGCTAAAACGACTACCAAGTCAACGGCCTATGAAATCTCAAGTTAATGACCGGGTAAGATTCTCAAGTCAATGGCCCCGTGGACTACCAAGTTATCAACTTAAATAGACTCCTAAGTGATCGGCCAAAGCTCAAGGCCCATCTATCGACCCAAGAAGGCCATTAATCTGCAAACCCAAAAAGAGAAGGGAGGCTCTTCCCTATAAATATAGCTCTACCCCCTTTGGGGATGGAAATTCGCTCCCACAGAAGACTCTCTAGAAAGAGACAACAAGCACGTCAAAACGTGTCGTTCACTCTAGAGATTAAAGCACACACTTGATTGAGATTCGAGCTACTTTGACCCTCCATCAAGCCACAAACAAGAGATTGAATCAGAGGAGTTTAATTTGTTCATTTGTAACAAAATATTCAGATATTGTACCCATTTTTATTATAAATACAAAAATTAAATTTGTTCCACATTACTTATCTTAATTCAATTTAGACTTGAAATTTATGGTTACAAATTTCTGGCACGCTCGGTGGGACATCTCTGCCTCTCGTTTCCTTCTCTTGGAAATCTTAAATTTTTAACCAACTCTTTGTATGGAAGATATGGCCACAAGAAATGCCGCTTGTCTACCTTTGAAGAAGAAATCCGAATCTTTCCAACAAAGATCTCCAACTCTGACACCACCTCCAGTAAACAAAGCACTAGAGTGGTGATAAGAAACATAGCGAGGGCAGCAACATCCACTGTCACAAAAGAGCAGTTGCAATCGCATCCTTGCATTCGACCGACAATGCTGACTCCAACGTGCATGACGGAGTTAGTAATGTTTCATCTGTTAGCCCTCTCAAGGGGAAATCCATTCAAGAATTGAAGGCGAAACCTCAATCTCCATATTTCGAAGTGGAAAATTATTACAGCCGCAATTCTTCTCGTCGTCACCAAGGAAAGTAGCCCTTGCACAATCTGACACTGAATCATCCCCTACAGTTATTATGCCTGCTATGATGGTAGGAGCTGTCAATTTTGAAGAAGAGTTCGCTAACATGAAGGCCAAGTTGGGAAGGCTCTCTAAGGAGAATGTAGAAAAAGATGAAAGCGCCAAAGAGGAACATAATGCTAAGTTGCTGAAGAAATTGGACGAAGGGCCACGTGCATCGTCCAACAACTGCGCAAGCAGCGATGAGGATGAAAAAGGGTCCAATCGAAGTGAGGCTTCTGAGGATGAGGGCACGTCAAAGGAGGGTGGCATGCCACAAAATGACTCATCTCTGACCGCAATGACTGCTGAATAAATCCATAAGTTGATTGCTAATGCTGTCAAAACTCAGCTAGGTGCTGGCTTACAGAAGAGCCATCTCTACACCAAACCCTATACGAAGAGGATTGACACTCTTCGTATGCCTTATGGTTACTAATCTCCCAAATTCGATCAATTTGATGGGAAAGGTACCCCAAAACAACATGCTGCACACTTTATTGAGACGTTCAACAACGCTGGCACTAGCAGTGACTTACTAGTGAAACAGTTCGTCCGGACTTTGAAGGGCATCGCATTCAACTAGTATACCAATATGCTGCCTGAGTCCACTGATAGCTGGGAGCAGATGGAGCAAGAGTTTATCAACAAGTTTTATAGCACCATCGCATTGTTAGTATGATTGAGCTAATAAATACTAAATAGTGGAAAGATGAACATGTTGTTGACTACATCAACCGTTGGCGCTCACTTAGTCTCGAGTATAAGGATCGGTTATCTGAGACTTCTGTGGTAGAGATGCGTACTCAGGGCATGGAGTGGAACTTGCTTTATGTCCTACAGATAAGCAAGCCTAGGACTTTCTAAGAGTTGGCTACTAAGGCGCATGATGTGGAGATGACGATAGCTAATCGTTACGGAAAAGCTTCCCGTACTTTTGAAGCAAGGAAGGACAAGGGTGACTTTAAGAAAAAATGCTAAGTCTTCCAAGGGCGCGAACAAAGAATCCGTGCCGGTCACTATAAGCGAACCGACTCGAATTTCAAGGAAATCAAGAGCATAGGAAAAGCAACGCCCTTCAATGAAAGATGCTGGGGAGAAACGCCCTACGTTGAAAGAGCTTCAAGAAAAGAAATACCCATTCACTAACTCAGATTTGTTAGGCATGTTGGATGGTTTGTTGGAAAAAGGTATCATCTAGTTACTGCCATCAAAACACCCTAAAGAAGCAGGCAAGTTTAATGAACCGAAGTATTGTCGGCATCACAGGGTCATTAGTCACCCTCTTAAAAAGTGCATAATGCTCAAGGAGCATATTATGTGGTTGGCTCAAGACGGAACGATCATCCTAGACTTGGATGAGGTAGCTGAAACCAATCACACAATAATTTGGTTTAAGCATTGTGACTTGGCTCCTTCGATGAGAAAAGAGTTAGTTACCATGCAATTAGGAAGTTTTGAGCCAGTAATGCTTTCATTAATGGTTTTGGCAACACCTATGGAAGTTGAGCATACACCAGATATTCCTGATGAAGACAATGAAGGATAGATGCTTGTCACTATACGAAGGCCTAGAAAGCAAAGGCAGGCTTAACCACCCCCCTTCCATCGAAGAAAGAGTCACACCAGAAACACTAAACCCCGACGCCCTAAGGGGAAGAAGAAGCCCAATTCTGGTAAAAGGCATGAAGTTCAACCAGTCGATCTACTTGAGGAAGAACCTCTGGTCTCTGTTACATTAGAAGAATTCTTCCCAAGGGACTTCTTTAAGAAGGTCGCAGTCAACATGGCTTTGTGTTCTGAACTTGAAGATGAGGAGGATGAGGAAGATGCATAAGAAGATGCCCGAAAGGCGTCCTCTTTGAATACAGATGGCTGAGTCCTCATCATCTAGAGGCTTTGCTCGAATGCTTGAGTTGGAAAGAGCCTGCAAAGCTTCTAACTCAATCCAACACTTGCAACACGGCTGTACCATTTACAGATGACGATCTATTGCTTGGGTTAAAACCCAACAATCATTTGTTGTTTGTCGCTGGCTATATTCGAGGGCAAAAAGTCAAATGCATCTTGGTAGACGGTAGCTTGGCGATCAACATCATGCCTAAGTCTACTATGAATAACTTAGGGATTATTGTTGAGGAACTCTCTTAGAGTTGGATAATGATACAAGGCTTCAACCTGGAGGGTTAACGTGCAATCGGCATGATTCGCCTCGAGTCGACAATAGGTGATTTGTCCACAACATCTATCTTTCATGTGATATATTCAAAAACTTCATATAAGTTGTTGCTAGGACGGCCTTAGCTTCATGAGCATGGGGTGGTGGCATCAACTTTGCACTAATGCCTCAAGTATTACTGCGATGAAAAAAAGAAGATAAATGGTGATGTTAAACTAT
Source organism: Carnegiea gigantea (assembly GCA_029747015.1). NCBI lineage: Eukaryota > Viridiplantae > Streptophyta > Magnoliopsida > Caryophyllales > Cactaceae > Carnegiea > Carnegiea gigantea. The sequence continues at coordinate 623,521 of JAKOGI010000348.1, read as the reverse complement.
TTACGAAGGCTAAATCTTATTTCGCCGATGCTAGATTCTTCAAGGAAGGAACCTCATTGAAGGAAGCAATGCCATCCTTTATCTCCTCTACTGGTAAAAGGAGTGATGAAGATACTCATGTGACGCCAAACATTGGCACTAATGGTAATGCCAAACAATGGCGATAATGTGAGAAGGAAAGTAGTCAAGTAACGATGAATCCTTCCTTAAAGAAAGTAGTTGTTACAACGAAGCCTGAAGCGCCAATATTCAGGTACATTCCTAAATCTCACCGTAAGGATGGTGAAGTGCCATTCAGTAAGTGCACAACTCTTGAAAGTGCAACTAAGCCTATTAGCAAATTCAAGGAGACTGATTGCCACAACTAAGCCTCTCTCTAGCTTCGTTGTTTCTTCCAAAGGCTCGCTTCAGGAAGAGAGTGACTTACCGAAGGTGCGCACCGATGATGGGTTTCATCCGAATGCACAGAAACTGATGAAGAAATCTGGTTATGACTTCAATAAGCCAGTTTCTTTAGGGCATGCCATCGAAGCTAAGCCCCACGATATCAATGAGACACAAAAGAAAATATAAGGGCAAGGTAGAGTTGTGGCAGTTTCGAAGGTAGGCCTTGGTTATGTACCACCTCAACCTATCCGGATTTCAGGATGACGTAAAGATAAGCAGTCCCTTGCTCAGTACATTGCAGCAAAAAACATTATTAAAAGTGATGCGGAGGATGTCAAGAACAAACCAAAATCTTCTGTGTTTGATAGATTGCAATCTTCTACTTCACGAGGATACACTTCTGTGTTCGACAGAGTGGGGAATAGCAAAGTCTCAAAGTCTTCTGCTTTCTGGAGGTTAAAAATAGTCACACAACCTAAACCTTCAGTCTCTGCCAGGATCAAATCAGGTGAAGAATTGGCAAGCTCGTCATCTGCACAGGAAAAGGGCTCAGTATTTGGTTGTCTTGGCGAAATAAATGAAGCCCAAAGTGCCATTCCTTCTCGTATGAAATGCTTGTCGACTCTAGATGTGAAGACGGAGGGTTCACTGAGACTCAAGAGACGCACAGTGGTTTTCACTAGCCATAGGGTTAATCCGGCCCCAAAGGAGGAACTCAAGGAAGAAGAATAAGCTTCCTCTAATCACATCACAATCCGAGAAGTTGATGACTCAGATGCTGAAATAGAACTCATGGAAACTCCTGAGACTCTAGAAGATGGAGGGCAAGGCACAGTGGATGAACTCAAAGAGTTGAATCTTGGAACTAGCGAGGAGCCTCGCCCCATCTACTTGAGCTCATTGCTTATGCCCGAAGAGGAAAAGGAGTATTTTGATCTCCTACCAGAGCACAAAGACATGTTTGCTTGAGTTACAAAGAAATGCTCGGGTTAGACCCAAAAGTCGCAGTCGACCGCTTGCCTATTAAAAAGGGCGTTTCACCTAAGAAACAGTCCCAACAACGCTTTGACCGGAGTTACTACCATAAATCGAAAAGGAGGTCAACAAACTCATAGAAGCGGGATTCATTCAGGAAGTCAAGTACCCAACATGGATTGTGAACATTGTCCCTGTAAGGAAAAAGAATGGCCAACTACATGTTTATGTGGATTTTCGGGATCTCAATGATGCCTGCCCCAAAGGTGATTTCCACTGCCTGTGACAGAACTCATGATTGATTCTTTAAGAGGACATGAAGCTCTATCCTTTATGGATTGCACAGCAGGACGCAATCAAATTCAAATGGCACCAGAAGATCAGGAAGCCATAGCTTTTCGCACACCTAAAGGCATCTTCTGCTACAAGTGATGCCCTTCGGCTTGAAAAACACTAGGGCTACATATCAAAGGGCAGTGCAAACCATCTTCGAGGGCATACTACACAAGACGGTGGAGTGCTATGTCGACAATCTAGTGGTCAAGTCAAGTAAGAGACCAGACCATTTGCATGATCTCCAACAAATCTTCGAGAGACTACGAAGATGTCAACTCAAGATGAATCCACTTAACTGCGCACTCGGTGTAACTTCTGGCAAATTCTTAGGCTTTATCATCCCACATCGAGGCATTGAAATTGACCAAGCTAAAGTCAAAGCCATTCAAGATATGCCCGAGCCTAAGAACCTTAAGGAGCTTCATGGTTTATAGGGATGCTTAGCGTACATCAGGGGGTTCATATCAAACTTGGCCGGTCGTTGTCACCCTTTTAGCCACCTTATAAAGAAAGGGCACCTTTTGAATGGAATGAATCGTGCAGGAAAGCTTTTAAAAGTATCAAGAAATATATGTCAAGCCCACCGGTGTTAGGAGCTCCAATTCCTGGTAAGCCTTTGATACTTTACATTGCGGCCCAAGAAAGTTCATTGGTGGCATTATGTGCCCAGGAAAATGAGGAGGGCAAAAAGAGAGAGCTCTTTACTACCTAAGTTGAACCTTGGTCGGGGCTGAATTAAATTACTCCCCAATCAAAAAGTTATGTTTCGCTCTCGTGTTCACTGGCAGAAGTTAAGGCATTACATGCAAGCTCACACAGTGCAGATCATCTCTAAGGCAAACCCAATCAAGTATACTTGGGCCTCCAAATGGCTGTAGAGATTGGTATTAAAGACTTAGATGTGTATGGCAATTCACAATTAGTCATCAATAAAGTTCTTGAGGAGTGCGAAATTAAGGAAAAAATATTTGATCCTATATCACACACAGGCCCTCCAAGTCTTAGATAAGTTAGATACAGTTAACTTGCAGCACATTCCTAAGAGTGCCAACAAAACGGCTAATGCGCTCGCAAATCTTACAATCACTTTGGCACTGGGGGCAGAAGAGGATATGACGATTCCAGTTTGTGGTAAGTAGGTAGTCAAACCATCAAAAGGCGAATTTGTCCAAGGAGTAAATGCAGTCTATGTCTATGTGGTGGAAAATAAAGATTGGCATCACCCGCTGATTGATTATCTAAAGTTCCGGTAGCTGCCAAATGATGCTAGGCCTAAGATGCAAATCCAAAGGTGAGCACCACGTTTTCGTTATTCTAACGATACCCTCTATTGACATTCCTTCCTTGGTCTTTGGTTGAGGTGCTTAGGTGAAGACGAAGCATAGCAAGTGATGGAGGAAGCTCACTCAGGGGTGTGTGGCACGTATCAATCTGAGCCTAAATTGTGTGATCGCATCAAAAGAACGGGCTATTGCTGGCCCACTGTGGTGCATGACTGCATTGACTTTGCAAAAATGTGCGACGCGTGCTAGCTCTATGCCAACTTTATTTACTAACCTCCAGAACCACTCCACCCAACCGTGGCATCCTGGCCTATTGAGGCGTGGGGACTTGATGTCGTAGGGCCCCTTACTCTTAAGTCTTCAGCTGGTCATTTATACATTCTTGTAGCCACCGATTATTTCTCTAAATGGGCAGTGGCTATCACATTAAAAGAAGTTAAGAAAGAGAATGTTGTCGATTTTATTCGAATGCACATCATCTGCCGATATAGTGTGCCTCGATACATCATCGCCGACAATGGCAAACCATTCTTGAACAAGCTAATGACTAGCCTTTGTGAAAAATTTAAGTTCGCTCAGCATAAGTCTTCAAATGGCCTAGCAAAAGCATTTAACAAAACATTGTGCAACTTATTAAAGAAGGTGGTGGAAAAATCCAAGCGGGACTGGCATGAAAGACTGGGAGAAGCACTTTGGGCTTATCGAACCACCTACAAGACACCAATGCAGTCAACTCCCTACGGGCTTATGTATGGTGTAGAGGTTGTCTTGCTTTTGGAAATTCAAATCCCTTCGCTTCGCATCACTAGACTGGAAGCCTTAAGTGAGGATAAAAATTACAAACTCCATCTAGCAGAGTTGGAGTCTCTTGATGAGAAAAGGCTTCAGGCGCAACAAAAACTAGAGTGTTATCAAGTGCGTCTGCCACGAGCGTTCAACAAAAACGTTCGACCTCGCTCGTTTCAGGTTGGGGATTAAGTGCTCGGAGTAAGAAGGCCAATCATCATGGTGCATAAGATAGGGAGCAAGTTCACCCCTAAATGGGAAGGCCCCTATGTTGTTCGTGAAGTCTAGTCGAATGGTACCTACAAGATAGTCGACGTAGAAGGAGTACGAGCAGGACTAACAAACGGCAGGTTTCTGAAGCACTACTACCCTTAAAAATTGGTTGTAAGCTCCTAAGTACGAGCCTAAACTACTCACAAAAAATAAAAATAAAAAAAATCTTGTACTACTCCTGGCCTGCAAGAGTATAAACTGTGAATGGCTTCCAAAAAAAAAAAAAAAAACACCTCGTACTACTCCTGGCTCGCAAGAGTAAAAACTATGAACGGCAAAACAAATAATTGGAGCACTGTTGGTTAAACTACATTATGACTTGATCTCATTGAAAAATTATAATTTCCTTGAGTATATAGGTAGCTTGGTGAATAAAATTAGCAAGGGCAGTCAAATGAAACATAAGAAAGAGGTGAAGAAGTGGCAAAAAGTATTACTATTATATGAAGTGTATCAAGAGTTCACTAACATGAACAATTCAAGTGCAAGTATAATAAGCTAAGCAACCTAATCAAATAGTCCTCATCTAGTTATCAGGGTTGAGTGAAAGTTACAACTCTAAGACGTCGTGCTCATGTTCCTTCAATTTGTCAGCCCCTTCTTGAGACAAAGTGGATATAGCTTCAAGGCTAGCAAGTGCTTGTTTCTTCTCAATGACTTGCTTCTCAGCGATGGTCGCTAATGACAATCTGGCTTCAACGTCACTCTGAAGTTTTTGCTCCTCTTTATAAACAATATGAAGGGCCTCTTCTAGCTAGACTACTTTTTGAGTTGTACTCTTATGTTTATCCTTAATGGCATCTAGCTCCTCCTGCACTGTGATAAGATGGGACTGCGCTTGGTTGACTTATTCAATGCAGGTGGTTTTCTCTTTATCTAAGTCATCCAGATGGCGAAGTGTCAAAGCCACTTGTGTGAGTGCCATATATACAGATACATTGCTCACATAATCATCTACCAACTTCCTCAGAGGATTTGGGTTTCTATTGAGACGTTCAATGCTTTTATACATCATGAGGGCGCTCTCATACACTTTTGCTACCTCATCAAATGAAGCATTGTTCAAAGCATTCAAGCAGCCAGAACCTGCAGCCCGTATGCCGTAAGTAATAATACTTTCAGAAGTAGGACCCAGCCAAAAGGAAGTGGCAGAAACCGCCGCAACTACAGATTTTCCTTTCACGATGTCATGGCCGGTTGTTTTCTCGACGACAGTGGATATTCTTTTCACCGCCAGTTGAAGAGATGTCGGTCCCTCTACTGAGTGCTCACTATGGGTTGGTGATGTAAGAAATGTTTCGGCCCCTTTTGAGACCGAGCCTCTAACTCCCTCTGGTGATGCCAACCTCTTTATAGCCTCTATGTCCTTACCACCGTGAAGACTGGCCTTAGCGGTTGACAACTTAGCTGCAAGAATAACCTCCTCAAGCAATTGCTCGTCTATGATGGGGGTGGCCTCCTGTACTAAATCGAAGGCACTAATCTGCATCAAACAAAAAAAAAAAGGGAGTGGAAAAGACAAGCAGTTAAAATAAAAAAATAAAAAAAGTGGTTATGATGAGTCTCAGAAGATTCTATATGAAGAGAAGAGCATGTTACATCTTCAAGGTTAGGCATGTCTGTACAGCTTGAGATATCATTGAAAAAACTATCTCTATGAGGCACTCTAGAAGTATCGGCAGCAATGGTCTTGCGTTTTTTCTACCTACGACATTTAAAGTTAACTTCTGAATCCTGGTCACTGTCATCATTTTCAACAGTGTCTCCACCCCTCGATTAGTAGTGAGAGCATTAAGGGACTTGCTGGTCCGTTCAGCATCAGAATCTTGGTCCTCAAAATTAGATCCTTCCTTTGAAGTATTGCTCCTTTTGTTCTTCTTAGTCTTAGATGGGTCATGTCCTGCATTCCGCTAAAGAAGACCAACGTTGGATCTGAGGTCACTTATTGTCACCTTAGACCACTAATCCTGGTATGTCTTAGTAATGAACTTATTAAGATGTAGGGAACTGCTTGGCAACGTCGCTATGAACTTGGTGTTCTTAGATAGGATGGCGCTTCAAAAGTATAAGGCATCATTGTAGGATGTGGTTCGAGTACAAGGGTCAAGTTTAAGTGCACCAGGTACATGCTGCCAGAAACCAAACTATCTGCTGAATCAATATGGACTATAAGGCATAATATAAAACGTCGTTGCATGACAAAGAGGTAGGTAACTAGAGCAGAGAGCTATTAGGTAGCTGAGATTCTCATAGCCAATAGTTCCATTATCATTTAAAGTCTCATATTTATTCTTGCTAACCATAGTGCAACCAAAATCAACAATCGCCCCTTTCATGGATATGCCTTCGAGCATCCTCAAAACTCTGTCCCTCCAAGGCCAGAATAGTGCACCATTAGAGGACCCGCAGGAGCTGGATCCAGTACATAGTGGGTGCTAAAGTAACATGCTAGCCAGCCATATAGATAATGAGCAGGAAAGAATGGCATGGAATTTGAGGTTTTTCCCACATTAAAAATACCACTCGGGCCACGATAAATGCTTTCCAATACAGGCATTACAAGACTATACATGCATCCGACCGCCATATTGCTAGCCACTTCGAAGGTTCCAGGATGAACGAATCCTTATTCATCTTCAGGAAGAGCAAAAATGCACAACCAGCATGAAAGAAAAGCAGCTAGATAAGTGCTCTCTCTTTTATCAATAGGAATTTCAAGTGCATCAAAGATAGCGGATTCTTCTCGAGTCCACTGCAGGGCCGTAGGCTAAATGTTGTCTGAAGGATTGTGAGTTAACTTAGGTTGTGACTTGACAGGACGCGACTTGGAAGAGCTTCACTACCTCGGGAAGGACTCGCGCTTAACTTGTCTCTTGCACCAAAAAGCTATCCAATGTTCAGCGCAAACCCCTCGGTCGCGGGCAATTTCAAGACGGCTGTAAGCAACAAACAAGTATGTACATGTGGATTGGATTAATCTCTGATCGTTTTGATGACGTTGATGTAATGCATCTCAGCTAGGTACTGCCTCACCATAAATTTTCTCGTAAATAGGGAGCCCACCAAGTTTATACAGGTCCTATAGAGATATCGACATTTGTCGAGATGTAGTATGCAAAGTGTTGATCTCAGGGCACCAAGCCTCACAAAAGTCGTGAATAATATGAGGATCACAGTCAAACATGCATAATGAAGCATACACTGCATCAAAAGAGGCCGCAAGTCCTTAATTGGGATTCGAAGCAAGAGAGAATGTGTTCTACCCACTCCCAATATTTTAGAATGAAAGAGAATTCCCCAAATATCTTCAATGCTGGGCCCCAACAAACTTCACCGAAAATAATTTTTCGTCTAAGCAATGAGAAAGTGGTGATAGTGCAGCTATTGTCATGGCTGGCTCTATGAAGAAGGTAGATATCATCATGCATTCTATCTGTAGCCCTAGCAGTCAATGCGGATGCAAAGTCAAAATGAGGGATGGTGGGTATCTGCTCAAACTCTGGACAAAGCAAGGATGGGTAAACAATAAATGTGCTGCCCAGCTCTGCTTTCGTCTCTTCATGTTCTGTGATAGATAGATAAATTTTATCACATCGCTTGTATTTCTTAAATCGTACCATGATTGAGCACATGTTTAAAAAGAAGGAGGGGTTAGTTTCGTAAAAAAAGGGGGAAAGGAAGCTTAAAAAAAAAGTCATCGTAATGTAGTTTTCAAGGATATGAAATCCTCGACAGGCTCATTGGCATGGCTCAATCCTTGGCGGCAGTTCTCGTTGACATGTGCGAGGGCTCTCTCCTCAAAGCCTAGAGATCGAGTCCAATCGCCCTCATGCACAACATGTCTTCAAGTGTTGCATGCTGCTTACACCATTAAGGCTCTCTCCTCAAGGCCTAAAGACCGAGTCTGATCTCCCTTACGTGCAACGAGTCTTAAAGTGCTCTGTCTCATTGGCATATGCAAAGGCTCTGTCCTCAAGATCTAAAGATCAAGTCCGATCGCCCCATGCATGGTGAGTCTTCCAATGATACATCCCACTGGCATGAGTGAGGGCTCTCTCCTCAAGGTCTAAAGATCAAGTCTGATCACCCTCATGGACAGCGAGTCTTCAAGTATCGCATCCCACTGGCATGGGTGAGGGCTTTCTCCTCAAGATCTAAAGACCGAGTTTGACCACCCTCACGCACAGCGAGTCTTCAAGTACCGCATCCCACTGACATATGCGAGGGCTCTCTCCTCAAAGTCTAAAGACCGAGTCCAATCATCCTCACGCACAACAAGTCCTCAAATACGGGATCTTGCTGGCATATGCAAAGGTTCTCTCCTTAAGGTTTAAAAAAAAAAAATCGAGTCTGATAACCCTTGCACACAACAAGTCTTGAAAAGAATCAACCGGCAGATAAACAATCACAATGCAAAAGAAGAAAGGAGGTATAGCGCCACAGTGCATATTATCCACGACAATTCGGACAAAATTGCGAAATCAAAGGCCAAAAAAAAGGCCAAAAAACAAAATGTCCAGCAAAGATGGCCAGATGCAATAAGCAAAAGAAAAAGAGAACCAAGAAAAAAAAAAAGAGAACCAAAAGAAAAGGAAGGCGACAGCGGCTGGCGGATTAATAGAAGCAAATTACCTCTAAGTGTTGCTCCAGTAACCTATTTTCTATAAATGTACCTCTAAGAAAGTATTTTCTATGAAGTGTTGCTTCAGTATAGTATTTTCTATTGAGTGTTGCCCGAGGAGAATGCTTGGTGCCAATGTGCTCAGTAGTCGCTCACTAGTTATGCAAAGAGGAAATAAAGGCATTAATCATGAGTTGTGTAACCATAACTTCTGGGAACGATGATGCGTCAAAGAAAGAGAAAACAATGAGATTGTCAAGTGAAAAAAAAGTATTATCTTGAAGTGTTGATGTGACAAAATTATCTATGATGACGTTCAGTTCCGTCAATTTCTTGGCATGAACTTTCGCTGTAACCAAAAAAAAAAAAGAAAGAAAAGTCCATATCATTCCAATTTTGAAAGAATTATAAGGCAAAAAAAAAAAAGAAAAGAGAGAAAGAAGAATGCAAGAGAAGTAGTGACTATTTCTTTGATGAAGATCGAGAATTAATCTTGATTAATCATTGATGATTAATCAAAGTCATGACGGTACGAACTCTCGCTAGACGAAGACAAAAAAAGGAGTCCATATAATATAATTCTAATTCTAAAGGAATTAGGAGGCCAAAAAAAATAAAAAAATAAAAGAACAATGTATATAAACAATAAAGAGGAGGAAAGATGCTGGATCTTGGTGAACGTGCCCACATGAAAAGGAAGAAAACAATCCGGGATTGAGAGGCTGATAAAAGAGAAAAGTCCTATCTTACATTCTCACTCCACTGCTGACATGCCCATGTTAAGGTGATGACTTTTGATAATAAAAAAATAACAAAGGAAGAAAAGATGATGGTAGGAAGACCAGGCACATAATATGTAACGCCCCCAAAATGCTAATGACATGATTTACGAAAAATTGCAGTGGAAGATTTAATAATAGAAGGTGCTACCGCCGTCCTGATAAGGACAAATCTCACTGAAACCATTTAATCTTGCAATTCATGTTTACAATCACAAAATCTATTAAATAGGAACACTTCAAGACCAAAGTTCATACTACTTCAACTTGAATACCATTGACTTAATCATATCATGTGCTAACTCGCACTCCACACTACACAAGTATATTGAATGTAGACCCAACTTGACGCTGAGGTCGATCCCAACATTCATGCTGTGCTGAATCCATGGTGAGCATATGACAAAAGGGCTTGCTGAATGGAGAAACATGTGATACTTCATCACCTAAAATGGAAAATTCGTAAATATGAGCAAAAACTCAGTACATACATTCCTTTATTGCAAAATGAGTATAGAAAAACTATTAATGGGTACCCGCTTTTACAATTCATTTAGTTTGCAGTAACAATGAAAATGAAAATAATATAAAACGGAATTGCTCATTATCATCTGAATGTGAACCCCTTGCAATGATATGATCTATACATAGGTGTACATCTGCCAATCCAATCAAGAGTTGGCCTGAACCATCGCAGATAAATGATGGGCGGACGCCCTATAGATGATAACTGACGGGGTTACAAGTTAAATGGCAAATCACTGTGTAAACTGAGTTATTGATAAACTCATTAAGAGTTATAACTTGATAACATGTCCTACTTTATGAGGATACAGGCAATGGACGTACCTTGAGTCTTTAAAAATGTCATCTGACTTGATAAAAGTCAGCTGTTTGCTAAATATCATCTGAATTGAAAAATATGTTCTGACTTGATAACACCTATGCATAACTGGGAACAATAACTAGGCCTCGACTCTATTTCAAAAATGTCACTGTAAGTATATGTAGTCAGTAAGTGATCTTTACTCACATAATTGAGTAAGTAATAGTATGTGTAATAGAAATTGAGTAATTAAATGGTATACATAACTTCGGTATTTCAATATAATTTCAACATTGAATTGGTGAAAGTAATTAAATTTTGATATAAAGTAAATGAAAGTAAAGTAAATGAAAGTAAAATAGACAACAGTGAGATAAATGAGATTACAAAGGAAAAGGCCTTGATGGTGACAAATGAGGGAGTGGTTGTGGCCTTTCCTGAGATAGGTTGCTGATATAGGTTTAAGGCTCGCTGATGTATAGCTTGGCTCAAGATAACAGCGAGTACACTGCATTAGCTTGATAAATACATTTGATACATTCTGAATTAAGTAAGTAATAAAGGTTTGAGGCCAAGAGAGATATATCTGGGTTCGAAATAGCATAAACTGCAATAACTTGTCCTGATAAATATGGTTTCTGAGTCACAACTCTCCCCACTTCTCATATTTCGTTCATGAATCCATTAGATATAGAATTCTACCCCAAATGAATCACTGAACTCAAAAGAAGTTATTAAGCACACTAAGCTTGGTATTTTCTTTGTGAAATCCATAAATAATTCAAAGCTCATAAACAACCTCCCAAATTGTATACTTGTCTTCTTCTTTTGCATTGATCAAGCTAAAAGCTCCATGAAAGTCCATGAATATTCATTTTCCCCTTAAATGACCTTACTTGGTCCAATTGCACAAAATGAAAGCATTATCAATCTCACTCAATCTTTATTGTTGCTCTTTACACAATTACTCAAAATGCTTCCAAAAATCACCGAACTCAAAATACTCAACCAAAATTCACGACATCTTACTGGAAATTCAAAAATAATATGGACAATCTGCAGTACAATTTCTAAAATTTTTCCACGTATATGCTGCATAGAAATTGCAATAACGTCCTAATTTACACCAAAGCAGGTCAGTTCATTTCAAAAACTCATAACTTTCATTCTAGACCTCAAATGGCGACCTAAAACCCCCATATGAAAAGATTAAGAAGTCTTGAAAAACTTTTAGTCACAACACGAAGTATGATTCCCACAATAGGGTTCCCACAATAGGGCTAAAATACAAGTGTGTTAGGTTTTAGTCCATTCTGCGCAGTTTCGGTAAAATGACCATAACTTTTTCCACAGACCTTGGATTAAGGCGATTCAAGAGGCATTTCAAAGCTAACACACGGAAATATCTACCCACCAAAAATAAAAATTTTCTAATAGGCCAATCATTACCAGTTTAATTGTGAACTCTGCCCTGTTTTGCTGAAATTTCCAACCTCACTGTTTTAACTTTTCCCTGTCTTTCTCATATTAATCCTCACTTGAAATCATTCCAAATCACCCAAAGCATCATCATAATCATCAATAAAACTAAAGATTATAAAATCAAATACAAATCAATCCATAAATTTGGTTTTAACTTAAACTTGCATGAACATGATCATCTCCAAATCCTAGCATGATTCAAGCTCAACTTCACCATGATCAACACCAAAGTAACTCTTATTTTTTTATCAAAACATCATGATCAATGATCACAAACATCAAAACAAAAATCAAAACTAAAATAAAAATCAAAAGCAACAAGATCAAGTTTACTCACTTTGCTTGAAGATAAGTGGATGAAAATGATGTTTGATGCTTGAGGGGGCTGTGGAGATGGTTGGTGGTTGTCTTGCTGGCCCAGGGGTTGCTGACTGGTGGCCGGAAGGTGGCTGGAAATGGCTGGAATTGGGCTGCAAGGTGGCTGGCCATGTAGAAGGGAAGAAGAGAGAGAAGTGTGTGTGATCATTGGCCATGAATAAAATGATAAAATACTTGGCTGAGTTTATATCTAGAAAAGTGACTTTTGGCTAACCATAGTTAAGCTTAATCATGGTAATTAGTTAGGTTAATAAGCACACTTGTTGGGCTTCAAATTGGGCCCAAAAAAAGCTGGATTCGAAAATAAAACGCTTCGTAACGGTAATATTTTTGCATAAATCAAAATTTAAATTTTTACAAGGTTATAAAAATAATAATAATAACAACAACAACAACAACAACAATAACAACAACAACAACAACAATAATAATAATAATGATAATGATAATGATAATGATAATAATTTCCTAAACCATAATTATCGAAGTCTGCTATCAATTCACCTGATATTTAATTAATCAACAAGACTTGAATTAACAATCAATGAAACTTGAATTGCAAAATAGAACCTAAAATGAAATATCCTTCAATCAGGATGATTAAATACGATAATGAAAGCGAAAAAATTTAAATAACGTAAAGTAATTCGGTAAATATATATAAATTGAGTGCAATTGAATTAATAAACATGACTTAGTTAAACATATGACCATGAGTGCTTCAATGAATGAACATGATTAAATAAATAATTAAATATGATTTAAATAAATAAATATGTGTTAGGGTCTGGTTATTACAACCGTCCCCCCTTAAAGAGTCTCGTCCTCGAAACTTATGACGCTTGCCAAATGTATGTAATGCTGCTTTAAAAAAAAAAGACACATGAGCCATTGTTTCCCATTGCTTCCCTCTAAAGAGGTATAATTTGCCCAATGTACTCCAACTAAGGATGTCTACATATTGTATAACTACTTAATCCCATATTTCAGTAGTAGATCTGAATATTTCTCACACAATAGCCTCAGTGAACTCAATTACTTTGATTTAAAATTGATATTCCCTTTGAAAGAAAAAGAAAACCTTATTACTAGTGAGGAGGTCCTCGCTACTAGTTCAACACCATATCCACTAATGGAAACTGTTATATACCCTAATAAGCACTCTAATAGTATACCCTGATAAGTACTCTAATACTAGTACGAGTGATAAAACACGTTATATACATGTTCAGGTTTAACAGGTAGGTGCAGTTAACAAGCCAAAGGATTTGACCTTTCAATGAAACATGAGCCCCATATAACTAGCCCCTAATTGTCCTTGGATAGTCGATCTCTTACTACCTTGACTAGAAAAGCCTTTTGAAATACTTCATAACCCATCTGAGATTTTGGTTATTTCCTTGTTTTGCCAGCCTAACTCTTTTGTCAACCTTGTATCACCTCAAGATGTACTTGAATTTCCCCTCTTAATACTTCCTTGGGTTAGCTCTGACTTATACTCAATGGTTCTTCTGGCTCACTCCAATATAATTAGACAGTGCTTGAGATTATACCCTCATCAAAATGTCCTCATCTTATATTCCTAATGCATCACATGATCTCTCCTTATCAGACTACTCAAGGATCTACTCCCGGTCAATAATGGGAAATGAAATGACCATGGTTAGGAATGAAAGTGATAAGACTAGAAAAGGCTAATAAAGGAGAGATTATCATGGGGTGGTAAAACTAAAGATAGTCATGAGTGTATCATGAATTCTAAAATATGATGCCACAAGAATTGTGGTTTATAAATATGAATCACAAAGGGTCTAATAAATAATCAACCAAGGAGAAAGATGGCATGGTTATACTGGGGTTTAACAGAAGAATTGAAAATAAGATGACAAGCAACTGAGCTTCAATTAGGTGACTTTATAGCCATAAGCAATAAGATAAGTGCAATAGATAGATGGGACAAGCAATGATGCAATAAATAGATAGATAGATTGGATAAACAAAGTACAATAGATCGACAGATAAATTGGACAAGCAAAGTGTAATTAATAGATAAATGGATTGGACAAGCAAAGTGCCAATTGATAGATAAATAGATTGAACAAGCTACAATAAGAATATACATTTACTCATATGAAGTCAATTCGAGTACAACAATAAGATTAAATACAGAATGCATAAGTGTATTTATCAGAATGTAAGATACATGTATGGGAGTTGAAGTTCAAAATAAAGAGAGTAAGGGGATTATGACAATCGCAATCACCCACACCAATGAGAGTTGAATTACATTATGAATTCAGAACAAGTTATACAAGCTTATCATTATGAATAAATGAGATGTAAGGTAGATGTGTGAATCAGCTCTCAACAAAATGAACTACAACTCATAATTATGAAATAAAGATGGTGGAGGTCGAGAGAACTGGAATGTTAACAACCAATATAAGGTCGAATAAAAATGTATTGCATATTTAACAATAGGTTTGCAAAGATATGGAAGATCACGCTAATAGGAAATATCGAGCTGAAATACAAGGGAGAGTAAACAATATTGGATAGTATCAAGTTTTGAAGATGAAACAAGCAAACAATTTCAAGAATTATTATAGAAGGGCATTTTTGTAAAAGATAAACTGTGATTGCATAGTTTAGGTGTGATATCCGGACCTTAAATCATTCCTGGAAAAGACTTCTATTGTTGGTAGTTAATCCCAAAAATCATTTGTTCAAGGTATAGGGCACTTGCTTTTGATAATGATCTTATTCAACTCATAGTACGCAGTACACAACCATAAGGTTCTGCCTTCCTTCGTCACACACATAAAACTAGGATTTCCCATGGTGAGACACTTGGTCAAATAACTCTCTTCTGTAACAACTTATCTTGCTAAATCTTTAGTTCCTTGAACTCTGCTAGGCGTCATATGATAAGGGCTCTGAAAATGAATTGAGCACATAGAACTAGGTTGATCTGAAAATCAATGTTTTTTAGGGAAAAATAGTCCTGAAAGTCCTCAGATGAAACATCTCCAAGTCCACCAACTGTAAATATGGATACGGATATAGCAAGTATGGTTGACATATCACTAATATTCAATGCATTACTGACATGATAATTCACTTGCTTGCACAATGTAATTGGGGGGATAAATAGGGCTTTTCTTCCCTCGGCCCGTAGAAATGCACGTTTAGCCAATCCTTATTTCTCAAGCTAGCCTTAAGATCCTCACCAATCATCTTAGTCCTGTAAGTACACAGTCAGTTCACCCTCATAATGATACCAAATCTGCCAATTAAACTGGATTGAATGTCCAGTGAATATGGTTCCAGCAATACTACAAGAGGCATGTGTATAAAAGATAAACATTCAACTACCTACTGGTCTCAGTAAATTGAAATGACAGAGAGGTAATCTAAAATGTAAAGAGATGTAACCACAACGTGAACTCTTGCAAAGATATTTCTGTATTGGTTAGGAAGGACCGACATGTAAGCTAAATGAATGAAAGGACTAAGAATCGTAACGAAAGAGGCAAGGCATAGAAATGACCTACATATACAAGACATACAGTTTATTCATGATGGTCATGATAGTGAAGTAAATGATCAATGTTATAATGAAGGTGAAGAAATGTGACAGGTTACCAAAGTGATTTTTGAAAAGTCATACGGTATCCGTATGTGAGTAAAATAACGAAGATAAGGGTCAACACTATCAAAAGGGAAATTTTATTCATCTGGTGTTTGAAAAGACAATACGTTAAGATGAAGGAGTCAATCTTATGACTGAACATGATGACATCCAACAATAATACATTTTGCAGTAAATAAAAGTCTTGGGTAGGCACATAAACTTTAGAACTGCTGGCAGATGGAAATAGCACAAACTGTTGTTTATCACTACTAAACTAGGTTGTACTAGAAAAGGAAGGATTACCAAAATAACTTGAATAACGACATGCAGTCACGGCCATAGAGTAGTATGCCGGCATGACATTACGGTGCTATAGAAATACGAACAATATGGATACATTTAATTGCTGAAAGGGCACTCAATGACCAGGTCTGAAGCAACCATAGACTTTACAAGCAATAAATGAATAGTGCCCAAGTAGAAGCAAGGAGTTCAAGTAGGTAACAGTAAAAATATGAACATAGTGATGACTGA
Source organism: Carnegiea gigantea (assembly GCA_029747015.1). Classification (NCBI taxonomy): domain Eukaryota; kingdom Viridiplantae; phylum Streptophyta; class Magnoliopsida; order Caryophyllales; family Cactaceae; genus Carnegiea; species Carnegiea gigantea. Next base: position 607,227 of record JAKOGI010000348.1, on the reverse strand, counting down.
GCTGCAAGTAGAATGAATAAAATATGCTTAGGAAGAACTGCAAATCGCACAGTAATGCACACCAGGGGTCATTATAGGCTCCATTATGGAAATAGAAAATTAAATGACTGTGATTGTCAGGATTTGAATCACCTATAAGAAAGGTTGCTCAGATGTGTTTGAAGAACTCCCCACAGATGACACGTGAAATTTTCCATAAACACTTCATTACAACTCAAGACGAGTGTTAGCACTATGCCTTTGAATAATTCAAGACAATTAGGGCAGAAATAAGTCAATTACAGGAAGTAATGGGAGCATTGCTGATCTAAAATCCTAGTATCAAGAACAGATGATTCCGATACATGGCAGCTTAATCTTACTTGTACCACCCATATAATGCCAAGTAGCACACCATAGGCTACAAATTGTCATCGCCATATATAAGCACTCATTGTAGTATTCATCTTATACTGGTTCACCTCAAAGATATTGCCCCACCAGGCATTTCCTCATCTAGAGGTTTACATCTAACTTGACACTATATTAATCCCTTAAGAAGTTGCAAATGGCATCCCCACATCAGGTTTCAACTATATAGTAACACACCTCAAGAAAACCCTCAAATCCTGGGGCAAAATGGACAGAGTTCCGCCTAAAAACTGACTAAAATTCAAGCTTAAAGCCTTACAATAGATACCTGAAATAGAGAGAAGCACTTTAATAGCTCAACGGCCATATGCTGGAGTTCATAACTCAACGGGTCACACACCCGGAGTGCACGATTGCAAAAATTTGAACAAATAAATGAAATGAAACATACAATACAACTCCCAGATAAATGAGAGCATACCTTACTAACAGGTGATCCAAATGGTTCCACACTCCACTCTGCAAATGCTTGAATCTCAGGATATTACCAAATGATTGAGTCACCTAAATGGAAATGGATCCTCCATATATGCCCATACATATGAACTTATAGTCAATAACTCATTTAACTGGCCCAACATGACTCATACATACCTTAATAGCTAACTTATAAACACTTGATAGCCCACAGTGGCCCTTGAAATCTTAGCTCTGATACCAAATCTGTAACGTCCCCAAAATGCTAATGACACGATTTACGAAAAACTGCAGCAGAAGACTTAATAATAGAAGGCGCCACCGCCGTCCTGATAAGGACAAGGCTCACTGAAATCATTTAATCTTGCAACTCATGTTCACAATCACAAAATATATTAAATAGAAATACTTCAAGACCAAAGTCCATAATAGTTCAACTCAAATACCATTGACCTAATCATATTATGTGCTAACTCGCACTCCACACTACACAAGTATATTGAATGTAGACCTAACTTGACCCTGAGGTCGATCCCAATATTCATGTTGTGCTGAATCCATGGTGAGCATATGACGAGTTCCAAAAGGGCTTGCTAAATGGAAAAACATGTGATACTTCATCACCTAAAATGGAAAACATGAAGACAATTCGCAAATATAAGCAAAAACCCAGTACATACATTCCTGTATTGTAAATAAGCATACAAAAACTATTGATGGGTACCCGCTTTTACAATTCATTTAGTTTGCAATAACAATGAAAATGAAAGTAATATGAAACTGAATTGCTCATTATTATCTGGATGTGAACCCTTTGCAATTATATGATCTATACATAGGTGTACACCTGCCATTCCGATCAAGAGTTGGCCTGAAGCCACATGGGTAAATGATGGGCTGACGCCCTATAGATGATAACTGACGGGATCACAAGTTAAATGGCAAATCACTGTATAAACTGATTCATTGATAAACATTAAGAGTTGTAACTTGATAAATATGTCCTGCTTTACGAAGATACAGGCAATGGACGCACCTTGAGTCTTTAAAAATGTCATCTGACTTGATAAAGTCAGCTATTTCCTAAATATCATCTGACTTGAAAACTATGCTCTGACTTGATAGCACTAATGCATAACAGGAAACGATAACTAGGCGTCGACTCTGTTTCATAAATGTCACTATAAGTATATGTAGTCAATAAATGATCTTTACTCACATAATTGAATAAGTAAAAGTATATGCAACAGAAATTGAGTAATTAAATGGTATACATAACTTGGGTATTTCAATATAATTTCAAAACTGAATTGGTGAAAGTAATTAAATTTTGATATAAAGTAAATGAAAGTAAAGTAAATGAAAGTAAAATAGACAACAGTGAGATAAATGAGATTACAAAGGAAAAGGCCTTGATGGTGACAAACGAGGGACTGGTTATGGCCTTTCCTGAGATAGGTTGCTGATACGGGTTTAAGACTCGCTGATGTATAGCTTGGTTCAAGATAACAACGAGTACACTACATTGACTTGATAAATACATTTGATACATTCTAAATTAAGTAAGTAATAAAGGTTTGAGGCCAAGAGAGATATATCTAGGTTCAAAAGCATAAACTGCAATAACTTGACCTGATAAATATGATTTCTGAGTCACAACTCTCCCCACTTCTCATATTTCGTTCATGAATCCATTAGATATAGAATTCCACCCCAAATGAATCATTGAACTCAAAAGAAGCTATTGAGCTCACTAAGCTTGGTATTTTTTTTGTAAAATCCATAAATAATTCAAAGCTCATAAACAACCTCCTTAATTGTATACTTGTCTTCTTCTTTCGCATTGCTCAAGCTAAAAGCTCCATGAAAGTCCATGACTATTTATTTTCCCCTTAAACGACCTTACTTGGCCCAATTATACAGAATGAATGCATTATCATTCTCACTCAATCTTTATTATTGCTCTTTACACAATTACTCAAAATGCTTCCAAAAATCACCAAACTCAAAATACTCAACCACAATTCACGAGATCCTACAGGAAATTGGAAAATAATATGGACAATCTACTGTGTAGTTTTCAAAATTTTCCTTCAAGTATACGCTGCATAGAAATTGCAATAATGGCCTAATTTACACCAAAGCAGGTCAGTTCATTTCAAAAATTCATAACACTCATTTAAATGGGGACCTAAAACCCCAATATGAAAATATTAAGAAGTCTCAAAAAACTTTTATTTACAACAAAAAATATGATTCCCACAATAGGGTTCCCAAAATGGGGCTAAAATACAAGTGTATCAGTTTTTAGTCCATTCTGCGCAGTTTCGGTAAAACGACCATAACTTTTTCCACAGACCTCAGATTAAGGCAATTCAAGAGGCATTTGAAAGCTAACACACTGAACTATCTACCCACCAAAAATAATAATTTTTCAATGGGCCAATCATTACCAATTTAACCATGAACTTTGCCCCATTTTGCTGAAATTTCTAGCCTCACTGTTTTGACTTTTCCCTGTCTTTTTCATATAAATCCTCACATGACATCATCCCAAATCACCAAAGGCATCATCATAGTCATCAATAAAAATAAAGATTATAAAATCAAATACAAATCAATCCATAAATATGGTTTTAATGTACACTTACATGAACATGATCATCTCCAAATCCTAGCATGATTCAAGCTCAACTTCACCATGATCAACACCAAAATAACTCTTATATTTTGTCAAAACATCATGATCAATGATCACAAACATCAAAATAAGAATCAAAACTAAAATAAAGATCAAACCCAACATGATCAAGTTCACTCACTTTGCTTGAAGATAAGTGGGTGAAAATGATGTTGGATGCTTGGGGGGGTTGTGGAGATGGCTGGTGGTTGTCTTGGTGGCCAGGGGGTCGCTGACTGGTGGCTGGAAGGTGGCGGGAAAAGGCTGGAATTGGGCTGCTAGGTGGTTGGCCATGTAGAAGGGAAGAAGAGAGAGAAGTGTGTGTGATCACTTGGGTATGAATAAAATAACAAAATACTTGGCTGAGTTTATATCTAGAAAAGTGACTTTTGGCTAACCATGGTTAGGCTTAATCATGGTAATTAGTTAGGTTAATAAGCAAACTTGTTGGGCTTCAAATTGGGCCCAAAAAAGTTGGATTCGGAAGTAAAATGCTTCGCAACGGTAACGTTTTTGCATAAATCAAAATTTATAAATTTTGCAAGGTTATAAAAATAATAATAATAACAATAATAACAACAACAACAACAACAACAACAACAACAACAACAACAATAACAACAACAACAATAATAATAATGAAAATAATAATAATGACAATAATAATAATTTCTTAAACCATAATTATCGAAGCCTACTATCAATTCTCCCGATATTTAATTAATCAATAAAACTTAAATTAACAATCAATGAAACTTGAATTGCAAAATGGGACCCAAAATAAAATATCCCCCAATCGGTATGGTTAAATACGATAAATGAAAGTGAAAAATTTAAATGACATAAAGTAATTCGGTAAATATATATAGATTGAGTGCAATTGAATTAATAAACATAACTTAGTTAAACACATAACCATGAGTGCTTAAATGAATGAACATGATTAAATAAATAACTAAATATGATTTAAATAAATAAATATGTATTAGGGTCGAGTTATTACATAATGCTTACCTGCATGTGTACAGTAAGGAGGTCCCGGCTGTAATTGATTGAGAGAAGTTTCAAACATCAGAAGAAGACAATCCTGGCTTTGGCTCCAACTCCACGGCACAATCACCAAGGCTATTAATTAGGGCACAATACACCATAGCGTTAACAGATTGTCTATAAGGCTAATTTATATTGCACACGAATGCACCTCTTTCCATTTAAAATACTTATGTAGCGAAAGGAAAGGCGGCTCAAGGCCCTCAGGTAATTTGGAAAGTTTGAAAGATATTTATTCGTCAAGAAAAGGAAAAGAGCTGAATAATTTGCGGCCCTTAGGAGTTAAAATGTTAACAGGATTCACTTGTCCCGAGTGAAGTTGACGACGCCACGATTTAAGTTGATAATGCGACAAGCTGGATCAACACCTTGACCAAATATCAATTAAAAAAAATTAATGATAAGAAAATAGAGAGAGAGTCGAGACGTCAGTCGTGCTTAAACACCAAGTTGTGTACGTGACCTAGTGTCGAGGGGCAATTTGTGGGCACAAAAAAAATTAAACATGTGCCACGTCACTAAATAATTAAAGTTAATTAATGTTGGCTGGACCAATTAATTAATTTAATTATTTAGGCTAAAACGACTACCAAGTCAACAGCCCATGAAATCTCAAGTCAACAACCCAGTAAGATTATCAAGTTAATGACCCTGTCGACTACCAAGTTATCAACTTAAATAGACTCCCAAGTGATCGGCTCAAGTTCAAGGCCCATCTATCGACCCAAGAAGGCCATTAATTCGCAAACCCTAAAAAAGAAGGGAGGTTCCTCCCTATAAATATAGCTCCACCCCTCTCATTCGGGGATAGAAATTCACTCCCACAGAAGACTCTCTAAAAAGAGACAATGAGCACATCAAAATGTGCCGTTCACTCTAGAGATTGAAGCACACACCTGATCGAGATTTGAGCTATTTCAGCCCTCCATCAAATCACAAATAAGAGATCGAATAAGAGAGTTTAATTTGTTCATTTGTAACAAAATATTCAGAGATTGTACCCATTTTTATTATAAATACAAAACTTGAATTTGTTCTATATTTCTTGTCTCAATTTGATTTGGACTTGAAATTTGTGGTTACACATGCATTCCTATATTGTTAAAAGATCTCTGCATAAATTGGTTAGGCGCTCGTTTTGGAATTCATTTTAAGCTACAACAGTGAATGAGATTAATGTAAACTACATTACTGATTATTATCTGATAGTGAACCCCTTGTTATTGTTACAACCTACGGAGAGGTGTACACTTGGCAAGCTGATCGAGGGACCTAGCCTGAAGCCGCACAGGTAACTAAAGTGCAATGCCCTGTTACTGATAACTGATAGGGTCACTGATTATCTGACAAATCAGTGTGTAAACTAATTTACTGATGTACTTAGCAAAACGCAGACAAATACATGCCGATTTCTAAAGATACAGGCAATGAACGTACCTGAAATCTTTAAAATATAATCTCACTTGATAATACTTATGCACAATAGGAAATGATAGACTATGCCCCGTTCCTACTGAAGAAATGTAGGTAAATGCAGTTAGTAAACAACTTTCACTCCCGTAATTTGTACCTTTATGAAAATTGATTAATAAAAAGGGAAACCACAATGTAAATAATTCAATATAAGATAAGTTATACTAAAATAATTTTGAAAAATAAATAAGTTAGGATCATTAGACTCGAAGTAAGACATATTGGAGCAAAATAGAACAAAATGAAATAATTGAGGTGATAATGAAAGGACTTTAATGGATATAAATGGAACATTGGTTTTTGATGTTTCTGAAATGAATAATAAAAGTTTTAATGCCAAGAAGAGTGTTGTGACGTTTGTGAAAGCTCATATAACCCTAGTTTGGTCTGATAGACACCAATCTTGAGTCACTACTCTCCCCACTTCTCAAATTTCATTCTCTTGCCGTGTAACTCGGTTTTCCAACCAATGTGAGCTTCTATACATAATCAAAGTTGTTGAACTCACTAAACTTTGTAATTTCTTTGTGATATTCATAATTATATAGAAACTCCTGATAATATTTTCACGATTTGTTTCTTCCCTCATATTACTGTTTGAAGGTCTACTTTAGAAAATCCATATCTTTCACCCCCAACCTCCAATTAAGCCATAAAGCCCAAATATGAAAAGCTTAGAAAGTCCTGCAACACTTTCATTCACTATCCAAAACACAATTTGATGGAGTCCCCACTAACCAAGACATGGAAGAAGATCCTAAAAGTCTAGGAAGCTCCAAAGTCCAAGCTATGGCACACATTGTGGAGAAGAGCTAAACAGAAGCAACCGGATTAAGTAACCAGAAAATGGTCGTTTTGTTCACCTAATTACTTAAGCTACATGGTGGCTTAAGTTTGACATTTTTGTATTTTTGGGATCCTTAAGATGTTAACTTTCAGGTCCAAGCATTAAATTCCAATCATGCTTAGTCAAAGTCAAGAGATCAAGGCCATTTGTCTAACCTGCCAGTTTTGGTTCAAAACTGCACGGCAAAATGTTTTGGTAAAAATCTTCTACTTAAACATGATTTAACCTTGATTTATTTATAGGGGGGTTTCTACACACCCTAAGCAGTCCCCCCATGGCCTGAAATCAAAATCATGACCACTTTTGCTTGGTTTAAACAAGGTCAGAAAACCGGGTTAATTTTGCTTCTAGAGCCTAGATAGAGCAGCTGCGTGTATTTCCTTCTCTAATGGGTTTCTTCAGCTGTGTTCTTGCTTTCTAGCTTCACACACATCTCAAGAAGGCTAGGAACATCATCATAAGCTTCAAAATCAGGTTTTGGAAAGAGTAACCAATGGAAATGCAAAGGAAGAAGTCAAGCTTTTCATCTGGATAGGCCAACCGAAAAGTGACTCTACTTTACGGCTACTTTTCTCCCCTTCCCCTTAGTAAACTGATGTATTAGGCTTGATTACATGTATTAAAGATTGTAATCATCATTTGTCTTGCTTTCCTTTGTATTTTGATTGTAATTAGTTTAGGTTAAGCGAGCTAGTAATCTGTTTTGTACTAAGCATTGGAATTAGCTAGCTAATACATTTCCTCCCTAGGAAGGAAACCTCCAGCAACTAGCTTGCTAGTGAGTGTGCTTGGTAGGCTGTGTACTAATGCATACTCATGGCCTTTTTGTAAATCATAACTTAACTTGAACAAAAATCAATTTGAGAGCATTCTTGCTTGCGCAAACTTAAACACTTCACTTCCTTATCCTTAATTTGGTCGATTAAGATGGTGATTGAGTATGTCCTAAACATTGATTAAATGGTGATTCTGTATCTTAATTCCCATTTAGGGACCTTAAACTTTGGTTTGGTGGTGTTTCGGTATCCAAACAAAGGTTTAGTCTATCCTTCTTTCATTGATTATCTCACGGGTTTCACCTACACTTAGCCAGAGTTCAGCTTGCTTAATCCTTAGCTCTTGAATTCCAGCTTGAGCATTCGTGTATTCCCTTCAAAGATACATCGTATTTGGCATCAGAGCTTAGGCTTCTCCTTGGCCTGGTACGTCCATCCCTTTCTAAAATTCACTTTTCCATTCATTTGCAAACACAATCCTAGTTTGAGTTCAAGTACAAGCCGTGAGCAACATGAGTTCAAGAAGCATGACTTTGGAAGAGAGATTTGAAGCCTTAATGATGTAGAATGAGTTGGTGGCTAAGAAGATTCAAGAGGATACTCAATGAAACCAAGAAATTCAAGTACAAAATGAGTATCTAAGACAGCAGCTTGGTTCGGTTTTGAAGCAAAAGCAAAAACTGAATGAAGAAAACTTACAATCTGAACCAAGGAGGCAAGAACAACTCTATAGCCATGATGTTGATTCATCTAGTGAAGATGAACTAATAAGAATGACTAGGGCAAAATCACAGATGCAAGCAACACCAATTATTTCAAGGTTGAAATTCTGAAGTTTGAAGGTAAGCTTGATCTTGAAGAATTCTTAGACTGGTTGCATATTGTTGAGAGAGTTTTTGAGTATAAATATATTCCTGAAGATAAGAAGGTCAAGTTAGTGGCCTTAAGAGTTAGAAAATATGCTTCCTTGTGGTGGACTAACCTATGTGTTAAACGGGTTAGAGAAAGAAAAACCAAAATCCATACGTAGGAAAAGATGAAATCCAAGCTTAAGGCTAGATTTCTTCCTCCTACCTACATTCAAGATTGCGATTCTCAACTTCACCATTTAAATCAAGGCAATCTGAGTATAGAAGAATATACAAGGGAGTTTGAAAAGCTTGTAATTAAGTGTGATTTACAAGAACCTGAAGAGCAAACCATAGTTAGATACTTGGGAGGTCTTGATCCTAGGTATGCTAATATGGTAGAATTACAAGCTTATACCTCTTTTAATGATGTTTGTGTGTTGGCTCACAAGGTGGAGCAGCAAAAGAAGGCAAAACAGCCCCTTAAACCTCAGAATCCAGAGCCCTTTACCCGGAACCAACCCTTTAACCAGGGGAGTTCTAATCCTATTCCCAAACCACAAAATCTGCTTCCTTCCTATCCACAAAGAACCCCAGCTCCACAAAAGTTCCAGACCCCTCAAAATAAACCCAATCCTAATCCCATGAGCAATAGATGGTGCTTTAAATGTCAAGGACTTGGGCATATAGCCTCGGACTATCCAAACCGCAAGGTAGTGACTTTAGCCACAGCTGTGAAACAGGAGTTTGAAGAGGAAGAAAAGGAGGATGAATGTGAGGATGAGCTTGAGGAAACTCAAGAGGAGGTAGTGGAAGAGGCTGATGATGGAGAACTCTTGGTTTTGAGAAGAGTTCTAAGCAATCAGAAGGAAGTGAAAGATAAACAAAGGAAGAACATCTTCCACACTCATTGTATAGTTCAAGGGAAGGCGTGTTCTTTGATTATTGATGGGGGAAGCTATGCTAATGTAGCTTCTCTAAGCATGATTGAGAAACTAGGATTGCAAACCATGACACATTCACACCCTTACAACATTCAATGGCTGAATCAAAACAAAGGAATCTAAGTGAACTCTCGATGCCTTGATTCATTATCCATTGGAAAGAGCTATCAAGATGAACTATGGTGTGATGTTATTCCTATGGATGCTTATCACATGCTTTTAGGTAGACCATGGCTGTATGACCGTAGGGTTATACATAATGGTTACCTAAATACCTATTCTTTTACTAAGGATGGCAAGAAGATTACCTTAGCTCCTTTACCCCCATCTAAACTCGATGAAATCAAGCCTCAAACTAAACCCAAGCAAACTGATTTGCTACTGACCGTGAGTGAACCTTTACTAAAGGCCTCCCAGCATGAGTTCAAGGCCTATAAAGAATGGATATTGAGCATGCAAGAAGAGCCAGCAACCCCCTCTACCCACTTACCCCATAGCCAAAGCACTCATACAAAACTTCTGTCATTTGTTTCCTGAGGAGATACCTATGGGTTTGCTCCAAAAAGGGACATCCAATACCATATTGATCTCATTCCTGGTTCCATCCTACCTAATGAGCTGGCTTATGGGATGAATCCCAAGGATACCATGGAGATACAGTGGTAAGTTGAAGAATTGAAGACTAAAGGCTTAATCCGTGAATCTTTGAGTCCTTGTGTTGTTCCCGCTCTTTTGGTGCCAAAGATGGATGGTGGGATGTGTATGTGTGTGGACAGTAGGGCCATTAACAAGATTACAATCAAGTGTAGGTATCCCATACCCAGACTTGAAGATATGCTAGATAAGTTATATGGCTCTAAAGTGTTTTCAAAGATAGATCTTCGAAGTGGATACTACCAAATACGGATTAGAGAAGGTAACGAATGGAAGACAACTTTCAAGACTAAGGGTGGGCTTTATGAATGGTTGGTTATGCCCTTTGGTCTTTCAAATGCACCTAGTACGTTCATAAGATTGATGAATCAAGTCTTCAGGCCGTACATAGGCAAGTTTGTGGTACTATACTTTGATGATATTCTGATTTATTCCAAGGATGAGCATACACATCAAGATCATTTGACTCAAATTATGCTTGTTCTCGAAAGAGAGAGATTGTTTGGTAACCTTAAGAAATATTCGTTTTTTACTCCTGAAGTAACATTCTTAGGTTACATTGTCACTGGTGAAGGCATAAAAGCAGATGAGAGCAAAGTTGAAGCAATTCGGTCATGGCCAGTTCCAAAGAGTATACATGATGTTCGAGCTTTTCATGGATTAGCTTCACTCCACAGGAGGTTTATTCAAAGTTTTAGCACTATTATGGCTCCCATGATTGAATTTATTAAAGGTACATCATTTGTTTAGACACCAAAAGCTCAATCTGCCTTTGAAGAAATCAAGACAAGGCTTACTCAAGCACCTATTCTATCCTTACCGTGCTTTAGTAAAGTCTTTAAAGTTGAATGTGATGCCTCTGGAGTTGGTATAGGTGGTGTTCTTACTCAGGAAGGTAAATCCTTAGCCTTATTTAGTGAGAAATTTTGTGATTTAAGAAGAAAATACTCCACCTATGATAAAGCGTTTTATGCTATTGTGAGATATTTAGAGCACTGGAATCATTATTTGATTGCAAGTGAGTTTATCCTACATTCTAACCATGAAGCTTTGAAGTATATTCAAGCCCAACATAAGTTAAACTCATGGCATGCTAAGTGAGTTGAGTTTCTCTAATCATATCACTTTATAATCAAGTATAAATCTGGAAAGCTCAATCAAGGTGCAGGTGCTCTATTTCGGAGGTATCTTCTTTTGTTTCAATTAGATGCTTGTGTACTTGGTTTCAAGCATCTAAAAGCTTTGTATGCTGAGGATGAAGACTTTGGAGAGTTATATGTTGATTGTTCAAAGCACCCCAAAGGAGATTTTTTGATTCAAGAAGGCTTCTTATTCAAGGGTACACGGCTGTGTGTACCGAAGTGTAGCACAAGAGAGCTTCTAATCAGGGAAGTTCATGGAGGTTCTCTAGCTTGCCATTATAGTGAAAACAAGACACTCATTATGCTATGGGAGCATTACTACTAGCCAGGTATGGAGAGGGACGTTCAAGACATTCTGAAGAGGTGTGGGACTTGTTAAGTGGCTAAAAGTCACTCCTTACCCCACGGCCTATACAAACCTCTACCTATTCCTACTACTCCTTAGGTTAATGTAAGTATGGATTTCATTCTTGGACTACTTAAGGCCTAAAGAAACAAAGATTCTATCTTTGTTGTAGTAGCTAGGTTTTCTAAAATGTCTCATTTTATTCCATGCAACAAGACTAATGATGCTACACACATTGTTGAGTTATATTTCAGGGAGGTGGCTAGATTACATGGTATACCTAGATCAATTGTTTTTGATCGACATACTAAGGTTTTAAGCCATTGTTGGATTACCTTGTGGAAGAAGTTGGTACTAAACTCAAGTATAGTACCATTTGTCATCCACCAACTGATGGACAAACTGAGGTTACTAATCGAACCTTAGGAACACTTCTAAGGGCTTTGATTAAACCTCATACCAAAGCCTGGGATTTGCTTTTACCCCATTTAGAGTTTGCTTATAACAGGGCTCTAGGCAAGGCTACTGATCTATCACCATTCAAGGTGGTCTATGGGATTGATACTATTAGTCCACTTGATCTCAGCCCACTACCATTAGATCAAAAGCCAAGTGCGGATGCAGCTTCAAGGGTAGAAGAAATCCAGAAGATACATGAGTTAGTGAGGAGCAGAATAGAGAAGACTAATGCATCATATCAAGCTCAAGCCAACAAACACAAGAAGAAGGTGATATTTCAACCAGGAGACCTCATGTGGATACACCTAAGGAAAAAGAGATTTTCATCCAAAAGGAAGAACAAGCTCATGCCAATAGTAGATGGTCCATTTGAGGTACTTGAAAAGATAAATGACAATGCTCATAAGGTTGATTTGCCAGGTGAATATGGAGTTTCAGCCACATTTAATGTAGCTGACTTGAGCGCTTACCAAGCCGATGATTACCTTGCTAATTTGAGGATCAAATCTTCTCAGCAAGGGCAGGATGATGGAGTCCCCACCAACCAAGACATAGAAGAAGATCTTAAAAGTCTAGTAAGGTCTAATACAAGCTCCAAAGTCCAAGCTATGGCTCACATTGTGGAGAAGAGCCAAACAGAAGCAACCGGGTTAAGCAACCAGAAAATGCCCGATTTTGTTCACCTAATTAGTTAAGCTACATTATGGCTTAAGTTTGATATTTTTGCATTTTCGGGATCCTTAAGATATTAACTTTCAGGTCCAAGCATTAAATTCTAATCATGCTCAGTCAAAGTCAAGAGATGAAGGCCTTTTGTCCAACCTGCCAGTTTTGGTTCAAAAATGCATGGTAAAATGTTGTGGTGGAAATCTTCTACTAAAACATAATTTAACCTTGATTTCTTTGCAGGGGAGTTTGTACAGACCCTAAGGAGTCCGCCCATGGCCTGAAATCAAAATCGTGACCACTTTTGCTTGGTTTAAACAAGGTCAGAAAACAGGGTTAATTTTGCTTCTAGAACTTAGATAGAGTAGTTGCGTCTATTTCCTTCTCCAATGGGTTTCTTTAGCTGTGTTCTTACTTGCTAGCTTCACACAGGTCTGAAGAAGGCCATGAACATCATCATAAGCTGCAAAATCAGGTTTTAGAAAGAGTAACCAATGGAAATGCAAAGGAAGAAATCAAGCTTTTCATACGAATGGGCCAGCCGAAACATGACTCTACTTTATGGCTGCTTTTCTCCCCTTCCCCTTAGTAAACTGATGTATTAGGCTTGATTACATGTATTAAAGATTATAATTATCATTTGTCTTGCTTTCCTTTGTATTTTGATTGTAATTAGTTTAAGTTAAGCAAGCTAGTAATCTTTTTTGTACTAAGCATGGGAATTAGCTAGCTAATACGTTTCCTCCCTAGGACGGAAACCTCCAATAGCTAGCTTGCTTGTAAGTATGCTTGCTAGTCCATGTACTAATGCACACTCATGGCCGTTTTGTAAAATAAAACTTGCCTTGAACAAAAATCAGTTTGAGAGCATTCTTGCTTTCGCACACTTAAATACTTCACTTGCTTATCCTTAATTTGGTCGATTAAGGTGGTAATCAAGTAAGTCCTAAGCTTTTATTAAGTGGTGATTATGTATTTTAATTACTGTTTAGGGACCCCAAACTTTGGTTTGGTGGTGTTTCTATATCCAAACAAAGGTTTAGTCTATCCTTCTTTCGTTGATTATCTCATGGGTTTCACCTCCACTTAGCCAGAATTTAGCTTGCTTAATCCTTAGCTCTTGAATTCTAGCTTGAGTATTCATGTATTTCCTTCAAAGATACATCACAATTACCATAACACGGCCCCTAAAATATAGCTGAAACACAACACTGCACATCACGGGTTTGTCTTGGGCAATCTTAGTAAGCCGACCATAACTATTTCCACAAAACTCAGAATGAAGTGATTCAAAATGAATTTGAAAGATAACTCATGGATCTATCTCCCCACCAAAAATCATAATTTTTAGATTGGCCAATTAGTACTAGTGTAATCTCAAAGAGACCCTTGTTTTTGGTCTATTTACAACCCTACTGTTCTTGTTTTCCCCCTTTTCTTCACATAATTCGCCTCTAAAATCACTTCTTAAAATTATTTAACAAAGCCTTATTCCTTATCATCACCTCACAAAGCCATATTGCTTAAAATCACTACATGATCATCCTTACATGTTTTACAATAATTCTTTTCACAAAAACACTTAGAATGCTTCCATAACCTCACATATTTGCATAAATAAAGAAAGCAACCCCCTTTAATTATTTGTTGGAATTTTCATATTCCATCTATTTTGATAAAAACTCAATAAACATCATTAATCAAGTCTATAATACATCCAAACCCTAAATTCCATCTCAATGAACTCAAATAAACTCACTTGGTGCCAAAGATTAAACTAAATCATGCATGGCCATGAAACCCTAAACTATAACACATACAAAGTTCCGTCAAATCACCCTAAATGAGTAAAATAAGATCACCAATCATCTTTAAACTTATTTTTCATACTAGATCACAACAATTAAATAAATAAACACAAATCCAAACTCCCTTGATTCATACATGCTTGATCAAGGTCAAGGTCAAATCCACCATATCCAACATCCCCTAAAACAATAAAATTTGCATAACAACATCTATTTTAATCAATACACCATGATCCATGAACAAATCATCAGTAAAAAGAAAAATTAAACAAGGTAAGGGTTAGAGATCACCTCACTTTAAGCTTAAATATATGAAGATGGAGGAGGTGTTTGGTGGTGATGGGAGTTGGGGTGACAGCTAGGGGTGCAAGGGTTGGTGGCTAGCCAGCTGGTGGTGGCTACGAATGGCAGTAGCATTATCGGCAGCACTGGTTAGGCAAAAACTAGGGGGGCCAGCCATGGAGTGGAGGAAGAGGAAGAAGAAGTGAAGTTGGATTTTTGCTCTTTTTACTTGGTTGATATTTTTTTGGATTGCTTGCTTTACTTAGCTGGGTTTTATCCCTCAAAAAGCATCTTTTTCCTAATGATAATTAGGCATAATTGGTGATAATTAGCTAGGTAAATGAGTAGTAGCTTATTGGGCCTGAAATTGGGTCTTAATGAATTTGGGCCGGAAAGAAAGTCACACTCTATGCAATTGAACTTTTCGTAGCTTGAAATTAATTTTTCTGATGTTATAAAAAATAATTTAATCCTTTAAAACATATTTATGAGGGCCGGCTATCGATTCACCCGAAATTTTACAATAATAAAACCCGAATTGCAAAGTGGGGCCCAAGTGAAAATTTTGTATCTGGGATGATTCAATGCGATAATTAAATGTGAGAAAAATAACAACATGACTTAGTTAAATAAATAAATATGATTTAGAGTCGGGCTATTAGACTCTCCCTCTCATTACCCACTCAAATCTTTGCAAAATCCCTCAATTTTTTCACAAAATTCACCACTTTCATCCCTAATCTTCCCATTTTTGCCACAAATTCTCTCAAATTCATCTTCTTTCATCCCCAACTATCTCACTTTCTCTCTTTAAAACTCTAACCTCCATTGTTGAGGTTGAAGGTTGTAGAGAAAGAAAGCTTACCCCTTTCTTCCTTTTTAGACTCCAAAAGCTTGAACTCATGCTTAATTTCGCACTCTAGCCAAGAAAAGGGTTGGTGAATCATCTAAGGGCCCTTCTCTCCTAAAGAAATGATCCAAGGCATCTCCATCTTCCTAAGAATCCCTAAGAGCAAAAGGTACAAGAGGTTTAATTTTTGTGAATGGTGAACAAAGGATAAAGTGTGAAAGTCTTAGTGCTAGGAAAACATGTGACCAAAAATTTCGGCATGTAGTTTCTTGAGGCAATTGGGAATGCTAGATGATGTTGTGACCTTTTATTGAGTAATTTGGGTTTTATGGAATATGTTGAGATGAATCGTGAGTCTTACGACCAGTTGATTATCGAGTTTTTGAGCTCATTAAATGTAGATTGGGCCAATTCATGTCGGGTTTAAGAGGTCCTTATCTCATTTTGAATTTTAATACGGACCATAGGATGAGCTTGAGGAAGCTTAATGGGTTGCTTCACCTTCTAACTTACGCGGACTCCTTTAGGGATGTATCAAGTACGTAGAGCCCTACACTATTTGGTTAAGCATCATGCACATGCTCCAAATGGAAAGCATATACTGACAGGTTTGGGCAAGTACGTGTTTATGAGCCTAGGTAAGCCAAGGCCACGGATGCTAGCAATAATAATAGCCACTATCTACAATGGTTGACGGCTAATATAATCTTTAGGAGTGATATAACCAAAACATTTGTGCAAAAGCAGAGTTGTTCTTGATTTAGCATGCCTTGACCGGTACCCATGCGGATAACGGGGCCTTCATTATCCACTACTTAGTGGAATTGGCTAAGACTAATCATGAGAATGTGATCACTGTGGGAGGCATCATCACTACAATTGCCTAAATCCTCGAGCCATGGGGGGAAATTGGACAATCTTGAGCCTCACTTTTTGGGCAGGAATGTTGATATAGCTACCCTAGCCCACATAACCATCATATACACAAAGGGAGACATAAGCGATTACCCCTACGATAAATAAGTGCTTTTCACTTTCCCCGATGTGGCCCAAACCACTATTATCTCAAAAAAAAAAAAAAAGGAATTAGAACTGTGATAGAATTATAGTAAGAGAGCTGGTGTTGCCATGAGAGGGGGATCATAGTGATGAGGGCAATAAAGAAGGGAGTGAGGATGATGATGATGAAGGTGAAGAAGAGAGGCAAGAGGCCCACCAACCTGAGGTACCCTAAGGTGAGAATGATCCCACACAACAACCTCAACCTCAACCCCAAACACAACCCCAAAACCCTTACATTGACTTGGGAGGCACCTCCTCCACACCTCAAATTCCCTTCGATGCAACCTTCCTCCAATCTTTCTCTAATCTCCAAGTGTAGGCCTCCGAACTTCGAGACAAGCATAATAAGATGCATCATAACATTCATCGAATGTGTGGACGTATGGATTCGATTGAGGAGGGAGTGACATACTTTATAGGGTATGTAGAGCGACAAGAGCAGAGAGAGAGATAAGGCATATCTGATGAGAGAAAAGAGCAGCTATGAGAGAAGCCAAAGGGTATGAAGAGGGGAGGTGAATGAATGAACGTGTTTGGCAACAACCCAAAGCCATCCGCTAGTTGGAGCTGCAGTTCCACCCTTTCTTAAGTTACTAGGGGAGCTCATCGACATTTGCGTCATTCCCACCATATTTTTGGCTGCCACCTAGGCCTGATGGGACCAGTGACTGTGAGTTGTATCCCCCACCCCTCCCTTACTCTTTATTGCTTACTACATTTTGAGGGGATTCATTACATGCTAAAATTTATTTGGGGGGCATCTCATTTAGTCTAGGTGACCACATATGTGTCTTTGTCTTCTCCCCCTCCCTCGTTTTTGTGTTGTGTAGTGGTTGTAATGGCCATTTGGAGAGCAATTTGGTTGGGATGGGCCATATGATTAAAATGATGTGTGAATGTTATGATTCCTGTAATCCACATGTTATGGATTTGACTGATTGAGTAATGGGCTCCTAGGAGCATAGACAATGTCCATAGTCGCATCTAGTGTCCTCATGCATTTGCATTGCATATATAACTCCATGTTTCACCATTCTCGTGTTTCTCTAAGGTACTTCTTTTCCTTTCTCCTTGTGTATATTCCTTCTTTTTCCCCTTTTTCATTTCTTTGTTCTTTTCTTTCCTTAATTCAAACACCATAGTTCCCACAATGAGGACTGAGTGTGGGGTGAGTTCCCACAATGAGGACATTGTGCACACTAAGTGTTTGGGTGGGGAAGCTCTCTTCCATGACTTTTGAAAAAGAAAAAAAAAGGAGATTTTTTTTTTTCAAAAATTCAAAAAGATTTTCCATTTTTTTTCCTTGTAAATAGAGAGCTTGGGGGAAAATGTGCAACTTTTGCTGGCAATGACCTCTTGTTGTTTAGGATTTAAATACCATATAATTAAGGTGCATGTGATGGATAGAAGGTCCAAGTTCTTGACAAAGCATGCTTAACTGGACCTAATAGATAAGAGTAGGCATGGTAGATGAACCCACCATTTTTTTGAGCCTAATGAGGTCGCTTCATCACTCATGGTTACCTTGTCCCTTTCAAGCGAAGCTCAGTTAAAATTTTCATTCTCTAGCATTTGCTCTAGTTCTCTTTGAATTCGTATATCGTATTTACATGATTGATGAGAGGAAAGGGGAATTCTTTGTGCATAATTGTAGCCACATTTTCCAAAAAACTTCCCTTGGTACATAATTGAATCCCTTACCCCCTTTTGAGCCTTACCCATCTCTGCTTTTGTGTGACCCACGCAATTAGCCTTTGGTCTCAAACAGTATCTCCACCCAAGCTAAGACTAATGAGTATTACTGATAAGAGGGCTTGGGAGTAATATGGGGTAGTATGCACTTGGTGTAGCTTATAAAAAAATGAAGAATCAAATGTGGGGATTGGCTTGATACTTTGCAAAAATTAAAAACCTTCTTGCCAAACATCCTTTGTTCTGCAAAAAAAAAAAAAAAAGAATAAAACATAACAAAGCAAAAATGAGAAGCTTTGTTTTGAGGGGAAAAAAAAAAGAAAAGAAAAGAAGAAAAGGGAATTAAAGTCTTTGCATTGAGTGTTTAGGTGAAAACTAGAGTACTCAAGTCATCATTTCAAGTTGCAAGTTAGGAAGTGATTATAGGGGTAATGTTTTGATTAGAGTAAATGTAATCACACATTGGTGCAGCTTGCTAGCTCCTCATTACCAAAATGTGATCCCTTCCTCTGCCCTTAGCCTAGCCCCATTACAATCTTCAAAAAGTCCTCTCGATCACAAACTGCATGTGCAATTACGTGGTAGAGAATGAGGGCTAGATCAAACTTATAGTAGAATGCATTTTTGGTGTCGAGCATGAGTAGATCCGTGTCATTAACCTAAACACTTGAGAGGAGAAGTTTCTCATGCCCTAAAGTGAGTAACCTTGCTGACTGCTCATTGAAAAGGGTTGGAATGAAAACTGCAGCCTTGATTGTGCATCCTATGCATGTGGTGTGTGAATCTTGGTGATTAGGGTAAGTTGTTAACTTAGAAATGCATGATTACCCCCATTGATGCTGCTTTGCAAAGATTCGTGGAAAACTAAAAAAAGATTTTTTGTTTTTTCCCTCTCTTTCCCTCTTTCTTTTTTAAGGACTTGTGGGTTTGTCTTCTTTAAACCCTCACGACATCAGAATCATGCGCTTGGGAGCCAAGGGGTTTAAAGGACTTGTTGCATGTACTAAATGCAACCATCACACCTACGAAAAGTGATTTTCCCATGTTTTACTCTGGTACGAGCAAAATCTAAGTATGGATGTATTTGGTTGGTTCCCTCGGGTAAAGTTTTAGTCCTCATTCCATTGGATTTTAGCTCACAAGTAATCCTTCCTTAAATTAACTAATTAATGATATTTAATGTTTTGTAGTTTTGAATAAGGGAAAAGCCAAAATAGAGGAAAGCCCAACCCATTTTGACGGAAAATCCAAAGGAAGTGTCAAAAGAATACAATGGGAGTGCCAAGAACCAAGAGAGCATGCCAAAGAGCCAGTAAGGCATGCCAGGAACAGAGCAAGAGAAAACCTGGACACAAAATCGGGATGGGGGTACCGTGCCATGTGGCATAACTGTGCCTCCTCCTGAACTATCGTTTTTCAATTAATCGATGATGTAAGGGTTTAAAAGGCAATCTTTGGCTTTTTTTTTAATAGTATCTTCATTTTTAGCAGCTACTTTTCTCTCTCTAACTTGGCTTGTACATTCTTTTACCTCCATTAATGAAAAGCTTGAAAGTTTAAGCGTTAGATTAATTCCATTGCAAATTGCTTGCTCTTTCTCTTCATTATTGCATAATCTCGCTTTCACTCACCTGGATTCCTTTAAAGTCCCTACTTTTGAGCTATATTAATCATCCCTAAAATGTGGGCTTCATGTATTGGGGTTTGTAGGGAGATTTGGGTTTCGGTCTCAATGGATTTGAGACCTAAATCTGCATCTCAAAACTCAATTATCCCTTCTTTTGATGCCCCTCTTCTCTATATTCGATCAACAATGCTATTAGGCTAGTCTAAGTTTTTGCAAGCTTGAAGATTCATGGCTGAGGAGATGATCAATGCTCAGTGATGGTGTTAGCTCTTAGTCTTGGTCGTTAATGGTTGGAAACTCATTAGTAATCTTCTCTACCTTATTTTATTTATTGCCCCTTTGACAATTAGTCATAGTTTAGTTGAGTACTTTTTTTTTTTTTTTTGGATGATCTTTGGAGGAATGTTGGTATTCTTGATGGCCATGTCATGCCAAGGGCCATATCCAGCCCCGATCACCTTGTTTTAATGTGCTACGTGTTTTTAGGTGTTAGTGAACGATGCCTAGATTATTGCAGTGCTTATTGATATTATTCGCTTTGATACATAAGTCATTTTTAGAATAGTTAATTTAATTTGCATGTTAGATTGGCTTAGTCTAGCTAAGAATTGGAATAACTCCCATGGTTAAGTCGATCTTAAGTTAATCACGGATCATCCCTAAGGACAACTTTAACCCTTTCTCACCACACGAAAAGACAACTAACATGCAGGGAATTTAGTTTATTTCAGAAGAAAAGATTGAGTTAAGTTGGATTGTAAATCCTTGAATCATCCAAGCTGGAAAAGTGCGCATGTAAATACATAGATTCAATTCTTTAATTAGGCAAAACAAATCCCTATATGCTTTACTTTAATTGAATTCCTGAATAGCCAATTAGTATAGTTGAAACAACCTGCTAAAACTTTATTTGCTTAGCATTTTTAGTTGGATAAGACTCAATAGGTTGCATTGGTCATGGAGGATGATATTTTGTCTAGACGACAGCACCCGTGCACTTATAGGTTGTGCTACCAGCCCTAGGGGGGAGGGGTGTTTCGAATGGCATTAGAGCTGGGTCCTACGACCATAGGTCGCGACCTTAGTCTTGCATTTTCATATAGTTGTCCAGGTACATCTAGGATGATATGTTATATGGTGTTCCTTAGTCTTGTAATGTATCCCTAATGTGCTAATTAATTTGACTGATTGATTGTTATGTGATTTAAGTACACCGATTAATTGAAAAGGCCAGCTATTTATTGGTATTTGCGCAAAATGACTTGCATTGTTATGGGTTAGCTCAATGTTGGCTCCATTAATTATTGTCTTTGTGCATGCACTATTGACGATTTAATTGAAGGTCAACTTGGTTTTAAACACAAAAGATTGGAAATAGTTGACTCTAAGCTTACACCTTACTCTTAACTATGATTTGTTCCTCGGGCCCTATAATAGAGAGAGCAAATGTATTCAAAAGATGGTGGAGAAAAGGCTAGAAATTGTTAAACTTTTTTTTCACTTTCTAAACTCAAAGATTTTAGAGTGTAAAAATTTTTCCTAATTATTGCGTTATATTTTGCTTTTGCATCTAAAGACTTGCATTCATTTCGTGACAATGCTTTATTTTAGATTCATGAGTACGTGACTTTATGTGTGATTGGATCCTATTTGTGAATGCATACATGCTCAGGTGGGTACATCAATAAATTTATTAATGATGAACAACTAGGAAAGTGATTAAGACTGATTTCACATGCCTAAAAACCTCACTAGATGATATCTTTCTTCTAGAAGGTCTAAATTGCTTACGAAAATAGAGGAAATTTTTGTATGCATGCATGCAATTTTAAGTGATGGTGATGGAGTCCTCTAATTGTTCCATAACCGTTATCACCATCATTCTGCATCGTTCTCATTGACACTTGTGGGGACCCACTATTGTTTGGTGCGCGGTCGGTGGCTCGGTACTTTTTGCATCATTACTTCCTTCTTTTCATTATGTAATTACCATTATTACTGAGTCGATCATGTGATATGACTTCTGTCATGCGGGCTATTATTCTTTTTTTGAGAATGGAAGCGTCCTAGTTATCGAACCCCAATACACCTGGAAACAAAATGAGAGGAAGAACCTGATAGACTTTGGAATTGTCACACCATGTATGTAACCTACTAGCGTGAATGACCCACGTATTACTAGTGCTTTCTTAAGTATTAATGCATAGTCCAGAAGCCAGAACTATCTAAAAGTGAAGCTTTCCTACCATACCACGAGTTCTTAAGGTTCCTACGATTCCTCTTGGGACAGAAGTGCCTCAGAAAGCATCTGGACATATCCATAAGGCCATTAATGTTGTCATCCTTACCTTGAAATCCTTGTTAGCTTGTAGGTGGCTAGTTTTTAGGTATTTTCATATATCAACCCGATAATACATGTAATGTTGAGAGCATAGGAGCTTAAGTAGTTACTTGGAGTCGTTATGAAAAGGTTATTGGCGTGTTTTGTGAATAAATAGTTTAGTAAATGACTTTTTGGAGTTTTTTAGTTTGCATTGGTTTGGCATGTGGCTAAGTTGAGCGAATGATTTAACTTATGTGGGTTGTTGCATGATATCATTTTTGGGTCGTTATTTGCCCTCTATGAAATCTATTACCTTATTCTATAGTTTGAGTGTTGTATGCTCATGTATTTAATGCATGATGCAGTGGTTATGAGAGTTTGCATTTATGTATGTTCACCTTTGTATATGCCATGTTTAAGTAGGAAGGCATGCTAGTGCATCCAAGGTCAATTAAATTCTGTGCTACGAACTTGATAAGTGAGTCACATAAGATAACTATTGGCGTCACTAATTTGAGTTCCATCGCATGACGTGAACAAATTGTCTTCTATCATACATTGTATGATAAGATTCAGAGGGAAACTTTTATATTGTGCTTTTGTTAGTTGATATGCCTACTGTCATTGGTGTATCATATGATCGTCGAACTATGAAACATGGTTGTTAATGTGAGTGATTAAAATGCATAACCTGATATGGCTTTGATTTAATGTGTATATACATTTGATATTCTAATAGAGTGTCAAAGAGCTTAGTGTCATGCCTATGAACATCTCATTCTCTTTCTATGTTCCATATGTAGAGACAATCATTCCATATGGAGACCTAGGATAGAACTGTCCACCAACTAAGTTAACGTGATTAGTTTGTTTACTTATTGCTCTTTTAACTATGCACCCTGGCAAGGGGTGTTCCGATTTGTTTGCAAATGTGAGTATAATGTAAGGCATTAGTCTAGAAAACTCCAAGTAACTGCCGTGCTTTTACCCCATGCTACTTGGAATGCCGCATTTTGTAAATCACTGGAACTATAAGCCTCCATAGTGATGATCCCCCCATCTGAAATAGCCTATTCTAGGTGGTTGAATCAGTGGCCAAGCTATAAATGTCTTATGTATTATTGGATATAGAGACCTTATGGCTATCCTGCCCCACCTAAACGACCTTACCACCTTCTTTAAACAACTTGTGTGCAAGGGAATGTGTGGGACCTCTATAGCCTATTTGTCTGCATTATTATCATACCATTTTTCATCTAGGTTGTTTACGTACTCGTTGATAGATAGCCTATATATTATTTTCAGTAACTTGCACACCATATTTTTATAGTATATGGTTGAGGCCGCTTGTAACTCTTGGTCTTTAGAGTGCTGAGTTGTCCTACGTGGTCTCCTATTAGCGTTGGGTGTCATTTTGAATGTGGTCATCACTAGTGCAATGTGACCTAGAGGTCTCTAATTGCTTCACTCGATTCTAAAGTGATTTGCTTTCTTTATGCTTTAGAGTGCAATCACCTTCATTGACTGCCATCATATCCCCTTGGCTTGTTCAATTTAAGTTGCCATATAAAAAACCCTTATATGTCAGCTCGAGTTAATTTGTAAACATAGAGTATTAGTTGTTAGGTTGAAGTTGCTTAACTATAAATTTGAAAATTAGGGTTTGTTTCAGAAAATGAGTTTGACATGATTACTCACAATAGCTTGTTCGCCCCTCGTGTACGCAATTTGCCCTCAACGCCTTAATAGAGTGAGTAGACGCTCAAAGAGGATTGGCGAGGAGGTAGCTAGGTACTATAAAATTCAATTTTTGATTGAAATATACATTTAGTTATTAAGTTTTGGATTTCCTAGCTGAGTTTGTGTGGGCTGCCATGCGTATGTGAACCCTGTGTCCTATTAAAACATAGACTAGGGAGTTTTAAGGACGAAGTTCTTTCAAGGGGAAGAGTGTAACAATTGAGGAATTTTAATTCTGCTAAGAGCTAACTATCAAGATTAATAATTTTATTAGCCAAGTATTCTTTTTTGCAGCTAAATTAGATTGATATTTATGCGTTCATTATGTGTGTGATTTTATGTTAAATTAGTTTTTGAAATTTTCTTGGCTATTTCGCAGTTGCATGAAATTAGTATATAATTAACAGTTAAACCGAGTGAGATTAGCAGCATCACTTAGTGTAGTGGATACTAGGATTGTGGGCCTATTTTTTTGGGGCTAAAGTATTTCATGTCTTGGGTTAATAAATGATGGGGAAAAAAGAAGAGGTTAAACACCCAAGCTGCTAGTCGTTCACCCCGCCAGCCTAAAATCATGACACCTGCTGCTTGCAAAACTCAAAACTCATCCTCCCTCAAATACCTCACCCTTTCACTGCTCTTTATCCAGCCTTCTCCCCCTTCATTCGCTCGACATAGAGAGAGGAAGAATACGGGCTGAGAGTGGGAAAGAGAGCATGGCAGATAGCAAGGTATAGAGTCAGAAGGAGAATGTGGGGCAAAGTAAGAACGAAGAAGAAGGGAACGGGGCAGTGGCTGCAGCACTAGAGGGGGAAGAAGGGTCTAGGCAGCAAATCAGGGGGCACAGCAGAGATTCAAAAAGCAACAGAGGGAGGAAGAGGCGGGTCAGAGCCTGACAAATTCAGCTAAATCAACCCTAAACAAGTCTAGGAGCTTGGAATCAAGGTGGGTGACTCTCAAATCCCAAAACTGCTTGTAATTTCTAAATTTTTCTGATTTATCCATGTGGATTTTTGGTTGATTTAAGGAAATAGATTGTTAAGGAACTAGGTAATTCTGGATAGAAGATGGGATTTAAAGACTTGAATGAGATTACTTGGGGTTGAAATGTAGATAATTTTAAGGATCATGTGTGGGTGGTTCTCAATTTCTTAAATTACTAGCTAATTTACAATTATTTTTTGAACTTTTGTTGAGTCTTATTTCGGTTATGAGATTGGCATTTCGATGAATTGAGTATTTCTGGGTAGTTGGTGGATTGATTAGGTTGATTGAAATGACTTTAGGTTGAAACTAAGCTGATTTTGATGATTGTTTGTGGCAATGCTATGAGGAGGGAGTTCGGTTGCATAATAAATCAACAAACTTACGAAGTGCATTGCCGTATCGTTGATGCTGTGTTTATCACTAGATAATTACCAAACTTTGTTGTAACATGCTGCTCAATTGCATCGTGGTTGCTGTTGGCTTATGATGTATGGTTGTCCTAATTTTTGCTTTAGAATTAAGTGATGAACAGGAAAGTCAACTGAACATTTCAGCGAATTGGTTTAGGAATGAACTTAGTTTGTGAACCAAGCAACGGATTGCTCCTGTTCCGCCTCACTCTAGCTAAACTATATTTATTATGTGTTGTTGTCGTCTCAAACCTTGATTTATCACCGCATCCTGAACCTAGAGCAATGATCAAGTTCACTGAGCGATTTGGGTGAACCATTCAGTTGAGTCGTTCAATTGCTTGAACAATTAACCAAAATGCTAAAACATTGACCGTCGAGTTAACAAAGTGTCAAGCAAAATGGAAATAAGTGACCGATTTGCAGAACCAAACTGCTAAGTGCTTTTAAGTGAAACTAATTATGATTAAGTTGCAATTGTTGGCTTCTGAAACGAGTTTTAAACATCTTTTTATGTGAAACTAGATGTTTGGTTAGCTAGTAACTGATTATGGGTTTTTCCAGCTAAGCTGAACAATGTTATGCTTTTTCAGAAATCGACTTTTACCGTTAATCAGGCTCGATTAGCCTTCTCAAAAATGAATATGCTATTACTATGATATAATGGAAATTTTAATGTTATGTGTGTTTGAAAGTAAAATGCATTTATTATATTTTGTGCTAGGAGAATAGTGCTAACATAAACAACTCGGTCTCGGGATTAAACCTTAGGATCCTTATTGGAGCAGGAATCCTAGATGTTACTATCCTAATGAGGATAGGAGTCCATTGACTTTGGGAGATCTCAGGGATACAAACACTCGTGAGTCATGTCACTCGCCCAACGAAAGCACTAACTTGTGAATCCAAAGCCGTGAAAAGTGATTTTGTTACCCTTTGAAAGTGAAAAGCCCTTAATTCTGATTAATATCAATCTGGGGATTTGAAAAGTGCAAGAGTTATTTGAAAAGGAAAATAGTCCGCATCAATTTATAGATGTAGTTCTTTAAAAGGAAAAGCATTTTATAATAAAATGATTTAGCTTAGTTAAAGTTTCGTATTCTTACATGGGGTATTGCTATTCCTTATTAAAAGAACTCATGTGGTGTCGTTAAATGCTATGCTTTGAGATTTAGTGGGTAACTGGAGTCAAGTAGGCCACAAACATCAACTATTAGAATAAGCTGAATGGAGATATGGATTTTGGGTTCTTGTATGGCTAATACAGTGGCAATATTTATAATTTCTGTGTGTTTACTACTTATTGGTATTGTATACAATTAGTTTGTTTTCTTAGGGTTGAGAATCATTAACTGAGTGTGTGGTAGCTCACTCCCTCTCTATTTCCTTTTTGTCCTAGGTTCTTAAAAAGACAAAAAAACAAGTAGAATCGTTGGTTCACATAAGTCGAGTTGAAACTTTCCTTTTTGCTTTGTAAAAGGATTTTTGTGTATGAATAGGCTAGTTCATGAGTTAGCTGATGTAATGTGATGTATTCTTATGTTCTTGAGTATATATAAGTTAATTACCATAGTTCATATATTGACTAGCGATCGCTCTGAATGGTCGTGTGGGCCAACAATCGGAATAATCAGTTGTTTTGTTGTTCGGAGTTGAGTGTTGTTTTTGGGATGTAACCTCAGTGCTCTGGCATGTGATATGTTAAATTGTATCTTTTATTTCCTTTTTTATTTAGCTTTATAGCTTATGTACTCTGGGCATGCAGCTTGTGGAGTTGTGATCTCTAGTTTATAGCTGTCGAGAATGCTGGACATATTCTTTATGTTTTTGTTGTTACTCTTACCTATTGTAAGGCTATAAGCCTAAGTTATTGCCAATTTTTAGGCACAACACTGATCCATTTCATCGAGAACGTTGGACATAATCATGTGGACCCACCAACTACCAGCTATCAGGGCTTAGGCACTTATTTCACCCGTGCGGCTTTGGCTCAGGCTTTTCCATTAGCCTAGGAGGTATGCACCTACTTAATGATCATATTGTCAATATAAGCTCATTAGTTTGGATTCCACTTTCGAATAATAACCACTAACAGTGTTAAGATAGTTGTCGCCCCCCTCGTTTTGAAATAAAAATGTAATTGCTGAGAATTTTTAATGCCAGGCTAATGGCTTAGATTAATAATTTCATGAGTTATGTTTTATTTTATTAGCCAAAATAAGGCTAATATTTGTATCTCTGTTAAAATGAATAATTTTATAAAACTTAGTATTGAATTTTCGTGACTCATTATAGGAACCAAAAAATTTAGTAAACACTTGGGAATTAAATCGAGCAACGTTAGCAGAGTTGGATTAGGCAAACATTGAAACAAATTGGGTTTGGGGTTATTTACGCCTAAAAGATTTACAGCGTAGTAAAAAAAAAAAAAAAAAGAGAAGAGTAAAGAAGGAGGGCTTGAGGCCTGCGGTTCCTTTATATGAGAGGGGCTAAACCCCTGGTTCTACTCTTCACCTTTCCTTCACCAGGAACGAATCGAGCAGAGAGAGAGAGAGAGAGGGAGAAAACGGAGGCTGAAGTGGAGTGGACACAACGGAGACTAGCAAGGAGATGAAGGGGGTGGCATGCACATTATCTGGGCAGCGACGAAACCTTAACTTGCCTAAAGGGAGGTCGAAGTGTGGTGGACGTGGCGGAGACTGGCAAAGAGATGAAGGGGGGTGGTGTGCGCATTGTCTAGGCATCAACGAAACCCTAACTTGCCCCCAGCAAGACACGAACACCACCACCACTGCTGTTGATGGCGGTGGCTAGTTCTCAATCCACCAGAAAGCAGAAGTAGCAACAGCTCGTAGCAGTAGCAGACAGGCGTTCTAGGCTAGGTTTCGTGACTAGCAGTAAGGAGAGGGTGGTATGACACTTAGCTCGGGGCCATAAATTGACCATGCAACCCATGAATTGGGTCATTGATGCATATTCCCATATGCATCATTTTTATTTAAGGTCAACTTCCAAGAAGAAAAGTGTCAAACAAGAGCGTGCATGGGAACTCTCATATTTTCTCTTATTATGTGAGTTCAAGGACTTTAGACACCATGAAGAAGTCAAAGAAGTTGCAAAACTTTGCCGGAAATTGGCGTTCATGCCCGAAGAGGTAATGCCGCCTTCATCCCGAAATTTCCCGATTTTTGTGTGCACTTTTGGCCTAACTAAAGTGGTCCCAAAACTTGAGGCTCCACATGGTTTTGAAGTTTGAGATCTCAGCTTTCAAACAAGTCCAATTATGTTTAATTTGGACGTCTTTTGGTTGGGCTAAATATTACTCAAAGAAGACATGTCCTGCTCCAATCCAGTTCTGATATAGGTGTAATATTCGGGCCATAACTTTTTATCTACTTATCCAAATTGAGCAAATGAGCCCATTCAAGAAAATAGATTTCCAGGGCTTTCCAACAAGTCCAAAATCACCTTATTTGGACATGTGAGCTGAGAGAAATGCTCAGTTGAAGTGAAGGCTGCTGCATGGAGTTAATGCTGGGCAAGTGAAGAGACATAGGTTACATGACATCACCTTGCTGACATCATGCACGACTTGGATGGATTTCTTCAGCTGATAGGAAGTCTAGAATGTTCATTGTAACCTCCCCCATTCCTTTAAGTTGTGTCTTTTTATTTTTCCTAAAGTCTTTTCAATTTTCTAGCTTTAAATTGCTAGGAGTTTGTGTCTTTTGCTTGTCTTGTTGTTGCCTATATATAGTGGGGGTGTGAAGTGTTTCTCAATTCAGAGTTGTAAGCTTTTCCAAGAGTAGTACAAACACCTTGAGAGTGATTCTCATTTGTGTCCAAAAAAAAATCCCTAGTTCTATATCTTGAATTTTGGCAAGTTCAAGTGGTGTTCTAGGTTCTCTTTTCTTTTCCAATTGGAGTGATTCCTTGGTGAAGACAAGAGGATTTGCCCAAGATCAAGTCCTTGAGTGGCTCCGTGAAGGATTATCTCAAGGCAAGGTCTTGTTTATCCTTTGTTCTTTTTTGTTATTATTTTCATTCCATCTCAATCAACCTTCCATTTTCTCTTTACTTTGGATCAATTCTTATTTGGGGTTTATTTGAGTTTGATTTGGTTCACTTACCACCCACACATACATCAGTCCTTTACCTTGGATTCAAGGTGGGTGATTCTCGATTACCTAACATGTTAATAATCTGAAAAGTTTTGTTCGTTCATTTATGAGTCGATTCGGTTGTGAAGGTGAATTCTAAATGTATTAAGAATTACAGGCTATAGGTGGATTGTTGGAGGTTAATTGAAATAATTTGGGATTAGAATTGAAATGATTTTGAGGATTGTTATGGATGGTGCTATGAGGAAGGGGTTCAGGTTGTGTATTAAATCAGTGAATTTACAAAGGGTATTATCATGTTGATGTTGTGTTATTGCTTGTGAATCGTCATATGTGTCATATATTGCCCAATTAAATTGTTTTTGTTAACGTGTGATTCTTAGTTCTACTATTTAGCATTAGAGTGAAGTGAAAGAATAGGGCTGTGTTAGCTGAACGGTTCAGCAAATCGATTTAGTGGTGAATCAGGTTTATGAACTTAGCAGCAGCTTGCTCGGGCCCCGACTTACTCTAACTAAACAATATTTACCTGTTTGGTCATGTTTCGAATCATGATTGACTATCATACCTGAACTTGGATTAATAACCAGGTTCGCTGAACGGTTTAGCTGAATTGTTCAGTTAACTGAATTACCCACTGAAACATTGGAACACCACCCTTGAATTAAATGAATGCTATGTAAATCTTATGAATTTGTTCAAAATACTTCCTTCATGTAACTAGAAATGAATTTGCAAATTGAATGCATGTGGCTGATTTGCTGAACCAAACTCCCAAAGTTCTTGCAAGTGAATTAAGAATAAACTTGTATAACATGCTTAACATCGTGCGTCGATAAGTGTGTAATTGAATTTCTTTGATATGGAAAACATGCTCAATTATATGGTTAATAATGACTTTTAGACCATTCATTTACTAAAGAATGCTTTTAAACGAAACTGATTATGAGTAAGTTAAAGGCTTGCAATCTTCTAGGATGAGTTTTAATAACATTTCCTTTGAAAAGTGAATGCATACTTGGTTATTAACTCATTTAGAAACATGTTTTGATAAGATGAATGGCTATATGCTTTTCAAAACTCAAATGACCTTATTCATGCATTTTAGCCTTCTTGAGAATGAAAATGTCATTGTCGTGATACATTGAGAATTTTGATGTAACATGTGTCTAAAGTGAGATGCATCTGAAATGTTTTGGGCTAGGAGAATGGTGCTAAGTGTTTAGACACAAGTTTAGGGAGCAGAGCCAGTATGAGGGAACCCTAATTCTTAGGGAGTAGACCCAAAAGTAGGAACCATAGAAGACCTTAATGAGGGTAATGGTCCACTGATTATAAGAATTCTCGGGGATAATATGAAGGGCGAGTGTAGATCTCCCCTGAATAGCACAAATATGAGAATCCAATACCTGATAAAATGATTTCATACTTATTATGTGATGCGAACTCCTCATTTGAGGACCATGCTAGTGCTGAAATTTGGAAATGTGCATGCACTCTTGCAAAGAGCTTTTATAGAATTCCAAATTATTTGCTAGTGAATAACGATTGTTTTATGAAGACTTTCTTGATTAAAGCGATGGTCCTTATCCTTTATGTGTTAATCCCAATTTCTTACTACGAAGAATCTGACTTGGTGATTTTAATTGAACTCCTTGATGGCAAGTGTTCATGTGCAAACTAAGTGCTCCATTGCCCCCAATACCTAAATTGTTACACGAGTCAGCTTGCCAATGAGTCTTATGTGCGCATTATGTCATGTAAAGGTAGTGTAATATGTAGTCGTCATTACTACATTAGAAGAGCCATAGGTTGAGTAGGTTGAGAACTGTTGTGCGTGAAATGAATAAAGGTTAGGAATACCATTCACTTCTAAAGGTTATTGGGTTAATAGCGAACGCAGGAGACTTTATATGTTATTATGTAATATTAACTATCAAATTGGGTGTGCCTTCTACTTAAAAGTATTATATGCAGCTGTTCTGTTTTCTTTGGGTTAGGAATCATTCACTGAGCATATGGTACCTCATCCCCTCTTTGTTCCCCTTTTCCCTATGTTCTTGCAATGATAGGTAGAAGTTAGTTCACGTAAGGTAAGATGGAGTCTTCCTTTTGCTCTAGAAAAAGGAATTATATATTTAGTACCTGGATGTTGTAATGTAATGAATTCATAAGTCCTTGGATATATGCAGTTGGTTACTATAGTTCATGTAATACAGATTGACTAACTGTCGCTTCTTATTGCCAAGTAAGCTAACCATTTGAATAATCGATCATTTAGTTTAGTTGTCTTTAATTATTTTTGTGATGTAAACCCCAGTGCTCCGGATATGTGATCCGTTGAGCTATACATTTTATTTCTCTCTTTTTTGAACTTTACACTTGATGTACTCTAAGCGTGTGGCTTGTAGAGTTGTGGTCTCCAACCTATAGCTATTGAGCTGGTTGATTATGTCCATCATGTATTATTAATTGCAGGGACCTAATGTAAGGCTTTAAGCCTAGGTTTTGGTCAGTTTTTAGGCAAAACTATGTCCGTTTCACTCCAAAATTTTAGAAATCATTAACATACCTGATAAGTGCTTATCGTATATATCATTTTAGGGTCATTTTGCTACATTTTTAGGAGAATTATGTAGGTTAAGTTATCATTTATGCTCCTACTCTCGGTTTATGCTTGGATATGGTTGTTTGATGTATTTGCAAGAATTTGGACCATTTTAACATAGTATTTAACCCTCATTTGAGTATATTTTGACCTCCCATAGATGCTCATGAGATGTTATGCCTGTGGAGCAAAAGAAGAGTAGAAAATTTGGTTTTAGTCCAGGCTACGGTCCAGCTGTGGTGTCCACACGGACCATGGTGGGCTATGTAACTGTGGCCTCTTCGTTTTCCTTCGGCTATGTGGCTGAAATTGCTCATGTTCTTCTTTATAAACTCGTCCTTTAGCAGTAGAAAAAAAAGCATAGCATAGATAGTCCATTTCCTTCCAAAATTTTACTCTTTTCAGTTAGGATTTTTAGCTTGCTTTTTATGCAAGTGAGAAATCTTGAGTGAGGAGTTCGATTTTGTTAGCGGTTTGAAGACTTTGTTGAAGGCTGTCTTTGTCAAGCCCTTTCCTCTAAGATTTTGCTGAATCGATTAGTTAGTTGTTTAATTTTTAGTCATGAGTGAGTAGTTTATCTTGTTTAGGGATTTGTTTGTTAATGGAAGTGTAGTTGGATCATGTTATAATCAATAAAATAGTGCTTTTGTTTCATGATTGGTTTGATTTTGTTTTATCAAGTGATTATCATGTTGTGAGTGGATTTTGGCCAAATTTTGCTTGCACCCTTGAAACAATTGAATGAAGAACTGAAATGTGAAATTTGATTGTTAGCATCTTGAGAAGACCTAATATAGTGATGACTCGAAAGAGAGATTTGCATGTTTGGAGGACTTGATAGTAATCAAAAATATTGAACTTAGATTAAGAAAAATTAGTTCGAAAGAATGATTTTTGCTTAGTTTAGCAAATTTGGTTGATTTCGAAAGATTAGACTAAGTTGTAGATATATTGCAATTCCTCAAAATTATCCAATTAGAGCAAAGTGCATGTCAATCATATTGATCCAATACCTTGCTTAACTACATAAATCCCTAGGTGTTTCTTCCTGATTGAATTTAGAATCAATTAAGTAGAAGTTGTTAAATTAAATCCTCGATTAAGTTATTGCTTAGCATTTTCTAATAGAAAGACTCGGTAGATTACCTTGGTCCCTGAGAACGATATTCTATCTATACTGCGAAGCCCGTGCACTTGCGGCAGTGTCCAAGTTTTTGGTGCCGTTGCCGGGGACCAATTTCTTAACTATTGAGTTATTCTTATGAAAGTGATTAAGTAATCTTTTTTTTGTCTTTTATTTTTTCATTTTCTTGTTTGATTGCTTTGGTTGTGTTGGTGATAGTGCTTGCAAGAATCCTCCCTGCTTATGCGAAGTCCATTTCTATACCAACCTGATCCCGAGATCGAGAGGACTTTCTGCTTAAGGAGGAAGAAGCAAAAGATTGAAGAACAAAGACGCAAGGTAATGAACTTTAACCAATATGACGGGAGGAGGAGGTGACGAAAGGAGGACGCTTAGGGAATTTGTTACCCCCGAAGTCTAAGGAATCACCTCAAGCATAGCTCGCCCTACTGTTGATGCAAATAATTTTGAGCTCAAGCCGGCTCTCATTTTCATGGTGCAACAATCCCTGTTTGGAGGCACCCCTTTAGAAGACCCGAATTTATACTTCTCGGTCTTTTAAGAGGTGTGCGACACACTGAAGCTTAACAGAACCTCCACTGATGCCATTTAACTGTGATTATTACCCTTCTCACTAAGGAATAAGGCAAGAGGTTGCATTCTTTGCCTTCGGGATGTATCGCCACGTTGGATGAGCTTATTAGAGCTTTCCTCGCCAAGTTCTTCCCTCCAAACAAAACAATAAGTTTGAGGAATCAAATCATCAACTTCACTGAAAGGGATGATAAGATGCTCTATGAGGCTTGAGAGCGGTTCAAGGATCTGCTGCTTTCATGCCTCCATCATGGTCTTCAACGATGGATGATCATTTAAGCTTTTTACAATGGTATGACCCAACCTGTAAGGTTCACTATCGATGCAGCGGCAGAAGCACTTTGATGAATAAAACTGAAGATGAGACCTATAATTTGATTGAGGAGATGATACTCAACAATTTCCAATGGTCCACTGAACGAGGCCAACCCAAACGGGTTGGTGGTAAGATTGAAGTTGATGTACTTACTTTGCTTTCTGCTAAAGTTGATGTTATAACTTAATGGTTGGATCGTATAAATGTTAATACTGTGAATTCTAGTTCCCCTTTCCCCCATGTGAAATTTATGGTTCTATTGACCATGTGACTTTGAATTATCAAGTTGGGAGTCCTTTTTACCAAGACTCTAGTGAAGTCAATTATGTCCAAAACTTCAGCCCAAGACTGGCCAATGATCCTTACTCTAGTACCTACAATCTGGATTGGAGGAATCATCGGAATTTCTTATATAGGTCTAATCCAAACGCTCAGACTATGCCCCCAATGAATACTAGCCCACCCCCTCCCAGTTTTCAAAGACCTCTTTTCCCTCCACAAGTACCCCAAAAGTCCAATTTAGAGGCTATGATGGAAAGTATGCTTATGGCATAACAAAAGCAGGATGAGTATATTAAGTAATTAACCTCTAAGGTTGATGTGCTTACTACTCACAACAAGATATATTGGAAGCCTAAATTGCCCAACAAGCTAGCTTTTCATCTACACCCCCAGATAGACTTCCTAGCAAGCCTAAACCTAACCCTCATGAGCATTGAAATTGTGTCACCTTGAAGGAAGAAATAGAGGACTCTATTGACCCCGAGGACATACTAATTGAAGAGGGTAGAGAAATAATTATGGTTGTGAGTAAGGAAAGGAATGATGGCGGCAAGGCTGCCACATTCATAGAGAATGAAAGTGTAGAGATTCCCATCATTTTTCCACCTAAGCTTTCTGACCCAGGTAGCTTCTCTATCCCCTATATTGTGGAAAAGGTGGAAATTAGGAGAGCCTTATATGATCTAGGTGCAAGCGTCAGTTTAATGCCTTAATCTTTATTTCATAAGCTTCACTTTGGGCCATTACAACCCGCACCCTTTTCACTACAATTAGCAGACAGCTCTGAAATGCAATCCTTAGGCAAATTAGAAGAGGTGCCAGTCAAAATAGGAGATATTTGGCTGCTAGAAGACTTTATCATAGTTGGTGTGATCGAGATCGATGATGCCCAAATTATTCTAGGCAGGCCCTTTATGGCTACCACATATTGCTATATTGATGTAAGAAAGGGGCACATACCATTTGAAGTACAAGGGTGCTATGTATGTTTTGTCATATGGACCAGAAAGTGGTTTCTCCTAATTCTTCTATGTTGGATGAAATTCCCCCTTACCCTGAGATTGACATGGAGGATATTTTGAATTGTGAGGATCCTCTTGACTTTGATTAGATTTCTACTGAGGACCCCAACCAAATGTATGTAAAGGTGGAGTTGGCTGCTCCTGTGTCGCCTGACATACCCAATGTTGAGGCCCATTCTTTTAATGAGTCTGCTATAAGCGATTATTACAGATTTGCTCAAACTGTTCTCTCTTTCGCCCTTATGGAAGGATTTGATGCAGATTTTGATTTAGGGATAAACAAGGTGATAGTAGCCAGTCTAATGGGCTACGTAAGCGGTTTGTCCTATATGCCGATAGTGCGTTATGGCACCAATTGATGACGATGAAGGACCTTCAACCAGAGCTTTTGAGGTGGTACCTTCGATTGAAAAAATTCAATTTTGTGGTCTGCGATAAAGCTGATGCCCAAACGCTTACTAATCCGGATCAAGCATAGAAGTATGGTCAAGCTCTTGACCTTAAAAGAGCGCTTCTTTGGAGGCAACCCAAGCGCTTTTTCTTTTCTTACCGTTGATTTTCTTTTTTTTTAGTTTTTCTGGAAAAAAAAAAGGGAAATATAGAAAACAAAAAAAATAGGAAAAAAAAGAGAGAATGATAAGAATAGAATAAAATGAAAGCAAAAGGAGAAAGAAAAAAAAAGAGAAAGAAAAGAAAAGAAAGAACAGATGAAAAAAAAAGAGGGAAAATAAAATTGCTGGCACTACAGCCAACAGCCTAGAACCATGGCCATAGGGTGCCAAACCGAAAAGCAAAAACTTTTTATGTCAGCAGATACCACAGTCCGCCCGTGGCCAATGCCACGGACTGTGGTGAATTACTACAGGCTGCATTCAAGGATTTTGACTGCAATGACCCTCCATTTTCACCAAAATCCATCTTCTTCTTCAACTCTTTCTCTCTCTACCTCTCTCTTCCTCTCTCTAAACCCACCATTATTAACCCTTCAATCTCCCCTCATTTCTTCTCATTTTAACTCCATTTTCACTTAAAATCCTTCCTCTTCACTTAATCCTTTTCTTTCTTCCACGAATTTCATCTTTTTCTTCTTCTTCTTCTTCAAACTCATCTCACCTTCACCCATCCATAATAACCATCTTCTTCTCTCTCTATTTCCTCATCTTTTTGCTTATATTCTTCATTTTTTCTTCCTTAAATTTTATTATTTAGGTTTTAGTTTCAATTTTTATTTCATTTTGCAACAATAGCACCAACCAAAAGACAAAGGAGTGTCAAGAAGGTTGGATCATCAAGCCATGATCTGTCTCGATCTCAATAGACCTCCTGAACCTTTACTAATGCGCGAGCCCAAGGTAACATTCCTCATCCTCTTAGTTTAACCAACCCCGATCATTCGGCTAGATATAATTGTTTGAATGAACGCATGATTGTGGCAACTCGTTATTATGATGAGGAAATGTTAGCACATTTAGGAATGTTAGATAATGCTAGGTCGTTGTTTGCATGAGGTGGTGTGGGACACTTCATGAAAATAAGAAAACATACATACTGGGACCTGACCTTAGAGTTCCTGAGTACACTTTATATCGAGGTCACTAGAGGGCCTCAATGTCAAGCCGGGTACATTTCATTTTATCTTCAAGGATAATTACATGAGTTGAACTTAGGTATCTTCAATAGTATATTTGGTTTTCCACTTAGTATTGATTTACCAAACTAATAACTCCCTTGCGAATTTAACCCAAATGCATTTTGGGGCGAGCTGTCAGGGAGTGTTAGGTATAACACTAGTGCATCCAAGTGCGCACATATTAGGAACCCTTGTATTTGGGTTGCTCAGCGTATCCTAACTTGTTGTTTCTTTGCTTAGGATAATGGTCTGAATGTCCCGAGATTATCTGAGTTGTATTTCTTGTCCTGTATGCTTGACGGTGTCTAGCTTGACCCTGGGTCATTCTTGGCCAGACAATTGTATAATGCTGCTGTTACCACTAAAGGTAGGATAGTCATAGGTGGTATTGTGACAACTATTGCCAAATTTTTGGGTATAGAGACCAACACTGAGGATGGACCCTTTGGGTCTGAGCGGCTTGATCAAGCCACCTTTGAGATCATGAACTTCTATAAAGTAGAGGCTAGGCGTTTGTGCTGGATTTACCCTGGGGATCGGCTTTTGCCGCTTCCTAATGTTGACTGAACCACCTTACTCCACTAGGCTAACCTTTATTGGATACCTAGCGATGCCGAGGTTATTTAGCCCACACCTCCTCCACCCCCTTATTCTAGTCAAGCTGGACCTAGCTCTTCCTCCCAAACATCCTCTACTAACTATATGCCGACCTGCAAGCCACCCTTAGGTCCATTTAAGAGGAGCAAGTGTCCCTTCAAGCTTATGTTGCTTTTGAGAACACTGCTCTTTGTGACTTTGTCTAAGAGCGCCACGATGAGCTCCGTAAGATGCTTGCTACCTAGACTCAATATTTCCAGCACTATAGGGCTTGTTTAGAGACCTGACGGAATTGGCATATCTCTTATAGTCACCCACCTCGTCCTCCTCCCCCACCTCCTTTCTGATTGCTTTTTGCTACTGTCCTTTCCTTTTTCTACTATGTACCCACATTAAGAGCAATGTGTAATTCAAGCATAGGGGAGTCAGTCATTACATTTGGCGCCTGATGCCTTATTTGGTTTGGTGTGCTTGTGTATTGTGTATATTATTCATGATAGTTTTTAGGGTTTTATTGTAGTTTTTCATATTATTTGGTTAGAAGCATTTTAGAAGTATATTTAGTTTTTTTTCCTTTTCATTCTAGGTTGCGTTTTAGTTTTTTTTTTAAGTTTCTTTTCATAATTTTTGCCTTTTCTTTAGGATTTCAGATTGCATTGTTATTAGGAGCATGCATGAAAAAAAAATCAAAAAATAAATAAATAAAAAAAACAAAAAAACAAAACACAAGAGAAAAAAATGAATGAAATGAAAAAAGAATAAATC
Source organism: Carnegiea gigantea (assembly GCA_029747015.1). Classification (NCBI taxonomy): domain Eukaryota; kingdom Viridiplantae; phylum Streptophyta; class Magnoliopsida; order Caryophyllales; family Cactaceae; genus Carnegiea; species Carnegiea gigantea. The sequence goes on along the minus strand of JAKOGI010000348.1, from coordinate 568,675 downwards.
CTTCGATGATGATCTTTGTAGACTACGTAGACTTCTTTGGTTTAGTTTGATCCTTTGATTCGCCCAATTGTGCATAAAAATGTTTGAGAATAAGTTTGCGAAAAGGACCTTTATGTTTTGACCATATCTTGAGTGCGAGTTGATTACCCTATGACTCTTTACATGAATTTTGGCATGTATTTACTAATAAGCTAGTTATGACCTTGGTAGGTATCCCATGAGGCTTTGAGCTTTTAGAAACTATTTATAAATTTAGTCTCATGTTTCTTTCATGTGCGACTCTTCCTTGACATCATTTCTCTAGAACTTGCTTTGATTCTCATTCAAGATCACACTTTGTATATACATTTAGGTAATATGATTGAGGCATTCTTTGACTTGTTTAACCCAACGACCAAATAGCCACCTTTGTTATGTATTATATCCCTTGTTAGCCCCTTTGAGATATATCCACTTTTCTTTATTTGAACCTCCTACTATAGCCTATGGCCAAATTATTATCTCACCCTTAAGCCAAGACTGGAGGAGCATTTCATTCTTTTGCATCAAGTTTGATTGGGAGCTAGTAATGTGTATTGAGATCTTTTTAGTGGATTTCGTTATTTGGTGAAGGGATGTGTGATCTTATTTGGTAAAAGGAAATCCCTTGTCTTTTTGTGCAAAGTTTAGAGAAAAGTTAAGATTCAAAGTTCGGTATGGATTTCCGTTGGCTAACTCGTTTGAAAAAAGAAAAGAGAAAAACGAAGAAAAAAAACAAACAACAAGGAAAAAAAAAATACAAGCAAAAAACAAGAGAAAAAAAAGAGAATAATACAAAGAGTGTTAGCCTTGTTAGGATTGTAAAATATTTATGATTCTCAACCCTTTATCTCTTCAATTAGGGATGTATTTTGTCGATGAATTGTATTCGTCTAGGGACGACGTTGTATGATGCATTGGAAACATTTAGCTCTTAGTCTATGGCATCTAGCTCCACATTTTCAAAATATTTGTTCCCCTCTTACCTTCACCGATGACCCCATTATAACATTATGGAAGTCCTCATGATTGTCTAGTGTGTTTACATTTTAGTGATGGCGAATCAGAGAGTCGATTCAAGCTTATGATAGATTTGAGTCTATGGAATGAGAATTGAGGAAACCTTCATATATTAGTTTTTCAAACACATGAGTGATGAGTACCACATGACTATAGTGAGGTTCTACCAGCATTGCTAGCTCCATTTGTTTCATATGTTAAATGATTGTATTTGATAATTTGGGGGGATTGATTCAAATTTGACATTGTGCTCTATCAAGTGATTTTTGAAAATTTCATTCCCTAGTTTGTTTGCTAAATGATTTTTGCATCATTTTGGGATAATTTTGAATCAACGTTGCCATTGAAATGCTACCTATGTCTATCCTGAGGAGGTTTTGAATAATTTTTGGTTTTAGTATTGCTTAGGGATAAGCAACAGTTTAAACATAGGGGAGTTTGATAAGTGCTTATTGTATATATCATTTTAGGGACATTTTGCTATATTTTTGGGAGAATTATGTGCTTTAAGTTACCATTTATGCTCCTATTCTCGATTTACGCTTAGGTATGGTTGATTGATGATATTTGCAGTAATTTGGACCATTTTGACCCAGCATTTGACCCTCATTTGAGTATATTTTGATCCCCACGGATGTCGATAAGATGTTATGCCCGTGGAGCATGAGAAGATCATAAAATTTAGCTCCAGCCCAAACCACGATCCAACCGTGGTGTCTGCCACAGACCATGGTGAGCTATGTAACTATGGCCTCATCTTTTCCTTCAGTTGTGTTGCTGGAATTGCTTGTGCTCTACTTTATAAACTCGTCCCTCAGCAGCAGAAAAAAAGCATAGCATAGACAGTATGTTTCCTTCCCAAATTTACTCTATTTAGTTAGGATTTTTAGTTTGCTTTTTGTGCAAGCAAGAAATATTGAGTGCGGAGTTCGGTTTTATTACCCGTTTGAAGACTTTGTTGAAGGCTGTCTTTGTCAAGCCCTTCACTCTCAGATTTCACTGAATTGATTGGTGAGTTGTTTAATTTTTAGTCATGAGTGGATAGTTTATCTTGTCTAGGGATTTGTTTGTTAATGGAAGTGAAGTTGGATCATGTTACAATCAATAGAATTGTGCTTTTATTTCATGATTGGTTTGATTTCGTTTTATAAAGTGATTATCATGTTGTGAGTGGATTTTGGCTAAATTTTGCTTGCACCCTTGAAACAATTGAATGAAGAACTGAAAGCTGAAATTTAATTGCTGTGTTACTTGATAAGACCTAATATAACGATGACTCGAAAGAGAGATTTGCATGCTGGGAGGACTTGAGAGTAATCAAAAGTATTGAACTTGGATTAAGATAAATTAGTTCAAAAGAACAACTTTTACTTAGTTTAGGCAATTTGGTTTATTTCAAAAGAATAGACTAAGTTCTAGATAGATTGCAATTTCTCGAAATTGTTCGATTAAAGAAAAATGCATGTTAATCATATTGATCTAACGCCTTTCTTAACTACATAAATCCCTAGGAGTTTCTTCCTTAATGAATTTAGAATCCATTGATTAGAAGTTGTTAAATTAAATCTTCGATTAAGTTATTGCTTAGCATTTTCTTATAGAAAGGACTCAATAGATTACTTTGGTCCCTGAGGACGATATTTTATCTATACTACGACACCCGTGCACTTGCAGCAGTTTCCAGTCCCTAACCCTATGGGATAGGGGTGTTATAGATGTTATTAGAGCAAGGTCCTGCGACCACAGGCCGCAACCCGAATCTTACATTTTATATAGTCACTTAGGAGTGAATTTGTGACGACGTGACATATAGCATGCTTTTTGCGTGTGAATGAGTTTCTTATGTGTATGTTAATGTGTTTTACTAATTTTGTGAATTGAGTAATTTGATTGCTTGAAAAAATGAACTAATTTTTAGAGTATAGGCTAAATGACTTGTATTCTTGTGAATAAGCTAAGTGGTAACTCAATCAACAATTGTTTTGTACATGCACCTTCCTGATTTGATCGAAAGTTTAAAGTACACTTGGTTTGAACTCAAACAATTGGAAATGTCTTAACTCTAAGCTCATTCTATTTCCCTAAGGTACAATTTGCTCCTCGAGCCCTATAAGGGAGTGAATAGATGCACTCAATGGTTGGTAGAGAAAGGGTTAGAAGCAGTAGAACTATTTTCCTTTGAAAACCTAGAGACTTTAAAAGTTAAGTTCTTTCCTAATTAGTGAGTTAGGTTTTTCTTTCACATTAAAAGACCTTTCTATTCAATTGGTTAGATCTTATGGTTGCATCCGAAGACTTGCATTTGCTTTACAATAATAGTTGAACGTAGTTCTATGGGCACGAATTCCTATATGTAATCAATGTTTTTAGCGTGCACCTATTAGGACGTATATGTTACTAGATGTGTTAATGACGATATGCTAACAAGAGATTAAAGATTACCTAATGCAATTAAAATTTAATCTTTTTAAACTGTACCTCTCTTATGTGAATCCTCCATTGCTCAAAACACAAAGATTTTGAAGTATTGAGTCTTTTCTAACAACGGAATCGGGTGTTACACTCGTATTCAGAACTTGCATCTATTCTAAAGAGATGTAGGGGTTAAATTCAGGAGTGTGTGCCCCTATATATGAG
>JAKOGI010000348.1:555000-560000 GCA_029747015.1 Carnegiea gigantea | reverse complement strand
GAACTCTCGTGTGCGGAGTAAAAGAAGCTTAGGGATACCTTTCAATTATGAAGGTTATTGGGTTAATAGCAAACAAGGGAGACTTGATCTGTTATTATGTAATATTAACGATCAAATTGGGTGTTCCTGCTACCTAAAAGTACTATGTGCGACGTTTTGTTTTCTTAGGGTTGGGAATCATTCACTGAGCATGTGGTAACCCATCTGCTCTTTATTCCGTCTTTCCCCAGGTTCTTATAATGAAAGGTAGCCAAAACAGAAAGTCTTGCTTTGCTCTGGATAAAGAATTATGTATTTTAGTGCCTAGATGATGTAATGTAATGAATTCATATGTTCTTGGATATATACAGCTCGTTACTGTAGTGCACGTAATATACATGACTAATTATCGCTATGTATGGCCAAGTAAGCCAACCATCTGAACAATTGGTCGTTTGGTTTAGTTGTTTTTAATTATTTTTGGCATGTAAACCCCAGTGCTCCAGATGTGTGATTTGTTGAGTTGTACATTTTATTTCTATCTTTTTTTGAACTTTATACTTGGTGTACTCTAGGCAAGTGGCCCGTAGAGTTGTGGTCTCCGATGTGTAGCCGTTGAGTGGGTTCGTTATGTCCTTTATGTACTATTAATTGCAGGGATCTAATGTAAGCCTTTAGGCCTAGGTTTTGGTCAGTTTTTAGGCTGAATTCTGTTCGTTTCAATCCAAAATTTTAGAAAACATTAACATCCCTAATTGTAAGGGATAGGGGTGTTATATAAAATGAATTGAAATGCAATCGCTCACTGCAAAATGAATTTTTATCTTTACAGTATACGAGCGAACTTATTGATTTTCTGCTCACTATTCAAATATTTTTGTGTTTTATATTTTTAGGTAAATAAATTATAAAACCCTTCCCTAACAACACCAGAGAGGCGAGGTGACATCATAGTGAAATTTCATAAAGTTGAGGTTCATCAGGATGCAAGCTTTGCGTATTGTTGGACTTTCAGTAGAGTATGGAAATGTATAAGTTATGTTGTAATTGCATTTCACGCAGGCTAAAGTGTGTGTTAAAGTGTTTATGTTAAGTAAATTTATTTAAGTCTTATCCTTACTTAGATGGTGGTAATGTCCCAACCTTGACTACTTTGTTATGATAATCTCAAATGATCAATTAAATAGGAATAATTAAGAGATTAATAGCTAGGGCATTAGAGATGTGGTATCAATTAGAGGTTTAAGTGTCATCATGAGCTATAGGGTGTTTATGAGTTGTGCTGGACTAGTTATATATGCAATTGATTATAATTTATGAGTATGAGTGCTTATTGAAGATGCTTCTATTAATATTTGCCTTAGCCTCAGCATTGGCGTTAAGTTAATGACCTGGTTAGGTAATAATGTGGCACCTCTTCGTTATCAAATGAGAGCAAGGAAATATCTAGTTGACCTCCTACTAATGAATATATCAACTAATCAAGTTCATAGATATAATTTTTTGAAGTTTGGGTAATTTGCATTCTTTACAAGGACGAATTCAATTTAAAAGTTATATTAATGCATGCTTAAGTTTAGGTATGAGGATAGTGTGACTTGAGGATGCCACTTATGAATTATTATGTGATTCATGTCAAAATTTTATGCAGGGTAACAACCTTTTGTTACAATATTCCAATGCAAAATCAACGTAAATTCGACATTACAATAGTATATATGTGTGAGAGCCCTCAATGTTACTGGAGGTGATTTGTAACAACAATTTACTGTAGTGGATAATGTGATGTTATTGTAATGGCTATAGCATGGCAGTATTATATGGGTTACACAAAATGAGACTAGTGTTGGCATGCAAAGGCAATGTTGTCATTAATTGATTTTAAGATCATGTGAACTTGCATCAGTTACAGCATGCTGGGCACACATACGAATCATTGTACCTTAAAGCATATTCTATAGTTATGTAGGTAATGATAAGGTGGAGGTGATTAAGACGTGGATTGTCAATTGACAGTGTAACTTCAGGCCATCAACTAAGGTTATACCAACAAACAGGGCTGAATCCATGCGTTCCTAAGTTGATGAGCATTAAAAAAATTGAAATGTATCGAGGAAAAACTCCTTGAAGTTTAAACTTACGTGATATGATTGAGACTATAATTTCTAAACTTGTTGTGAGGCCAAAACAAATCCTCAAGGTGCTAAATAATTATAAAAGGTGAATTTGAGTGTCAAAATATTCATAAGTTATAAAGAAGGGGTATAAGTCATTTCTTATCAAATATGGTGGATTAAGTGATGCATGCATTTGAGTTTCTAAATGACTATGATGTACACTTCTAATATCATCCTGGAAAGGCAAACTTAGTGATCGACGCCTTAAGCCGTAGACCATGCCTTACTCTCAACCATGCCCCACTCTCAACCATCTACTCTCTATACCAATAGAGTTGTGTGATGAGTGTAAGAGTTTGGAGATCAATCTTGCTATAAGAAAGGGAAAATGCTTGCTATTTGCAATAGAAGTGTGACCCACACTCACTAAGGGGATCTTACGTGCCCAAGAAATCGACCCACAACTAGTGAGGATAAAGATGGAGACGCTAGAAGGAAAAGCACTGGGGTTTATGATCCACAAGGATAGGATCCTAAGGTTCCATAACAGGGTATGTGTCTCTGCAGTGGATGGGCCTAAGAGGAAGATTTTAGATGAGGGTCACAATACTCCACATTCGGCTACACAAGGACCTCAAGTAAACTTTTCGATAGAGCAATATGAAGCAGAAAGTAGCAGATTATGTGTTTAGGGGCTTAACTTTTCAAGAGGTAAAAATAATAGTATTAGCGGCCTATAGGACTCTTTCAACCATTGTAGGTCCTTGAGTGGAAACAGGAATTAGTTTCCATGGATTTTATGATGTGGCTACTAAAAACAGGGAGTAAGAATTATTCTGTTTAGGTGATTGCTGATAGGTTGACCAGGTTTATACATTTCATAGCCATGACAAACACCACGATCTTGGAGCAACTTGGTCGTGCCTACATAAACAAAATTGGTAGCTCTATAGTTTCTAACTAAGACACGAGGCTCCAAGCAGGATTTTGGCAGGAACTCTAAGAAGCATTCGAGACTAAGCTAAACCTCAGTGCAACATTTCACCATATTACTGATAGTTAGATAGAGTGCACCATATAAACTTTATAACATATGCTACAAGCATATGTTCTAGAGTTCAAGAAGGCATGGGACGAATGACTAATGTTGATAAAGTTCTCATACAGTAATAACTGTCACGCTAGCATAGGAATGTCTCATTTGAAGCTTTGCATGGTAGGAGATGCAAAACCTCCTTATGCTGGCAAGAGATCTATGATGCACTCGCTATTGGGCCTGGACTAATTCAGGGAACCACACAAAAGGTTCGACTGATCCAAGAGATGATGAAGTTAACACAGAGCTACTAGAAGAGCTATGCAGATAAGCAGCAGGACCTTTGGAGTTCGAGGCTAGAGACCAAGTCTTCCTAAGAGTCTCACCCACCAAGGACATTATGCAATTGGGGCTATCAAACAAGCTCAACCTAATGTATATTGGTCCTTACTCTATCACTAAGCGTGTGGGAGAAGTCGCATATTAGTTATGACTACTAGGGGAACTCGCAAGAGTCCACAATGTATTCCATGTGTACTAACTTTGTAAATACATACCCAGCCTGACCCATGTGATTGAATCCTTTGAACTAACAACAGCACAGTTGAGGCAACATGGGAATCAGAAGGAGAAATGCGATCTAACTTTGCTTGACAAGGTGTGAGTAAGTTTCGAGGACGAAACTTTTTCTAAGAGGGATAAGATGTCAAACTCTAAAAATTTAGATCTTATGACTTAGTCATTTGTGAAGTTTTGAGAACAAAACATCTTTTAAGGGGGTTGGAGTGTAGAAATCCGGTTCGTATTTATAATTTCTTGAAAAATAATTAAGGTCATTGTTTTTTATTTTCAAGAAATTGTTGGTAGTATCATAATTTGGGCCTTCATATAAGTTATGACATCGAAATAAGCCGAGAAATTCCCTATTTCTGATCAAATCCAAAGATTTTAATGAAGAAACTATTGATTTCAAATTCAAGTTTTAATACTAATTGATTATGAAAAACAAATTTTGATTTTAAAATATTAATTTTATTTAATATAAATTCTGACTTTATTATTAAGATTTCCCTTTAAAACATTTCAAATTCGAAAATTTAAATTATTTGGTATATGGGGATGAGATACTAAAAATCTCCAAAATATCTAAATTGGAAAAAATCCAGCCATAAAATCTCTTTCATTCCATTCTTTTTCTACCCAAAAAAAAAAAAAAATTGTTTGTGTTTTTTTTTTTTCGTGAACTTGGTGGCCAACCACCCCTTCATCTAACATTTTTTCCCCTCTCTCTATCATGTACTCCTCTCTTTCTCTTACCCTCACTTGCTACCACTCCCACAAAGCTACAACCAGCCACTGTCGCCTCATTGTCTTGCTCCCACCCCTATCGCCAGCTGCCACTCCAGTTGCCCACTTGCAACCAATTGTTTTCTCTTATTAGGTTTCTTTAGTGAGATGTTTTTAGGTTCATATCATATTTAACATTTTGTAAAAAAAATTTACAGTAAATTTGATTCATTTTCTCACCACCGTTTCGCATCTTTGCAATTGAATTTTTTGACTTTGGAGTCGCTTGAAAGCATAGATACAACCAACTTGCTTCTCACTTCCATCTTTAAGATAAAAATATGAAATTTTCTCTTAAAAATCTTGGTTGAAGGGCTTGGTTAAGGTTTTATTGGATTGTAGAGGTAGTGTCGACAGTTAGAGATTATTTGAGATCAATTCTATCGTTTTTCTTGAGTGGTTATCACGATTTCAAGCATGACATACAAGTTCAGTCAAGACTAGAAACGGATTTGCACTAGACATGATTTTAAAGAACAAAATTGGGTTCATGGACTGGGCCAAAAATGATGAAAATGTTT